>VZQC01014815.1:2642325-3097576 GCA_009823505.1 Rhizomys pruinosus | reverse complement strand
TTACCAAAGGCCACTAAAGCAATACAGCAAAATATTGGTCTCCCTGAGACAAGCAAGACTCCTCCGTCAATATCAGCTACACCTCAACAGCCTGGAGATACTGTGCAACAGTGGCAGCCAAGTGTCTATATATATCCCAAATCTATTTGGCTATTAGCTCTCTCCTTGGAGGAATAACTCACAGTGGATGCCACAAGCTTATGTCCTCTAGTGGTTAGGAGATGTTATAAGCCACAATAAGAACTTGTCACCCTTTATAGAGAAACCACAGTTTGTGGATTAGCATACCATCCAAGCATCTCTGTCTATGCTCACAGCTTAGCTTGACATAGTAATTAGTACTGCTTAAATGCCTGTACATCCAATAGCTTGTGCTTTGTTAGTATGACTAAAAAGGTATCACTGTATAAGCTGTCAACCCATGAAGGGAAACAACCTGAACAGACTAGAGTCCAAAATGACAACTCCAAAGAAAGTAGACTGTTTTCTTCTCACCCACTTGTGCCCCTTTCCCAAAGCCCAGGGAACAATTTGTGGAAGAGGAGGCATGGTAGAATGTAAGGGATGCAGAGATAGGGGTGTATCATGAGACTACAGCAATATAGTCTGGACTCCTAATTGATCAACATGCCTGTGCATACAAGCTTCTCCAACTGGACTATGGGAACCTTGGGTTGTTCAAAATTTGGACATAGACACTTGCAAAATGCACCTAATTGTATGGCAAACTGAGTAATATCAATGTTATCTGAAAACAACTGTGTTATTATATTATAGAATCCCTTAAAAATAAACAAAATAATAATAAAATTTAAAAAAAAAGAAAGTACATTAAATTGGGTGAGAGATGGGAGGAGATGAAAATAGGGGAAGAGATCTAAATACATCATTAAACTACGAAAATGGCAAAAAATTAAACAAAAAGAAATTTACTTGGCCATGATTCTTGTGTCTAGAAGGCTCAAATAGCATAGCACCAACATCTTGAAAAGGTCCCCAAAGCTGCATCACATAGAAGAGAAGAAGAAAGGGAACTAGCTATATGTAGTGTGGGGGTGCTGGGAGAAGTCAGGCTCCCTCTTGTACACTTACTCCAGAACATGTCCATCTCTGAAAGAGCAAAATTAATCTCCACCTGTGATCTTCTCATGATCTAGTCATCTCCCACTAGGCTCTATCCTTGTTTCATAAATTGTTATTGAATTTTTCTGTATGTCGTACAGAATGTCTTAATCATCTTTATAGCCCCTTCCCTATTGTGTCCTCACACAACCCCACGGCATTGGTAATCATACACTGTGTCATTTGTTAAGCTCTATGTGTCAAGTTACCATCCACAGACAACCCTCATTGCAAGTTCATCCCCGAGGTCTAGTCAGCCTATCTAGAGTCTCTCTCTTCAAGAAGATCAGCTCTCCCTCACCCAGCAGGAATGAGCTACCAATATTTCTTTAGTCTGAAGCCCATTTCTACTGTTCTGTGCTGTGCTTTTGTCTGCTTAAGTTTGCCTGGGTCTTGCACATGCTGAGACCATTGCTCTAGGTTCATATGAGCAGGAACCAGAAACTTGTAGGATTCTATTTTTATATGGTCATGCAACCCCTCCCCTGACTCTTACAATCTTTCTGCCCCCTCTTTGGGTCTTTTTTTGGGGTATTTTTTTGAGACAGGGTCTCCCTTTAGTCCCAGCTGTCCCGGAGCTCACTCTGTAGACCAGGCTGGCCTTGAACTCACAGAAATCTGCCTCTGCCTCTGCCTCCCAAGTGCTGGAATTAAAGGCTTGTGCCACCAAGCCCAGCTTCTGCCCCCTCTTTCACAATGGTCCCTGAGCCCAGGGTGGGTGAAGACAAACTACATCCAAACTACATCCAAACCATAGCACCTGTCTTCAGTCTCCTAGCCACACTTGCAACCACAAGCCTTTACCTGACATTATCCTCCCACATAGAATCCCAACAATTGCAGAAATTTCTAATCTGTCTTCTCTCACCTGCTTTAATCTTCTCAACTCCCAGACTTTCTAGAGAAATTCTGAATTCTTCTTATCTACCAGTCAGAGAAACCAGTTTGCCTTACTCCTAGGCCAGCCTTTTTCTCCACTAAAAGCCATCTTTCTGCCAAACAAACCACCCATCACAAGACTCATCTCAAGAAACATAGTTACTGCACCCAAGAGGAATTCTTTCCCTATTCTCAAATTATCAAGTTCTTTTTTCTTCTTTATTGCAATTTTGGAAGCACAGTTGTACAATAAAAAGCAAAAGTAGGCAGACCAAAGTCTGTAAGGAATTTGTTTAAAGGTAAATTGTGCTATAATAAATTGTTTAAATCTCCGGATTAGTACCCTATAGTAACAATTTTCTATTGAAACCATCATAAAGCTTTTATTCAGGTTTGTACCTGTATCTTCCAGTTTCTAAAATAGTAATAAAAAAACCTAATAAAGATAACAGATAATACAATAAAATAACAGGCCAACAGCAGTAACATCTCAGAAACGTAGACACAATTGTTAAAACCCTTGAAAGTCAAGTAGAGACTGCATGTGTCTACATATCTGTGTTTGTGAGAAGGGAAGGATTGGACATCACTGGACAGGAAGAATCAACTTTGTTATTAAAGATGAGGAGCTTTGAGCCAGGTCTAGTGGCACATAACTTAAATTCTAACACTTTGGAGGTAGAGGCAGGAGGATTAGGAGTCCAGTGGCTCAGTGGATAGAGCATTTACTGTGAAAGCAAGAGGACCCAACTCAAATTCCAGTGCCTATGTAAAATGACATAAAGATCATGGCCACACATGTCTGTAATCCCAGGTTAGTGGGTGAGAAGAGATGTTCACTGGCCAGTCAGTCCAGTCAAAACAGCAAGGTTCCAGTTCAGTGAGAGACTCGGTCTCAAAAAGTACAGACTGAGAGAGGACAGTCCTCCTCTGCCCTCCACATGTGTGTATGTAGGCTCCTGTCCACATATACAAGGACACATGCTGAATGTAGGCTCATGTCCACATACACAAGGACACATGCCTCCACATGCATGTATGTAGGCTCATGTCCACATACAAAAATGTTTGATAGTTACAGCATTCTTTTTTTTTTTTTTTTGTTTTTTTGAGACAGGGTCTCCCTGTAGCCCCAGCTGTCCTGGAACTCACTCTAGACCAGGCTGGCCTTGAATTCACAAAGATCAGCTTGCCTCTGCCTCCCAAGTGCTAGGATTAAAGGTGTGCACCACCAAGCCTGGCAGTTACAGCTTTCATTTCCCTCGTTTCTTGGTGAGTCAGGGTTTCAGGGTGTGTCCCAATAGTGAATGGTGCCCTTGCTGAAAAAAAATTAAAATAAGCTTTAATTTTGTGTAGTCAACATTTTACATTTAAAAATTTTATGCCTTAATCATATGCTTCACTGTCTTAGGAGCTAATATATGCATAAATATGCACATCTGAAATAGTTTCAGAACAAAGTACTACAATTTGGTAAAGATTTTTTTTTTTTTTGGTCTTTCTTTTGAGACAAAGTCTCCCTGTAGCTCTGGCTGTCCCGGAACTCACTCTGTAGACCAGGCTGGCCTTGAACTCACAGAGATCTGCCTGCATCTTGCCTCCCAAGTGCTAGGATTGAAGGCATGCTCCACCATGCCCAGCCATACCCTGCTTTCTTACACAATACAGAACAATCTGCCTAAGGGGTGGCACCGCCCACAGTGGGCTGGGCCATCCCACATCACTCAACAATCAAGAAAATACCCCATAGACATTATCACAGGCTGGTCCAATGGAGATAATTCCTCAATTGAGGCTCCCTCTACCCAGACGTGTCCAGTTGACACTTAAGCTGTCCAACACACACACATACAAATGAAAAACCAAAATAACAAAACATGAGAATCTCTGCATGATCCATTCACATGTGATACGTTTGTTCTATCTGCAGCTAAAATTCTGAACTGATCAATCTGCCAAACATGCCACCAAAGAAAGCTATCAGTCTGTCCTAGCCAACCCACAGTGGAAACGCATCACAACTGTGAGAGAGCCAGAACAGAAAGCAGCCTGGAACCAATCCACACATCCACCCTGTGAAGAAAAGTGTCAGTGAATATGAACCAACACTGTTTGGAAAAAGAAATTAAAGAAAAAGGATCCAATGGTTGTTCATGAGAGGGAGGCAGAATATAGTAAAGTAAATCATTGAGAAAACACACGTTTGAAAGTTTATGATCTTAATGCCTCTGCCATGCTCAGGAACACCATGAAAATAAGCCATAGTCAGTAATAGCTTGAGTTTCACAAATATCAAAGTTAGCAGTGAGTAAGGGCTCTTTCTACTTCCAACATCTCAGAGTGTAGCTATTTCAGTTAAACCATCTGCTTCCATAAGTAATTAGGACCAAATAATCATGGCTTTCTTGCAGAAGGCAATACATTGGCCTTGGTATGTAGAACTCTGTCATCATGGCACTCAGCACATCAGTGAAGAAGGGTTCTGGAGTTATTTGTGCCCCATACGGTTTCCTAGCAAAAGTTAATACCTGTTCGCAGTTTTGATAAGAGGAAAGGGGGAAAGTAAGAGAAGAGATAAAATATGAATGGAAGGACAGGCAAGAAGAAAAGGAAGCCACTGTCCAGAATTTGTTCACAGCTGATTATCACATAGTATTTTTGGTGAATTGTGGGGCAGTGGGGTTCCCAGGTATCCATGTGCATGGGCTGGGGTTGCCGGTGTCTGTACAGGACACCAGTGCCAGCCTCCCAGCCCACGTAAAGCTGTTTTGCTTGCACACTGAGCCACAGGTGGAGGTTGGGGGAGGGGAAGGGAACTAAAGGGCACAGAGGCAGATAAACCCAGCAGGTCAAAAGACCTGGGAGTTGGTCTAGAGAGACTAAAACTCATTATTTGCAGGGGTCTTTTACACTGGCGTTTTGGAGGGGGGCTTCTGGTGAGAATCAGAGGTGCTCTTAGATAATTTGGGAATGTGACAGCCTTTTCCAAAGAGAGCTGTAGGGCTGGTTTTGTCAATTCAGGAGCAGGGGCTTAGTTTCCAACCCTGGCCTTTGCAGGTTAAGTTATCAGGGTGAAAGCCAGCTCCCTTAATGTTCCAGCCAAATGAACTATCCAGCCCCACACCACCCCCTTTGTTTTATTATTGAAGTGGGGGAGGTGTTGTCACATTCCTCTGGGGGCGTTCAGGCATGGTCTGGTACTGAACCAGGACATTTTGGTTTGTAACCTCAGTGAAATTATTAATCTGATTTTTGCCAAACAGGAGGACTTCTAGGGTGAAAATCAGTCCCAGAAAAGGGGGCATCCAGGTAGTCAGAGGGTTGGGGAACCAGGAGACAAATAATAGGGGAACTTTGCCATTAACCCAGACTCATTGACATAAAAGCAATATTTCTCCTCCCCCAAAACATACAGGTGCCATTTGTACCCAATTTAACACAAATGGTGATTTAAGTTGTACCCCAAAGTCTGAAGTCTGGCTGGAAAGGCCTGTACATATAACTATATTGATGGAACAAAGTCCAGGCTGTGAGAGTTGTGATTTCACAACTATCTCCTTGGTGTCTGACATGTTTCCTCTTTAGCAAGTAGCCCCTAGGCTTTGGAAAGGAAGGGGAAGGAGTGGGTGAAAAGTAGCACAGTCCGTTCTTTTCTTGAAGTGACATCTTGAACTTTTGGGTCCATCCCAGCTTTCCTTTAAGCAGGTTGGCAGCTCATCCAGGATCTACTGATGAAATATAAATTGTAAAACCACAGGCACTTAAGCAAACATTAATTATTATAATAGGTTTTGTTGTCAGCACAGGCATAGATGTTTAGAAGTATCATTATCCTTTACATTAGAGTGTTTTATTTGGAAATAATAGCATCTATCATACATTTTAGTAGATAAACACATGAAGGCTAATTAAAGTATTTTTAAGAATAAAATATTTTATTTCTTTAATATCAAATCTGAAAAATAAAATAATGCACCAAAGTATGGATGAGGGGCATTGGTTTTGAGGCTCATTTGGTATTTGGGGGTTTTTACCCATGGTCCTTCTATATTTTGTAGCCTTGATAGTTTTATTGGGCCTGACACCTGTTTTTTTTTTTTCTTTCCTGACACTAGATGGCTTTTGGGAGAGGCCCCAGACAGGTTGGAGCATTGTTAATTTTTGTTAAGATTTTTTTTCAGTAAAGAAAGGTATTTTGTTTAATTTGGGTGATTTATATCCAATTCTGAACAGTTCTTGTTTTTAGTATTCCTTTTGTGAACTGTTTTCTGGATTTTAAAGCCCTTTTTGAAGCTTTTCATATAGTACCTGCCTATGGCACTTTTTAATTGATGTTTTGAGAGAAACAAAGGTATCCCTCCAAGAGATCTCATGTCTATTATTCAAATGAAGAAGTTAAACATGTATTATAGTAACTCCAGTAAGGAGTTACTGTTATAATAATTGACTCCCATCCCAGAAAGATGCTGAGTAGAGAGTTTTTTACTTGACTGTATCCTGGAGGGAGTCATATTATTTCTCCCTTTTTGTATTAGAATGGATAATACTTTTACACTTGTTTTAATTTATGATTTAGAATACAGTTGTACTACATACCCATATAGGAACCAAGTTTTGGAGGTCCATTGTAGATTAAAGGTGTGAAACCCAGTCTTTTAGGGCCAAGCTATTTTGTAGACAAAAAGAAATGTTACTGGTAACATTATACAACACAGAAACACATAGGGAACACTATTGTACATTAATCGCAAGGCTGTCACTGGAAATCTAGCATGAATTAGGAGTAAAAATATTAATAACAATTAAGTGTATTACTAATATTTTTTGTTAATAGTATTTGACCAATTTTACTTAATATAGTTATTTTAATTTTTTAATACTGTATAATGTATAAATAAAGTTTGGATAAAAGTTAAACATTTAGATAAGTTTTGACTAAACAGTTATTGTATTTTTAAATTATTTGATTAAGCTATGACCCTAGAGAAATAGGGCTTATGTATATAATTTTAACTTTTGTTTATCACGAGCCCTAGATACATTATTTTAAAGCATAAACTCTACAAAGTGGGTTTTAAAATTAATATTACAGTGTAACTCATGGAGTCCATTTTGGGTGTTGATGGATCGTAAACATTAGATGGCAGTATATACCCAGTAAAACTCTATTGTTATTATATATTTGTAATTTTTGCTCACCTTTAATAAATCAATTTATCCGTTGCTTATTTGATTATATTAATAGACCTGAGTCTGGGAGAAAAATGATTAGTTTTAGCCCTAGAGTCAGCCTTTACTGAATTTAAAGAATAAGTTTCTTTGAGCAGTATAAAACCAAAACCAAAACCTTAGAGTAAGTGTCCCTAACTGGGTTTTTAATAACCAATAGTCATTAAGGAACAATTTATTGGAGTTATAGCTCTTTGTCAGACTGGGCTGGCCTGAAGATTTCCATACAAATCCATCTATCTCGCTTCTGAAATTAAAAAATGGTTTTATTTTAGGTTGATTTTAAAAAGGCAGTTAAAGATAAACATGATTTAGGATGAATTATTACTAAGAAACCATGTATTTAGCTCAGAGGCAGGTCTGGAGACCTGTGAAAAGAGGCTTTCCCCGTAATTTTTTTTTCTTTTAAATGGATTAAGGAGAGTCTAAAAAGTGAAAACACATTTAAAAGAATGCAAAATTGCCTAGGATTTTTAAAATCAAGCAATTAATTAATTAATTATGCACATTTTTAGTTAAAGATGTCTCAGGGCACACATGTTTTAGATTAAAATTTTTATATCTGGATCCAACATGCCAAGATAGAATTTAACTTAACAGATTTTGTTTATCAAAAATTTAAAGGGTCTTTTGAATGGCCATATTATTAAAAATTACCTTGAGATAAAATTGATATACAAAGGACAGTACAATTAAAAATTATTTAGAATAAGCACAATAAGATCTGAAGTTTCTTATTTTGACCACATTATATTTGTTTATTTTTAGGAGCCTTGGTTAAGAAAGAAAACATATGTCAGCAAATTTTTTATACAGAAGGGTTAAAATTAAATCCTTGGAAATTTGAAAAGTAATTAGAAGCTCCCTGGAAAAGAACACTTTTCATGTTTTAACAGGAAATTAAGTAAAGGAATTCCTTAGTGTTGAGAATGTAGCCAAAAGGGAGTTGTTCTTTGAGCAGGGCTGGAATTCTGAAGAACAAAGAAAAGTTAAATTTTGTGGTCTTGCAAAATAATTTACAAAGTAGCAAGCTTGGGATTTGAACTATTAACCTCTGGGTCTTAAGTCTGCCTTTTAAACCACTGAGGAAAATTTTTATTTTCTATTAGGGGAAGGCAGGAACGAATTTGTGCTGACAAAAGGATTGCATGCCTGTGGCCAATGGCTAGGTGGGATGGGGCTTGGGCTAGAGTCCAGGCTCTTGCCTCAAGGTAGCTGTTTGTCTCAGTTGGATCCAACTTCCCTGCCCACCGCCTCCAGACAAGGTGGGTCTTGGTCCAGTTCCAGGCCACTGACATTTAGTGGTCCTGTTCCTCTCCCCAGGGCCTGTACTCCAGGACAGTGGGTCTCAGGTGGAGAAGGGGTGTTAAAAGGGAGACTAGAACAAGCCAAAAGTAGCAGCTGGGAGCCATGGCTGCACCACAGCTGGATATGGCCTCAGTTCCCTTGGTCTATGAGTCTAGCTGATGTGTGTGGAGACTTACCCATGAGAGAAAAGGAAGGAGATGCTTATGTGTATAGGGGGTCCCTCGTGGAGAGAAATGGAACTAAAAGATTAGAAAAAAAAAGAGACTGTCCTACTCAAAATGCAGAAGGAGGAGCACACAGCTTCCTAAGGCCAGAAAGAGTCACTCCTCATTTGTTCTTGGGAGAACGAGAGCACAGTTGCCTGTTCCCCAGTCCATCCAGGAAAGGGGAGAGTTTATCTTGTTTCCTTAGTGTTCTGAATGTCCAGTCTCCTCTCGTAGCCCCACAGAACTGCACATAGCCCCATGTTGGGCGCCATCTGTGGGGCAGTGGGGTTTCTGGGTATCTTTGTAAGTGCATCAGGGTTCCCGTGTCTGTGAGGAACACTGGCACTAGCCTCTAAGCCCACACGCCAAACATCAGGCAGAGAGGGTAAGGGGGAAGGAAGAAAAGGACTCAGACTCAGGTAAACCCAGCAGGTCAAAAGACCTAGGAGTTGGCCAAGAGAAACCAAAACTCGTTTATTTGCAGGAGTTTGGGGTCTCTTATAATGGCATTTGGTGAGTTTCTGGTGTGGGGGGTGGTGCACAGGAAATCCACAGTGTCTTGTGTTTCCAGGAGTTTCCAGAGGCTTCAGTTGGTTTTCAAAACCAAGATGTGCTCTTAGAAAATGCAGGAATGTGCCACTCTTTTCCAAAGAGAGCTGTAGGGTTGGTTTTGTCGATTGGTGAGCAGGGGCTTAGCTTGCATCCACAGCTTTGCAGGTTAGGTTATTGGGGGCAAAAGCCAGCTCCCTTAATACTTCAGCCAAATGAAATATTAGGCTCCCCAGTGAATGTGTGTTATAGTCTGACTATTTGAATCCCTTTAAATTTTGTGAGTAGGAAACCTAATAAACAATGCTTTGGAGTTAGGGAGTGTGCCCTTTGGGAAACAGACCCATAACCCAGAAGGCATGGTGGCTAGATTGACTGCTGTGTCCAAAGAGCTTGCTCACATATGGGCATATCAGGAAGCAGAAAGACAGCTGGAAGGAGCGTCAAGGCAGGTCTACAAACCTAAAGAGCTGGTCCCCACAAGCCACCTCCTCCAGCAAGTCCTGTGTCTAAAGGCTTAACAAACATTCAACACAGCTCTGCTAACTGGGAACCAAAGTTGTAACAAAGGAGCCTGAAAGGCATGTTTCACATTCAAACCATAGCTGTGACCTTGTAAGAGAGTTCTCAAAGACACAGGGAAGGTTCTGTGTATGAAACAGGAAATGGTCCCTCATCGGACTCTAAACCAGCTTGTTTCTTGACCTGGAACTTCTCACATTCCAAAACAGCTGGACAATGAGAAGTAAGCATCTCCCATGTGCTAAGTTCTCAGACTTGATGTTTTGTTACAGGCTAAACAGCTAGTAGACAAGCACCTAATTACAATGACTTTTGCTTCTGTGACATGCTTTTACATACTAGAAAAAGAAATGGGAGCCAACCATTTTAATGGATTTGAGAGAATTAAACTAGTTTTGCTCTTTTAAAATACAAAGTGGGAGCATCTGAGGAACGCAGTTATCCATACAGAAACATTCAGTGGCACACTTACAAAACTAGCAAATTAAGAAAGGTTTACTGCTGGGATCATTCGATCCTGCACTCCCCTCTTCAACTGAATGCATTGTGCTCCAGATTATTCATTTTCCCCACTGAATCCACCGAGGGCCTCCTCCAGACAGAAAAATAACCATTTCTCAATGAGAACATATTTAACTTTACTTCTAAGAATAAAAGAGAAATTGTATTGGAGAAATCCACAGTAAACGCTAAAGGCTGTTATACGCTTTAATCTCAAAAGGAATATTTTCTACAGAAAATCAATTGTGGAACATGAAGAAAGGATTTTTGTTTATTTGTTTTGATTTGTCTGTTTTGTCATGGAATGCCTACTCTAATAGAGTTGGGCCCTTCATCCCTTGTGTTTTCAGAATTATATAGTAATTCAATAGACTTTCTAATAGGTCACCAAACCTTGCAAAACACTGGGAAATGCTAAGCCTTCTTGTGTCACAGGGCTATTTCTTTCCTTTGTGCCCCCACCCCCATTTCTGGATTTACTAGCATACTACCCTTTCTCAACACCTCAATTAAGAAGCACCAAAGGGAGGTGTGAATTGTGAATTGTCAGTTTCATCCCATTAGATATAGACTTCTTATCATGACAAGGATCTGAGTGTTCACACACATGTCTCCCCTGCTACCACTCTCACCATGACAAGGCTCTGAGTGTTCACACACATGTCCCCCCCTGCTACCACTCTCCTTAATCCACCACACACTGGTCCAGTGAATGTGAATACGATCCTGCCTGTGCTTATCCACACATTTTCTTCTGCTTCAGCTACTGTTTCACGATGTGTAGACAGAAGCATGAATGGCCTATTCCTCTCTGTGCCCTTTATCCCATTTATGATTATCCTCGGATCACTCAGATAACCAAGAATAATCTCCCCATCCTAAAATCCTTAACTTAACCACATCTGCAGATGTAGAGGGTTTCTAATTTATGATTTCGCTTGCAGTATTTTGACTTCAACATTGTGTGAAGATTATGCACATTCAGTAGAAGCAGTGCTTCATATTTCATTCTGTTCTAGCATTATGACATAGGATTCTCTTTCAGTATAGTGCAATGGGAAGGAGCTGCAGCTCCCAACAGGCCAGGAGATCACAAACATAAACAACTGCTACACTACAGCAGAATGTGTTGCTAAGCTACAACCTTCATAGGCTAGGTGTGGTAAATGTATTTCAGTTCAGATCATTGTTATTTATTATGCATTTGTCGAGATATAACCTCAATAGGAGTTGAGAAGCATTGGGGTAAGTTAACATAGTCACAGGTTTTGGGGATTAGGATACAGATGTCTTTGAAGAGATGTTATTCATCTCACCACTGACAGCAAGCTAAAATGACCTTCTCCATACAAATGGATAAAATTCTAAAATATCTAATGTCAAAAGGAGAAAGACATATTAGACACTGACTCTAAAATTGGATTTTCTCAGTATGACTCACTAGCTCTGAGATTTTAAATAGGTTACTTAAATTCTGTACACTCATTTTTCTCTCTATAAAATAGAAGTAAAATATGTGCTATCTCTTAGTTGTCAGAAGTAAATAACATTATGTGATATTAAATCTGCATAAGGTTTACTATATACTCAAATTATGTTTTGCTATGGTTTTAATGTGACTCTAAAGAACAGATATTTTAGGCAGAACCTAATAGGAATTATTAGGTCACAAAGCACAAAGGCTCCACCCATAAATACCAAGTATATAAAGTCTCTAGGCTGTGATTTCTTCTTTTGTACTATCTTGTATATATATATATACATATTATATATAATAATATATATATATATATATATTCTTTTGCCCTTCCACATTCTACCCTAGGGTGATGAGCCAAGAAGTCCCCTGCCAGAAGCAGGCCTAGATCTTGGATTTGGTAACAGTGTAAGAAACAAATTGCCAGGCTGGACAGATAGCTCAGCAGTTAAGAGCACTTGATGTTCTTGCAGAGAACCTGGGTTTGGTTGCCAGAACCCACATGGCAGTTAACCGTCTGTAACTCCAGTTCCAGGGGATTCAACACCCTCTTCTGCTCTTTCCCAGCATTTGCAAGACACAGGTACACTTATATACATACATGCAATACACTTATACACATAAAATAAAAACAAAAGTATAAAAAATAAAGAAACAAATCTTTGTGTTTCAATAATGACTTTACATGTTATGGAGGTATAACAAGTATCCTGTTATAGAACTACAAAACAGATCAAGATGAACGACTATTGATGAGTGGAACTATTGCTATAATGAATACCTGAAAATGCGGAGTCTCCTTTGAAACTCAGTAATCACTAGTTACTGGAAGATTTTGAAGTATACTAGAAAAAGCTTAGATTTTCCTAAATGGGGCATTAAGGACAATTGTAGCTAGCGAGGGCTCAGAGAACATCCCAGCTGCAGACAGATAATGCCTAGAAAGAGCCTAAATCTTCTTAGAAATACTTAAATGTTCATTATCAGAAAGTGCGAGAAATATGGATGATTTCACAGAACAGGGGAGCACAGCTCTGGAAACTAAAGTAAAGGCCTACAACTTGTATACTTGCAAAGAACTTGTGCATTTATCACATAGGACTTTGTGGGAGGCGAAACTTAAGAGTGATGAAGGGAACAAATATCCAACAGCCATGCCTTCAAGATACCACAGGGATTCTTTTTTATATAGTAAATGATAACAAGAAAGGAATGCTTTAAAGATGGACTTTATAATTAAAAGGGAAAATGAGTGGAAGTGTTTGGAAAACGCTTATCCCAGCTATACAAAGGCTAAAAAGGCATTGAGAAGAAGACAGCAAGACTGCAGCCAACTGGCCATTTGCTAATGATACTGCCTGAGGATAGGGAAGCCAATGCTCCTGAAGACATCCATAGAACGACCCTGTGATAATTTCAGAGACCTTTGAAGCAAGCTAGCATTTTATGCGTGACCTCATCATTCACTGCTCTTCTTTGCTCAAGACTTTTCCCACACTCCAGCATGGTGCCTCTTGCCCACCACAGCTGTGTCATGGCCGGCCTTGGGAGACACAGGCCATAAACCTCAGTGAATTCAATGTGTGGTGCTACTACAATAGGCTTGCAGAATGCAAGAGCAATAAAAGGGTGATTTCTTTGACCTACATTTCTATTAATTTTTTTTTTTCTGTATGTGTACGAATGTACTGTCTGCATGCAAGTCTGTGCACCCGTGTCGTGCAATGCCACGGAGGTCAGAAGTGGGTGTCAGATTCCCCTCGAGCTGGAGTTCTCCCAGAATTGGAGTTTCAGATGGTTCTCAGCTGCCATGTGGGTGCTGGGGATCGAACCCGGGTCCTCTGCAAGAGCAGTCGGCGCTCTTAACCGCTAGGTCATCTCTCCAGCCCTTGACCTACATTTCTAAGGATATCCTATACAACTGTGGGAGGACTCAGCTACTGAGACAATCACTAGAATAATGTCTAAATGAATCATGGGTGTACAGCTGTCTCTGACACTCCATAGTACATGGCTACCAACCTGCAAAGAGCCTAGGAGCATCAAAGGCACAGCCAAGCAGCATGGGAATAGCTGCGGAGTGACCTGGACCCAGCAAATCTTGTAAGGAAGGCTGTGTGAGGCCTTGAGCACCCAGCCTCACAGACACAAGTGACCAGAAACCAGAACCAGGAGTCAAGGAAGATTCTTTTGCAGTTGAGGTTTTAGCATTGTTTGCTCTGTTGGGTTTTGGGCTAACCTGGAACCAGTTAGCACTTCTTTCCTCCTGCTTCTTTCTCCCTTTTGGAATTGGAGCATCCCGTCTTACTATTGTATCCTAAAAGTGATAACTTGTTTTGTTCTTAGCATCACAGCTAGAGAGAATCTGTCTCAAGATGAATCGCACCTTCAGGCTCCCCCATGTCTAAGTTAGAAGAGACTTTGGACACTGGACTTTGGAATTATTGCTGCAATGTTCTAAGATATTGGAATAAAATAAATGTTTTGTGTGTCAGAAGGATTTTAAGCTGGGGAAGTAAAGAGACAGCAGAATCGTAATGCGATGGCTTGAGTGTATTCCCTCAGAAGCAGGCATTGGAAATTTAGTCTCCAATAGTGCTGCAGTATGGGGCCTGAAGGGTTCACCCACATGGACAGAGTTGTGGCTTGAGGCTACGGGTTGTGTCTTACTCTATTTTACATGTTTCTGCCTTCTGCCTTCTGTCATGGGATGGTTCAGCACAAAGCGTCCTGTCCTAGTCTCCGTCCCAGACCTTGCTCTTCCCAGCATTTTTGGAACTGTAACAGAGAAACCTCTTCTCTTTATAAATTAGTCTTGAGTGTTACGTTAAAATACATAAAATGGACTGAGACACTCTTCTTATCATTTGCTACTGAATTTCACATTTGAAAAGAATTTTAATTTAAAAATATTTTATTGTTATTGAACTTTTTCCATACGTGATACATCATACATCATTTCTCAACCCAATTTAGAGTCATTTCCCTTTCCATGACCCCCACCCCACTGGAGTTCATGCACTTTGCCATACATGTCTTGCAACTTTTTCTGAGTCCAGAGTTTTCTTTTTTTCTTTTTTAATTAATTAATTAGAGACAGGGTTTCCCTCTAGGCCCAGCTGGCCTGGACCTCACTCTGTAGACCAGGCTGGCCTTGAACTCACAGAGATCCACCTGCCTCTGCCTCCAGAGTGCTAAGATTAAAGGCGTGCACCAACATGCCCAGCATAAAGATGGTTCTTAGCCACCATGTGGGTGCTGGGAATCAAACCCAGGTCCTCTGCAAGAGCAGTCAGCACTCTTAACCACTGAGCCATCTCTCCAGGCCCCAGAGTTTAGAAGTAACATGAACTCTGGGTGTCATAGCACACACCTTTAATTTCAGCCCTTGGGAGGAAGAGGCAGGCAGATCTCTGTGAGATGTACACCAGCCTGGTCCCTGTAATAGCTTTCAAGTGGGCTGCACCTAGGGAGACTCTGTCAAAAAAACACAATGGAAAAGAAGTAACATAAATACATTGAAAGGCTTTGTATCAGTTGGAAAATCTGGAAAGGGAGTGAATGAAAACTCACATTATAGGAACAGTGAATATTTTCACATTATTGTTGAAGCTCCATAGTACAATTCTGTCAGTAAGCAACAGTCAAAAAATATAGTAAACAAAGAATGTAGAATTGATATTCTAATACATATTTTCATATTTTTAGTTTGAGGATTATATCAGCTTAGTTATTACAGTACCTTATATTTGTTCTTTTTTTATATAACCTCCCAGACTTTGAGTTTTATTTCTAGAAGTTCAGCAAGGGCATAAGTAAAGGCATATTTCAGAATTTCCAACAACACATCTTTCCTGTTATGTTTATACGTCACTAAGACCTTGCCACACAGAAGTAGTGAAAATCTTAAGTCCTGTTAGGTATTTCCTCTGGTTTACAATGGCCAGGAACTTCCTTCGTCCTCCTCTCTGTGGGCAGTCTGCTCTTGCCACCCCTGTGTACACCCTGCGTAGTGCTCTTAGTACTATTCTTAGAGAACATCACTGCTCATTCTACCTCAGCCCATTTACCTTTATTCTTTTCTGTATCTCAAACACTTGAGCTTCAGAAATCTGCTGGCTGCCTCTTTCTCTTTTCCCTGTGTCAGAGGTTGAGCCAAGGGTCTCCTGTATGCACTCTGCCACTAAATAACAACCTTGTTTAGCTCATTCAAGTTGTGACCAATGACACTATCCCTGAGCATTTCTGAATAACTGGCCTTTTAGCCCCTGGGCCATCCCTAATGAATTTCTGCTTGAGTTTTCTCCAAAGCACTCTCTCTTTCTATTACATATTATGAATTATGTACTCATTGTATCTCATACCGGCCTTTCCTACCCATATATAAACTTTAAGAAATCATGGCATTTTGTCTCTTTTATTCATTGCCCTATCCCTTTTGCCTAGAACAATGCCACAGAAATATGATATTATAGCACCCCGGTTAAATTGATGCTTTCACTTTATATCTATTGAGGGAGATCCAAACCAGGGTCCATCACTCATTGCAAACCTCGTCTACTATCCTTCAAGCAGTGTGTTTCCTTCTATTATTCTCCACTGTCAGAAGCAAGTAGTTTATGGGACCTTCCTTCTAATATTTTTTATACTTCCCTGGCTCACATACTTTAGCTCTCAATTTTCACAGGTAAAGACCAGATATGGCTAAGAAACATAGCATAATGGGAGAAGCTCTGAACTCTTCACTCTACCTTGATAAGATTCTCCTCTTCCTTATAAAAATCCTCACCCACTCTAGGTGATGTGGTCACTTGCTCCCACATGTGATCCAGCCACTGCCATCTGCACGAGCCCCTCTCCAGCCCTGGGCCAATCCTGGCATCCTTCTCCAAATCCTAAGAATGGTGAGCTAAGTAAATTTCTTTGCTTTATAACACTAACCTGCTGGGGGTCATTTGAATGAGACGTGTCTCCCATAGGCTCAAGTATTTGAACACTTGATCTGTTGGTGGGACTGTTTAGAGAAGTCATACAGTCTTTAGGAGGGGCATCCTTGCTGGAGGAAGCACACCACTGGAGTGAGATAGCCTTGCCCCACCTTGAGTTCATCCCTCTGCTTCCTGTGCATGCCCGAAGATGGGAGCTCTCAGCTTTCTGCTCCGGCTGCCATGCTTCCTCACCATGATGGATTCTCACCCCTCTGGAACCATCTGCCCAAAGAAATTATTCCTTCTGTAAGTTACCTTGATCATGGTGTTTTATCACAGCAACAGAAGAGTAGCTACTACACCTGCCATGGGAACTTTATGTGGTAATGAAATGCAGATAGATACAGACACAAGATCTACTTCTTGCCTCTTAGCTTTAATTTGTTTCTTTTATGGCCTTGGTTGCCCTATGTTCCTTGGGTTCCCTTCTACCCACATCCAACTGTCCATAGTCCAGTTGGACTGCTCACTGGGGTCTGTCTATCACCCCCCCACATACACTTAGAAATTAAGTAAACTCCTGCTTTTTCTCATTATGCACCCCAATGAAGTTGAAAAAGATAATAAAAGAGTTTAGGGTGACACCTGTAAGAATCTATGCCATCTTCTCAATAGCTCATACAACCTCCATGGATGGTAGCTCTTCTCTTGTACTAGGACAGCACCTAGATCATAGACTAATTCACATTAGTCTATGATCTAGAATAAATGAATGAATAAATATGAATAAATGAATAAATAAATATGATCTAGAATAAAAAAAATCCTCACCCACCATTGAAATTCCCCTACAAATCACACATTTTAGTGCTCATGAAACTCTGATGTGATATTTACTGCAATCCTCACTGGACACATGAAGGAACAAAGTCTCAAGAGAGTTTAGGAAACCAACAGATAGATATAAGTCCCATTAGGAGCAACTTAAACTTAGAGATGTCTCCCTCCTAAGGCTAGTTCTTGCCACCCCCCTCCAAGATGGAAGAATCTGACATCAATTTCAAAGTGTCCTGAAATCTAAAAACCATGCTATTCTTTTCTGTCATCCCTAGAGAAAAATCAGTATCTGGCATAGATATGAAAATATTTCTACTCTCTTTATACCCATTCAACACAAATGCTTTCTTTTCATATTTCTTATGTGAAACTCCAAATGTAACTGTACAGCCAAACCTCCTGTGCCACTGTAAAAGACAGTCAACACTTCTGTGGATGAAAGGACAGCTTGGGAATTCTCTGGAGATCAGTTTAAGATTTTAGTCAGACCCCAGAACACACTGATTATAAAGTTGACAAGTAATTTAGAACAAAGAGTCACTCTCAAAAGAGGAAACCAATAAAAACAAAGTGAGAAGGGGGAAAATCCCATTTGAGTGAATACTCTCTCTTTGCTAAGAAAGAAATTAAAATAAAATCAGAGAAAACATTCTGTATATGATAAAAAATAAAGTAAGTCCCCTGGATGAATCATCCCAGATCTCACAGAAGTCTCTCTGGGCTGGAGTTGTCACCATCACTGAGTCTTAAAGGGCTCATTTTCAAGACATATCAGCTTGCATTCTGCATCTTCCAAGCAACAAATGCTCTCACACGAAGATTACCACCTGGAACCCAATTTATAGGAGCATAGCCTATATTTCATTCCCACATTTTTATTGGGATCAGTATTTTAGTTTCAAAAAGACTTTTTTCAAAGGCTATTCTCACTTCATTTTCTTGGCTATCTGAAAAGTATCTATATTAGTTACTTTTCTGTAGCTGTGATGCAACATCATAACCAGGCAAATTTACAGAAGGAAGAGCTTATTGAGCTTACTGTTCCAGAGGGATGAGTCATCACGGCAGGGAGACATGTTGGGGGTGGGGGGAGAACCACACCAGAAAACTGAGAGCTCGCATCTTCAAGGATACACAGGAAGTAGAGAGACAAATCGGAAATGGGCAAGCTTTTACCCTCAGAGGCCTCCCCCATGACCAGCCCCATACAGCACCATCAACTGACAAATGTTCAAATGCTTGGACCCTAAGAAGGACAGCCCTCATTCAAAATATCACAGTATCAGACAACCAAAGGTATCAGGTCAGTACCTCGATTTTTACAATAAACCTATTGATTGGACAAATATCTTTAACACTTAGACATGAAAAGTTGCAACCTAATCATAAAAGTGAAATACCTGCTTGTTGAATTGAATTTACAGCACATATAACTTCTGGTGATTTCCACAGTTATTTTGCATTTGAAGACTAGGATCATTCTCCTATTCCAAAACCTTACATCTATTTATGGCTGAAAGTGCCCAATCTTATCAAATATATACATCTAAAATATGTCCCGCAATTTTGCTTGATTTTTAGGCTTCTGGAGAACAGTAATCGTGACTGTTTGGCAGATCACTGAATTGTGCATTCATATTGTTCTTGCTGACTATTAGTGATTTTTTATTTTATTTATTGCTATTATTTTTATTTTTGTGTATGAGTATATTGCCTGCATGTATGTAAGTGCACCCCCCCAGAAGCGAAAAGCGGGTGTCAGTTGTGAGCACCGTGTGGGTGCTGGGAATTATACCTGAGTCTTCTGGAAAAATTACTGCTCTTAACCAGAGAGCCATCTCTCTAGCCCCAATTTTAATTGACTAAGTTATAATATGTGACAGAAATATTGAAAATAATAATTAACAATTCTAAGGTATTAATTAGACTTGAATTAAAACATAACTTCTAGTAAATAAACTTGTTTCCTAATGCCCACAGTAGTCAGGAAGACTGACCTTTTGAGTTTTCATCCATTTCTGATCCAAGACTCATTTACCAGACTCTTACTTAATTTGCATAGCATTGTATCACAAACCAGGGTATGTGGAAATGGGTTTCCTTCTCACTCTTTTCTATCCTCCCTTCAATTTCTCTCTCTCTCTCTCTCTCTCTCTCTCTCTCTCTCTCTCTCTCTCTCTCTCTCTCTCATCTAAACTCATAACACTTTCCCCAACCCTGCCCAAGTTCTGGTGTTACAGGTTACAGATGTGCACTAATGCCTGGCTGCTTCAACTATTTCTGCGAAACTCCATTAAAAAAAGAAGGAAAGTCTCAGGGTAAAGTGGGCAAATTGGGGTGGGGGTATTTAACCTGGAAAGGAAGAGAGAGGGCTACATGAGGAACCACGGGGATAAAGGGAAGAAGGAGCTCAAGGGCAGGGGACCACAGGAGACAGGTATGTTCAGTTCTCTTCCCGTGAAGGCTTGTTCCCTGGTCTCTTTGCTCGCTCCTCTGATAAGAAACGTTCTCTCCTGGGGAGTGGGTTGATTAGAGAGAAGCTCCTAAAACCCAGGAAACTAACTGAAAGTTCTGAGGCCCGGCCCTTCTTCCAAGCTTGCAAAAGCAGTAAGCAATTGTTGGGAAGAACGTACCTGGTAGAGCGTCTGGCAAGCTGGGCAGGGAGCTCCAGGGATGTGGGTTTTGAAAGGGGCCCCAGCAAGGGCGGGTTGTCCTATGACACAACTGGCTTCGCTTCCCCCATGCTTCTGTGAGCAACTCTAACAAACTCCTAGGCTCACCAAGTTCCACTTGGGTGCAGGTGTTTCTTCGCTCTCCTGTCAGTGCCCCAGCTGGGACACACAGACATTTCTTCACATCTGCACAGAAAAAGTCAGACAATACATTCTGTGCAAAGTCCTACTTCATGCCTTCTTAGGTAATATGTTTCCTAATTTAAGAATGATCACTGAGACTCGGGATAAGCTATTGCTATCCTTCCAAACAATTTCTACTAAAGCATATTGTCCCTGATATCTAATTGATCATTTCAAGGTCTTTTCATTTATTGAAACTTTCTTGAGCTTTCCCCTTCTCTTTTCCAATCTCTGACACACCTATAAAATCACTGAACTCTTAATATTTTTCTTGTTTTTTTTTTTTTATATTGACAAGTATGTTTAGAAACATACGTGTTTTTCTCTCTATTGGATTTCTGGGAAGAGATAACCCAGGCTGAAATCTCAGTTGTACTGTGCAATGTCCCAGTAAATTGTAAACTTTTAAGGGTGCCTGTACCAAGGAGATAACCAAAAAGTAGTATAAAAGAATGATGATCACTTTACTCAAAATTACATTATAAACTGATCACACAATTCAAATTCTTCAGTAGACTAATGATCCATTGTGAAACGGTGAAATATTCCCAAGACTCAAAGATCTTTTATTACAGTTCTGAATTTCAAGGATAAAAATATGTCCTTCTATTGACTTAACAAAATGCGTGTTGTGTGTTGAACAACTCCAGTAAAATGTGTACTTATACAAGGAGACACAATTATTCAAATAATCACCTGCCTTCAAATACCTTTATCAGAATCATAAGGAAATTTTAATTGTTATATCAGAGAGACTTTGAAATGCAAAACAGGCTTTCAGTATAAAGTTAGATAAAATGTTCTCGATACTAGATTTTCATTGAATATATGTCATTACTATAGTATGACATTCTACAAAGACCCTTACAGGAAAATGTAAATATGATAGTGTAAGGATATTTATCTAAAATTGTCTTTCTATACCCATTTTATTTTTTTTTATTTTATTTATTTTTGTATGTGTATGAGTGTACTGTCTGCATGTAGGTTCATGCACCCATGTCTTGCAATGCCGCGGAGGTCAGAAGAGAGTTTCAGATTCCCCTGGAACTGGAGTTCTTCTGGAATTGGAGTTACAGACGGTTCTTAGACACCATGTGGGTGCTGGGGATAGAACCGGGGTCATCTGCAAGAGCAGTTGGTGCTCTTAACTGCTAGGCTATCTCTCCAGCCCCTATACCCATTTTATACCACTTACTAAAGGGACATCAGCCAAATGATATATCCTACCTAGGTCTCAAAAAATTTATCATCTGCAAAATGGATCAGTCGTTTCAATCTAGTTTTATTTAAAATTTGATTGACAAATTCTAGATGATTCATATAATTTTAAAGATGGGAAATGTATTTTATATGAATCACTTTAGTTACCACATTCAGTATTCAAAATATGGCATTCATACTTTGTAATTGAAAATTAATGCTACTATGCACACTACTGATAGAATTATTTTATAAACTATGCAACTCTGACCAGTTTTATGATGTATTCTTACTAAGAATGTTTCTGTAATAAATATTCCCTTTATCTGTAAATAAAAATAATCTCCATTAGGAAAGCCTTGGAAAGGAAACTGATAATATGCAAATGTGCACTAACTTTTCGATTGGATGCTTTAGAAAATAACTAGTAATCTAAATTAATTGCAAAAACTAAATATATTTTCTGAGACACAGAAGTAAGGATAATGTTATTTTTAAAGGCAGCTTGTTCCATTGCTAGGATAAGTATCTTGCTGCCAATTTCTCCATTCTTTGTCAAACTTTGGGGAGTTTGACTTGCTACCCTCAACTTAGAAATGCTAAGTAAACTAGGAGATCTATGTGAAAGCAAAGGCAATACAATATCATCCTAGCAAGTCCTCTCGATTTCCCAAGCATGAACACTGGCACAATTTTTATGGGGTATATGTTTCTTTATAATGATCTCTGCCCACATTAACTCTGATTTTCAATGGCTGTGGAGACCTAGCCAGACCATTGAGACTTTAAACACTGAAGACCAAGATCCCAGAGGCAAATAATGACTTACTACAAATAATTTATTTCTGTGGTGGTGCACACCTTTAATCCTAGCACTTGGGAGGCAGAGGCAGGTGGATCTTTGTGAGTTCAAGACCAGCCTGGTCTACAGAGTGAGTTCCAGGACAGCTGGGGCTACAGGGAGACCCTGTCTCAAAAAGACAAAAAAAAATTTTATTTCACCTAATACTAGTGATTTATTCAGCTAGATGTTCCTGGGTCTTGATGCCTGACAGCTGTATGAAGTACAGAAATGGTAGTTGCTTCTTTAGCAACTGTCATGAATCAGAGCTTTTAAATGTTTTTTTTTTCCTTCAAATGGCCTTTTATAAGAGACAGGAAAATATCAGAGAGAGCAGAAATCAAATTATTTCTTGTTGCTCCCTGCTAGCCACGTTAAAACAGATGTATGGGGTGTCTTGCTGAGGAATTTCCTAGCAACATACAAACAACTCCATTCTCAAAGTGAAATGAATGTGGACAGTATTCCTATAAACACATCAGCTACTTTCTGGATTTGTCCTGTTTTATCACATCATTCTGTGTTTTGCTTGACATAAGCTTGATAATTCTTGTTAGAATATATTGAAGGCAAACATTTGAAACGGGAAAGCCAAAGTAAGGATCAGAGACATAGAGATTATGAAGAAAACTCGCACACCCCTTGATTTTCTTCTTAGGACTCTGGCCCTGGTTTGTTGTTTTTACACAGACTCTTCCCACTAGAGAGGAAACACACAATTCTCCAGCTTGGCTCTCCACTTTAAAGCAAAGCAATTTTTGGCTCATTGATGAAATGCAAATATCAGCACTGTACTGCCAAAATGCAGTATGCATTTTGCAAATGTGCCTTGATTCTGTCTCTAATATTACTCTTTATTCTCAAAAACAACCTTTTTTTTTTTTTGCAAAGTGAAACTTTGTAATTGCATAGCAAATAGATGATTTGTTTTACAATATATTTGCAAGTAGTACTGTTCAGCTTTGAATTCCTGGGCTCAGGGATCTGTGCAGTCTTTTTAAATTATCCAGTCACCTGAGGACAAGCCACACTTCATCAAACTGCTCATATTATATGCTGATCAATGTCTGGTCTGCTGAATCAATTAGAAGAGGCATAAAGTGAAATATGGGTTATGACTTGCTAGAATGAAAAATCAGATGTTAGGCCTGTTATTTAGTTTGATACACACCCTTGATGTTCAGCTGTCAGAGCAATTTGAGACATTACATTTTTATGGTTTAAAAATATTTACAGGTGTGAAATCAAAGTTCTTTTAAGCAAAGAGAATATTTGTTCAAAATTTAAATGATGCAGTAAGCTCAATACTTACTCTCCGATCTTATTATCATAAGGTTCTCTCATCATAAAATAGCAAATCAGAAATCTAACGTTTTATGGTCATAGATTAAAAATAATGTGTGTACATATATACTTGGATATGCCTAACTATTATTATTACAAGCCTATCTCCAGCTAGTATATATATATATATATATATATATATATATAAATTCTAAGCTACACAACTAAAAATTACTAGATATGATAGAATTTTTATTCAAAGTCTATGAATTGAGCACAAGTTTGACAGTTCACAAGGTTACAAACTACAACTATGTACATATAATAACCAGAAATAGATATCATTTTCCCCCTCGTTTTTTATATTAATTCTGTTGAATTTATTCAGGACATCAAAGTAAAGTTTAGAAAGAAAAGAGCACCAGTAACTGCTAACATCTGTGACCTCTGTCACTATTATGACACGTGTCTAAGAAAAATAAAGAAAAGAAACAAAGCGTGAGCTAGCTCTGTGTCCATGTTGGTCTTTGTGTTACAGATTTCATATTTAGGGATGTAAATGAATCCATCTCTATTTGCCTTTGAGTCTTTTCTCAATAAAAACTTCTTCAACTTCTTCAAGCATTATTTACCCAAATCTAGATTTATCCAAAGAAAATCATTTTTAGAGAAAACTATATTCTAGTCACTGAGTGTAATTAGAGCCACCTGGCCCATAAACTTTCCAGAAAAAAAAACCTTCATATCATTTTGAATTTTCAAAGGAAGAACTCTGGATATACGTGGATTCTTGGGTCACTATCCATGTTTAAATAGAGAGAAACAACTGTAAAAAGCAATTTGGCCACAGCATGTTATATTTTTGGAAAGTGTTTTAACTTACTTTACCTTATTTGGTCATCACAACTTTATATCATAATTTCATGATAACTTATTATTATGCACCTGAAGCCCTTTCTGCATAACAATTCCTCTTCCTGAATTCAACCTTGCATTGTGTTTTGCACTTTTCCATGGCAACAATGTAAGAGAATGTAAGTATAACCTGGCAGGCAGGTTCATTTATATGTATCAGTCTTCCAAATCAAGGTTGAAATAATAATGATTCAAATTGATCCCCATTGTGAATACCTGAACACCAGTGTGTCCAGTTATAGAGGAAGAAGAGATCCTGTACTGTGTCTGTTAAACTCTCCCCCCCCACAAAATCTTTAAACACATTTCATGTATATAGCATATATTTATATGAGTATATGGGATCCTTATGTATACTACAAATTCAAAGGCACTAAATAAGCATTAGGAATCAATGATATACAGAACATTTTATTCCCCTAATGAAAAAGGGCCCTTTGAACTGGGTATTCTACTTATAGTTTGACAGACTGAAGGAAGAATTTTTAATCTGAAGTCTGTCCACTGTTGGCTTCATTTAAAGCTACAAGCATTATCAGCTCATTCAAGTGCCTTGACAATAAAGTCTCCAGTAGTTCAAAAGTAATTTCAATATTTAATTCTTCATTTAAATGAATAAAGATGAAGTGAATATTAAACACTGTACATGCATGGTTTTCTGAATAATTTCTGCTGAAGATTTTCATGTGGCCAAGACTGCTTCCATATATGTCAGTCCCAAGCCTCCAGAAGTTCCCTCTGGGTCGTCATGTATCTGATTTACCTGAAGCTCAAATATTTGTCACATAGACATGAGCTCATCCCTAAATACTTGATGTACATGTTGATTTATCTAGGGCATGATGTTTTCTGGAAGAAAAATTAAACATACGAATTTGTCCAAGTATTTCCTAAATCCTCTAGGATGGGGTAGAGGGACATGGATGAGGCAAAAGACCCAGAAATTACAGAAGCAAAAACCAGGTGTTCACAGAAAGACATAAGCATCAAGGAAAACATCCACACCCAGTCCCACAGAAAAACCTGAGTCCTTTCCAGGGTAAAAGAGATGGCAAAGACATATGAGCTAATTGTTGTAAAAGTAAATGAAGCTTAAGATTCAGGGATATTCCCTGTGCTGAGAGAGATTAAGGACAGATGGCATGGTCACAACATTTGGGAAATTTAGCAACTATCTAGCATTATCACTCTAAACTCTAAAGACATGCCAACAAAAAAAAACATGCTCTAGTGTTGAAGTGGGTTGGGCAGATTACATTAAGCTACACACAATGGGGTGTAGTAATATTTCTATGGTTTTCAATTATTATAATCTGTCATGGGGTCCCTGGAATACACTACTAGGTATAGTATTGTAGCAGAGATTCCTTCCCAGGAGATACCACCTGCACTTGGCATCCTGGCCCCAACTCTACCTGGTTACCAGGTAAATTAAGTAGCAGGCCCTCGAATCGTTTTGGGGAGACTAGAGAGTTTATTCAGGCTTGCCTACAAATTGATGGGAGCAAGGCATCACTTATTAGATGAGCAGCAACTCGCTTTTCCCTCATGCCCGCCTGGAGTCCTGGATCGAACCCCAGTTGCCTCTGCCTATGATGGCAAAATGGTGAATGCACCTTAGCCCCACGTGGCTGGCTTTTATATATCCCTGGTTCCTGACCCAACAAAGTTCCTAGCCTGCTCTCAGCGAGCATAGTGAGCATTGCGCTGGGGGGTTGCCTTTGCCCCTCTCTTCACATAAACGACTCCATCTTCGTAGTTTGCAGCTTGTCTGATGAGAAGTCCACTTCAAAGGAAGGTGTATTTTATCACGCGCGCACACACACACACACACACACACACACACACACACACACGGTAAACCCAGGGTTTAGTCACTGGAAATCAGTCTAATGGTCAAATCTCAATATGATCACGTTTTGTAGTGCCTGGACCCAAAAATATATGGAAAGAAATTAAGAAAAATTTTAAAGGCACAGAAGCAAAAGTTATATTGTGGAATTTTTTCCCAATCATTAGACAACTTAAACTGCAACCAGAGAACTTGATTCCTATTGATCCTTAGCCACAAAGAACTGACTCCACTCAAAAATATGACAGTGGGCTGGAAAGATGGCTCAATGGTTAAGAGCACTGAAAGAAAGAGCAGAAGACTCAGGGTCAGCTCTGATCACTCCCGTTGCAGCTAACAGCCATCTATAACTCCAGTTCCATGAGATCCAATGTCCTCTTCTGACCTCCATTGGCATTGTAGGCATGGGGTGCAATTACATTCATGGAAGCAAAACACTCATCACAAAATGATTAAAAATAAATAAATAAATTTACAAAGAATATACGTGGTAAATAGGTATATGCATAAGTGAACTTCATTTTTCTAAATTTCATAACAATTCTCAAAATTGACAGTGATATTAAGTGGGGAAATAATACATAAAATGCAAATTTCAATCAGCTGTGCTAGAGACAAAACTGAAATACATTTTATACAAATATTTTATAGAAAATATTACATTTTATAGAAAGTTTTACAAGAATTTTCTCATAAGAAGAGATATTCAAAAAACATTCCCTCAAAAACAGAGGAAAAAATGCTTTAAAATGTTACAGAGGTTTTTCTCATATTCAAAGAACATCTCAAAAGTAGAAGAAAACAGTGTTTTTAAATGTTATGGAGACTAAATGGTATTCTTTGTATCAGTCAATGTTTTAGATTTGTTGTATTTGTCTAACTCTGTATAAAGATTTTATACCCAACTTTCTATTCATACTTTTGTATACTTTCCTCACAAAGTTTTACAAAATTATATAAGCTTCAGGCTCCTAAAATAATATCTACATATCAATGGTAGAAGCTTGAATTAAATAAAACCTTTTCCTTAATCTTGAGACTGCCTAACTATCCAAAGATATAATGAATGTTAAACATCACACATAGACTGCAGAGAACATCAACAGATGCATCCTACATCTTCATAATGTGTAAAACTTCTCATGCTCCACTCAAGATTTCAAGTTTTCAAGGAAAATAAAAAGACTAAAATTTCAAAGGAATATGCCCAAGGAGATGCCACTGACTGGGCAATGACACTATGTGCCCTTCTCCAAGACACCACCTGTTGGGCAGCAACAGCAGACTCTCTCTCCCACTATTCCATTGGTTGCATTTCTTGGAGAAAATGGACACGGATGGGAAGGAGAAGGGGAGATTCCAGTGTGGTATTACTGACTTTGATCCCAGGTAAAATCTGCATTTCCTTCCCTCTCCCCATACCTGTGTCTCCAGCTCCAGCGACCACTTCTCTAGAACTTCAGGATTAGCTCAGGAGTAGCAACTGCATTTTGTTGCAGCAAATCAGCAAATTCTGATGTATATCTTTGATTTTCCTATATCCTTCCTACAACTTTTGAGATAGATTTTGTCAATTTTCAATGTCCTTGTGACACTCGTGACTGCATTCCACACACTGTCTTTCCCTTCTTGGTTCAGCTCCAGGACTTGTCTCCTGCCTGCAGGCCAACAGTCTCTAGGCTATGCTCCCACAAGAAGGGGGGAAGGAAAACCACAGGAGATCACCTGTGGAAATGAACAGACTCACGCAGAGCCGGGGAGGATAGGAACTCTGTCTATTTTCTGTCAGTGGGGTCTATATATTGAAGTCAACTGTGCTCTGGGCAAGGAAGTGGGAAGCAGGCAAAAGGGAGGGGTGAGTCACCTTGGTTCTAATAGGGGGACTGCAGAGCTCCCGTTTGTGCAACAGGTAAGTAGAGGTTGACACTTTGCTCAATGCCTTAAGGGAAGGGGCCTGGAACTTTGCAGAGATAGGGCGAAGCAAGAATCACTGTAATATCCCAAATCTTCCTGCTACAGATAGCTCTGAATGCCCACAGAGTTATCATATAACTGGAGATCTTCTGGGACAAGTCTTACAAGTTCTCCCTTCAAGCCATACACAAAGTTTCATTCCCACAACCCATCCTTTGTTTTTTAATTAAAATGGAGCAGTAATATCAAAGTCCTCTAGGGAGTCCCCTGGGACAGCCTGGTATTGGACTAGAACAGTCTTGGCCATGACTTCAATGAGTATATTGATTCGGTTTTTGATAAACCAGAGGACACAGAGTGCAATACTCAGGAGGACTCCTAGGGTGAAAATGGGTCCTAGTAAGGGAAGTAACTGGGTAGTCAGGGGGTTGGAAAACCATGGGACAGAAACTTGTGGGGAGTGTCTATCACAGAGTTCTTTCCTGAGGTCTGTTAGAGTTTAACATTTTGCTGGACAATACCAGACTCATTTAAATAAAAACAATATTCCTCCCCCAGGGACATGCAGGTTCCCCTGTTTTCTGCAGTCAGTAAGTCCAGGGCTCACTGGTTCTGCATCACCACCTTGGCCAGAGAAGTTATCTGTCTCTGGAGTGATTTGAGGCTGTCCATTGTGGACACCATTGCCTCATCAAGCTTACTTTGGAAGTCCACTTCCTTGCTATAAACCTTAGCTAGGGTTGCAGTTCCCATCGCTGCCATAGAGAAAATGATGCCTAGGCTGACCAGAAGCGGGATGAATATCTCTCTCTTTTGATGGTCTGGGTCCGGTCTCAGTATCCAAGCAAATTCCTCCTTCTCATAAAGGAAAGCTGGGGAGTGATAATTATGGGCAAACAAATTCCAGAACCAGGAGCATTTGCACAGTGGGATGCAGTGCCATCACACCAGAGAAAGAATGGGGATTTGACACACAGGGTCCTGTAGAGAGGGATACGTTGGAGGCACCTGGGGTCTGGAGCTGCTGCAGCTCTCACTAAACAAATAGGAAGTGTAGTGAGTCTAGATAGAAGAGAGAAATGCCGTGAAACACCAGCTCTGTCTCCAAAGGGGCAGATTCCTGTAAAGAGGTGTTAGAGGGAATCGGCAGTAAAGAGGGCATGTAAGGGATGCGCAGACAAAAACATTGGGAGACATTAGGGTGGGTGGTGTAATTGAGGAGATCTCTGCCATATTCAATGTACTGAGGCCATGTTACAGTAGACCAAAGCTTTCCTTCCATTTTGGATTCCTGTAACAGAATGTGGGATTGAGTGAGGATGGGTTGAGGAGGTAGAATGAGCTGGCGAGAGATTTGGATATCTGCAGCAGGGTACCAGGCGTTGCTGTAAGGGTAGAGTTTTCCCTGTCCTCCAGCTCTCCAACAGTCACTCCACCGGTCCTGTATACTAATTTTAAACTGGTTATTTTGGCCCAAGGCTTCTTAGGCTGCAAACACTCTCCAACATGCAAAACCAGAATCTGCAACCCCCATAAGTATCAGCTTCCTGCAAACAATGTCCTTTGTTAAGATGGGTGAAGCAGATAGTAGGTGCGTGAGAGGTAGTGGTGGAATTGGGAAACACAGTGATTGTGAATGACTTGTTGCAGCCTTGCAAAAGACAGTCATTGGTTTCAATTCAATTCATCTTCCTTCCCAAGTTTCTCTGACCAAAATCACCACACATGAGTCCAAGTCGGTGGTCTGTTCACGGGCTGGGCAGAGACAGAGTTAGCTTGAACTATTATGAGAGCAACTAAAAGGATGTCAGACAGGGGTGCAGAGGGGGAACACATGGATTTTGCAGAAGTGAGGAGTTGGTCAAGTTTCCTCCAGAGGGATAGGCATGCCATTTTTTGGTCGGCAGGGATGAATCTGACATTTCTGGCTGAAATCCAAATGGGTCTCAGACAATCCTGTGGGAAGATGCAAGCAAAGCCCCTTCCAGTTGTTAACAGTGGGGGTCCTTTCCACTGATTCTCTAGGGGGTCTTTCCATCTGACAAGTATTTGAGGAACAGTGCTTGGTGTCTGCCAATGTTTGACTATGGCTGGACACTTTGAATCCCCATAAATGTTAAAGAGTTTTGGCCAATGCTATGGCCGGCTGGATGTTAGGAGGGTATTTCCCCATCTTTTGTTAATACCTGATTTTTTAGGACCTGATGCATCCATTGTATGATGCCTTGTCCCTGTGGGTTATGAGGGATACCTGTATGATATGCAATATTCCATAATTGACAAAATGATTTAAAGCGAGAGCTAGCAAATGCTGGCCCATTGTCCATTTTAATCTGTTTGGGGATGCCCATGGTAGCAAAAGTAGAGGTCCTTGGCTTTCTCTCCTGTATGGGGAGTAGCCCAGATGAATTTGGAATAAGTGTCCATGGTGACAAACACATACTTTTGTTTTCCTAAAAATTTTTTATTAATTTTATTTATTTCTGTATGTGTATGAATGTACTGTCTGCATGCAGGTTTGAGCACCCGTGTCCTGCAATGCTGTGGAGGTCAGAATAGGGTGTTGGATTCCCCTGGAACTGGAGTTCTCCTGGAATTGGAGTTTCGGACGGTTCTCAGCCGCCATGTGAGTGCTGGGGATCGAACCCGGTTTCTCTTCAAGAGCAGTCGGTGCTCTTAACCACTAGGCCATCTCTCCAGCCCCTGTTTTCCAAAGGAAGCTATGTGTGCAATATCAGTTTGCCAAAGTGCACTGGCTTTCACTCCCCTAGGGTTAATTCCCAAAACCTGTGGTGCAGGTGTTTTAATTAGAGCAGAACAGGAGGAACAAGTTACTGAGAAATCAAACTGCTTGCAATCCTCTGGGTGGAGGTGAATGGAAAAGAAGCAGTCTTTGATATCTAAGACTGGCAGAGGTGTGTTAGCTGGGATAGCAGAGGTAAGGGGGGGCCTGCAGAGACCCCCATATATGCATAGTTCTGTTCACGGCTCACAGGTCTTATAAGAGACACCAACCTCCTGTTGCCTTTTTTATGACAAACACAGGGGTGTTCCAGGGACTGCCAGATGGACAGATGTGTCCCAATGAAAATTGCTCCTTGACTAAGTCTTGGAGAGCTTGTAATTTCTCCCCTGGTAAGGGCCACTGCTCAATACAGACTGGATCACCTGACTTCTAGTCTAGATGGGGGGAGCATATTCTGTAGTGACCCTCAGGATTGGGGGTGCTTCCTGCTGAGATGATGGAGGCATTTTCCCCCAGTTAAATGGTCTGTCTGGGAAAGGTTTTTCTCATTTGGAGTGGGAATAACCACATCCAAAGCCTCCAAAATATCTCAGCCTAGCAGATTAATAGTACTGGGTGCTACTAATGAGCAAATGTGACTCGTGTTTCCATCAGGGTCTTCCCAGGTGTAAACATTTTTAGTTATGTAAGACTGTGAGGGCCCTCCTATTCCTATAAGTTTAGGTCCTGGGATCAAGGGACAGTCAGGGAGTATTTCTTGCTGTTTTATAATGGTTCTGTCTGCCCCTGTATCTATCAAGCATTTAAAAGACCTCCCCCCAACTTTAATCATCAATGCAGGATGTGAGCCTTCTGAAATAGGCACTGCCCAGAGGGCATGCACTGACTCCTTTTCCCCCTTTTTCCCCTGGGGTAGGGGCTGCCCATCTAGGAGTTTAAAGGTGGCAATTTTTTTCCCATCTTTATCATAGTTTGAGCAGCAATCTTCCCTCCAATGATATCCTCTTTCACATCGGCAGCAGAGAATGCGTGGTGGGTGTTCAGAAGGCACTCTGGGAGAGACTGGTGTTTTGGGGCACTGTCTTTTCCAATGACCTCTGTCTCCACAGTTAAAACATTTCTCATTTGTGGTGACAGCAGCCACAAAGACTTGAGCTACGTAATTAGCTTTGTGGGAGGCTGTGCCCATGTCCTGAGTTACCACTATCCATTTGTCATAATGGTCATCTTTTAAGCCCTGGCATGCTTCTTTGCATTCTGAATTCATTCCGTCCCAAATAATGTTTCTAAGGAGTATCTCTCTGGCTGCAAAGTTGGGAATCCTTCTCTCTAGACTGCTTTTAGTTCTTAAGGTAAAGTCAGACAGGAGTTCCTCAGGATTTGCCTAGGAGTAGTCATGCTATGTGCAATATTGGAAATGTAGTACAATTTTTTGGTGTTCATATGAAATTCTAAGTTAGCCAGGCAACTTTCATTTCTCCTATTTTGTTCTTACTTTTTGATACACCTAAAAAGGGGTGGTGTTTTAAGATTAAATTTTTTCTCATACATAACCTCATATATAATTTTGGGTTGATCAGTGAGGGAAGGGAGAAATAGTTCTATATCAAAAATGAAGTTAAAATCCACATTAGTCTAGATCAGACTGGATTTTTTTTCTCCATGAGAAACTAAAAATAAATCCACGTGTGCCACAAAACTCATTAAAGAGTGACAATGAGAAAAAGCAAAAGTTTCAGGATTTTGAGTGTTTCCAATGGAAGCTACTTCGAGGAGACCATGAATGGTCTACAGCATTGTAGCCCACCATAACCACACTGTCATGAAGTCTGATGACAGATGTATCAACCTACACATAAACTAATAACTACACCTTACAAACAGATGCAATGAGGAGAAATTTTGGGTAATAACAGCCATGAAATTCTTTAAGAACAGGTGCAAAAGTTTTGCTATGAGTTCACAAAGATCACTGAAGGTTTGGAAAATAAAGCCGAGTTGATATTGAAAACTAACGACCCTCCAGCATCCTTTTTGGGACTATTCTGTAGACACAGAATGCTTGGTTAGATGTTCAAGTGGAAATCTCATGCCTCCTGCTTCAATGGAGTGTCCCCATGACGCTGATGCCTCTATAGTCTCCAGGGAGCTCTTGTGAGAGACAAATGTCTAGAGAGTGATATTTAAACAGCAACTCAGACATTGATTTCTTTAAACTGAATCTTATCTTGAGAAAGAAGAAAAAAGCCATAGACAAGTGGCTACATCTTATAACTTGACATCCTTCTGTAAAGACTTTGGGAATGGCTTTTTGAAAAAAAAAAAAAAACTCAGGCTCATCACCTATGATAGAAAAGCCAATGTCTAGACTTTTGTGGCACAAAAATGTAAGCAAGTCTGGACTCTCCCAGGGGATGAAATTTTTGTGTCCTGGTTGGATATGTCATTGAGATGATCAAAGATTGGTACCTAAAAGGGAAAGTAGTCTCTCTTCCTCTCAGTCACAAAAAATATCAAGTACTAAAACTTCCTTTAATGAAATTCCATTAGAAAGATCAGGAAAGAGCTGTGTGAATAAAATGTTAAAAATAGAAGGTAAGGTAAAGAAATTCTCAACACAAGTCACATGTATAGATGGCTTGTTGTAAAATAATCTCTAAAGGGTGATCAAATGTTGCCAAAATTGAAATCAGGTCCAATGAACAAAAATCATTGATATGATCTTAGCTGATATACTTGAAGGTAAGCAGAAATAAGTGAGGGTAACAGTTGTTGCTGTATGCCTATGGGATGATTTCAATATGTCTATCAAAACACATGCTGAAGAGTCATTTCCTATGCACTAGTGTTGGGACATTTGGGCCTATTAACAGGCTATTAAGAGGCTATTGGTTTAAGAAGGTCTTGCTATCATGAATGGATTAACATCATGATAGGACAAATGGACTCACTATAAAATATCAATTCTAGCTCCCTAACCCCCTCCTCCCCTCATCTCTGACATTCTCATCTTCTCCCAAGTAAAGACACTAAGGAAGGGTCTCACCGGATACTGATTCAGTGTGCTTGCCAGGATCCAGAACCATAAGCCATTTCAGTAAATTATAAATTACCTGGTCTGTAGTATTTTGCTACAGCATTACAAAACAGATGAAGACAGTTTATATCCCTCCCTAAATTCTTGACAACTGAACCCCGAAATGTGATGGTGAAAAGGTTAGGATCAGGTAAAAATAGAAGTGCTCCACAGTGAGTTAATGACCTCATGAGAAGAGCAGGCATCGTCAGGTCTCCTGTTTTTGCCAGGCAGCACAGCAAGAAGGCTATGGGTGCAAGACAGGAAGTAGCTTCTCACCAAGAAATGAACTTACCAGTATTTTGATCTCGGGCTTTCAATGCATCAAAATGTATTGAAGTCAACATCTGGTTTTGAGCCACCTAGTGTCTGGCATTTGCTGCAGAGGTCCAGGAAACTCAAGGGAACTACTGCTCTGCTGAAGTTAATGAAGTTACCTTTAGAAGTGAGGAAAAGAAAGTCAAACCCACTGAAGAAAGAAAAGATCAAATAATTTACAATCACCAAAAAAAAAAAAAAAAGAAAAAAAAGAAAAACCAACTGGCAGAGATTTTAAACAACAGATGGCTACCCTTTGGATCAATGGTCATTTGATAGTGTTGAGGCCTTACAACAAACAAATCTAATGTAGACCATTGCTTCCTGAATAAGAGCTTATGATTTGATTTTCCCTTGGTAGGTGTTCTGCTTATGAGCCAATAGGATGCTCTCAGAAAATAAGGGATGGTACATAAAGCATAACTTGTATGTATAGAGAGAAATCTGCTTGTATAGGTGGTCAGAAAAGTATTCTCTGAGAATATGACATTTAAACTGAAAAGGAGACCCTGGGCCAATAGCAGAGGAGCAATGCATTCTGGACAGACGCCAGGATGGCATCTGTTGAGCTAGAATACACTGAGAGCAAGTTCCTGAAAAGAAGTCAAAGGTCAGGGGAGAAATGTGATGGCTCAGCAGGTAAAGAGGCTAATACTACACCTGAGAAGCCGAGTTTGAGCTACATAGGGGAAAGTGTGGAAAGAGAAAACTGCCTCCTGCAAGCTTTCTGCCCACCTACAGAAAGAGAAAGAGAGAGAGAGAGAGAGAGAGAGAGAGAGAGAGAGAGAGAACAAACTAATAGCAGTAAATGAAAAGTAGCAAAATATTTAAAAGCAAATTATAAAATTTAAATTATCTCTCAAGAAGAAAACAAACAAATGAGTGTTCACCATGAAGAATCAATGGCTGCCCTCCCCGTATCAGCCAAATTTGTAAAGTTTCTTCTCAACACACAGAGAGCAGTAACAGTTTTATGTAGGAAGAAAGTAAAATGACTCCTACAAGAATACAATTAAAATTCATGTAGAAAACAGTAAGGGTGTGGGAAGGAGACAGTATGGAAGTTTATAAAGCTACATGTGAAGAGAGAGACACACTTCTATCATGTCCCCCCAAACCTGATCCCCACATTTGAAAGACACCTAGGCAAAGTAAACACTTTGGTTTTCATTATTGAAACTCCAAGAAAATCATCCCCGAAGATGAGGGTTGGGAAAAAACCCATGCTCCTATGAATTCCTGACATGGAAAGGAAGATGACTCATTCCTGAGAAGATGGTATTCGTTTCCACTGCTAATGAGTAAATAGGACATTGTCAATAGAGAGACTAGGTGCTAGGAAGTTAGCCGAGTTAGTAAAGTGTTTGTCATGCAAGCATAAGGATCTGCATTTGAGTCTCAGAATCCATGTTTTAAAAAAGCCAGCACAGGGTGCTGGAGAGAAGGCCTAGCGGTTAAGAGCGCCGTCCACTCTTACAGAGGACGCGGGTTCGATCCCTAGCACCCACATGGTGGCTGAGAACTGTCTGAAACTCCAATTCCAGGAGAACTCCAGTTCCAGGGGAATCCGACACCCTCTTCTGACCTCCGTGACGGCGGACGTTGCAGGACACGGGTGCACAAACCTGCATGCAGACAGTACATTCATACACATACAGATGTAAAAAAATAAAAATAAAAAATAAAATAAAATAAAAAAGCCAGCACAGTGGCATGAACTTATCGCTGCAGTGATGGGGACACAGAGACAAGGGGATGGCTGGGGACCAACCAGGAGGCAGCCAGTTGAGCCTACTGAGCAAGTCAGCTCCAGGTCAAGGCAAGATCCTGTCTCAAGAAGGTCGATGGCTCCTAATGACATCCAAGGTAGACCACAGGTGTCCATGTACATGGATGCATACTCATGCACACGTGTGCCCAGACAAGGAAGAAATACAACTGCTCCCACAGCCATGGCTGGAAGTCGAGTTCTTGTGATTAAATAGGATTAAACCTTCAGAAAAAGTGTTCTTCTTTTTTTGGTCTTTTGGAGTCAGGGTCTCCCTGTAGCCCCAGCTGGCCGGGAGCTTGATATGTAGACCAGGATGGCCTTGAACTCACAGAGATCCGTCTGCCTCTGCCTCCCGAGTGCTGGGATCAAAGGTGTGCACCACCATGCCCAGTAGGAAAAGTGTTCTTAAACCATGAGGTTTTGGAGCTTGAAGATGACTGGAAGTCGTGTCACTGGTGTCTTCATTGAAAGTGAAATACAGCTGAAGCAAGAGACACGAAGACAGCGAGCAGGTCCAGGGACGACCACGTCAGTCCTGGTCCCAGTTGCTCCCCCTTTTGCTCCTCAGTTTGTATAAACATGTCTCCTAGTAAAACTGCAAATGGCGCTAAATCACAACCTTCCCATTCACAGTGAGATAAATACAGCAGAACAGGAGTTTTTATCTACCTGCTTCTTCTCAAAGAGAATTTGGGTGGCTTGATGGCTCCTCTGTCACGGGAGCAAAGCACATCACAGAGGTGTTGAATTCTAGACCATGCCGTAGTGTGCCTTAAGAGCCATGCCATGGAGAGTTTAGGAAATCTGGTATAGAAGTGATCTCCGGATGCAGTCACAGGATGGGGTGGGGCTATGACAAGTCCCTGTCAGCAACATATCCATCAGATAAATCAATAACTCTGAACTGAATTATTCTCTTATTTATCAACAAAGAAATCCAGTTCTTTTAGTATAAACAGTAGGATATAGTTTATGATATAAATTACTTTTTTTTTGGTAATTTTGAGACAGGGTCTCCCTTTAGTCCCAGCTGTCCTGGAGCTCACTCTGTAGACCAGCTGACCTTGAACTCACAAAGATCCGCCTGCCTCTGCCTCCCAAGTGCTAGGATTAAAGGCATGCACCAGGGGCTGGAGAGATGGCCTAGTGGTTAAGAGTGCTGACCGCTCTTACAGAGGACCCGGGTTTGATCCCCAGCACCCACATGGCGGCCGAGAGCCGTCTGAAACTCCAATTCCGGGAGAACTCCAGTTCCAGGGGAATCCGACACCTTCTTCTGACCTCCGCGGCATTGCACGACACGGGTGCACAAACCTGCATGCAGACAGTACATTGATACACATACCGAAATAAATAAAATAAAATAAAAATTAAAAAAAGAAAGGCATGCACCACCATGCCCGGCAATATAAATTACTTTTAAAGGCAATAATTCATAAATAATTACCAATTGTAGAATTTGGGGATGTTAGAGGAAGAAGAGTCAATGTGAGGTGACACTATGTGAGACAGATTCAAAGGCCCAGCTGGTTTTGAAAACAGAATAAGGCTGGAGCCCAAGGCCAGTGAGTGAGTTTGGACTTCTGACTTGCACCACCATGAGATGATAGAACAGTATGTGCTAAGCTCTCAGGAGTGACCATAGTCACAGAAGTCACAGAAAGCAAACAGACCTTGGCATGGAAATGAAGCTATCCCAGCATGTGAACAACATTAAATAAGTGGAAATTTTTAAAAAGAAGTGAATTTAGGAATTACCTTCTCAACACTTTCATTTCATTCTCTCTACAAGGAGATGAACACACACCTAGCTTCTAAGAGAGGGCACGAAAATAAAGGCGTATCTACATAATATCAAACATGTTTAATGTGATTTTTATTCTAGCCGTGGTTTCCATTCTTCAAGTAATTATTTCTCTTGCATCTCTACATTTTCTAGTGTCTATTTTTTATTTATTTTTTGAGACACAATCTTACATGGGCCCTGGTTGAACTTCAACTCATTATGCAGCTGAGGGTGACCTTGAACATCTGATCTTCTTGTCTCGCCCAAGTGCTAGGATTGACAAGCATGTGCCACCAATATGTTGTGCTCAGAATTGAACTCAGGGCTTCAAGAATACTAAGAAATCACTCCACCAACTGAGATACATCCTCATCCCCTAGCTCATATTTTAAAAGAAATCTAATTGGTAATATTTTAAATGTGTAAATTTTCCAATCACATTCTCAATATTTGTTGAGATTTGACTGCCCAGTTTTTCTGATAGCATTTACTGCTTACTAGGGGCTAGTAAAAGCACTCAAGGAGCCGGGTGTGGTGGCACACGCCTTTAATCCTAGCACTTGGGAGGCAGAGGCAGGTGGATCTTTGTGAGTTCAAGGCCAGCCAGGTCTACAGAGTGAGTTCCAGGATGGCTCAGGCTACAGGGAGACCCTGTCTCAAAAAGACAAAAAAAAAAAAAAGCACTCAAGGAAGCTGTCCCTTTATAATAAACTAAAAGAATAGTAATAAACATATCCTAGGACATTAATGATCTCTACAATGCAAATTTAAATCCTTAAAGAAAGAGACAGAGGAAAACATCAGGAGACAGAAAGATCTACCATGCTCCTAGACTGGTGGAAATAATATTGTGAAAATCAGCATCTTAGCAAAAGCAATCTATATATTCAATACGACAATCAAAATACCCAAGACATTCTTCACAGAGCTAGAAAAATATCATCCTGAAATACATATGTAATTATAAAAGGCCCTGGATAGGGGTTGGAGAGATGGCTCAGCAGTTAAGAGCACTGACTGCTCTTGCAGAGGACCTAGGTTTGATTCCCAGCACCCGTATGGCAGCTAAAAGCCATCTTTAACTCCAGTTCCAGGGGAATCTGATGCCCTCTTCTGACCTCTGTGGCATTGCATGACACGGGTGCACCAACCTATATGCAAATAGTGCACTCATACACATAAAGAATAATAAACAAATAAAATTTAAAAAGGTCCTTGATAGCCAAAGCAATCATGGGAATAAAGAACAATGCTAGAGAGATTACCATATCTGATCTCAGATTATACTGCAGAGCCATAGTCATAAAAATGGCATTGTATTGGCACAGAAATAGACCTGTGATCAATGGAACAGAAGAGAAGACCCAAATATGAGTACACACCATTTCATTCACCAGACATTTGACAAATGTCCCAAGAATGCACAATGGAGGAAAGGAAGTATCTTTAACAAACAGTGCTGACAAAACTGGATCTCCACCTGTAGAAGAATGGATTTGGACCCTGCACAAAGTCAACTCTAAATAAATAAAAAACCTCAATATAAAACCTGAAACTCTGATACTGCTAGAAGAAACTATCACCAGTACCCTACAAGGTATAAGTTTAAGAAACAACATTATAAAGGGGACATCAGTTGTTCAGGCATTAAGGTCAACAATCAATAAGTGGAACTTCATTAAGCTACAAAGCTTCTGTATAACAAAAGAGACAACCAAACAGTGAAGAGGGAACCCACTGAATAGGAGAAAATCTTCACCAGCAACACATCAGATAGAAGATTATTATCCACCATGCAAGGAACTCAGAAAAAGAAATAAGAAAATAAACTACGCAATAAAAATATGGGCTACAGATCTGAACAGAGAGTTCTCAAATGAAGAAATAAAAAGGGCTAAGAAGATCCTTTTGCTAAAGACAGGACATGTTTCAGACATAGGACTTGGAGTAATAGAGCAGAAACTGAGCTGGAAGCCTCTACCTGAAGTTTAGTTCTCATAGTTCCAGAGAATACTATGCAAGCTGCTAAGGGATAAAATCAGTCGATGGTCTAACCCATCCCTAAAGCCAAATAACCATGACAACTGGCTCAGCAAACTACCTCTATTGGTGCACTAGTGGCATTGTTGTCTGGGGGGGGGGGAGTGTCATCAACAGCTCCTTAATTGGACTTAAAGCCCTTTCAGTAGGAGTGAAGTCATGGGTGGCACTGTAAATACTGCCTAAGACACATGACTGGAGAGTCATAGATCCTGGAGAAAACTCCACCTCTGTCATATCTCTAGACACAGGGAATTTCTCACCATATGCTAAAGGTGGATCTTTATATTTACAAACAAGTATACCATATACCCCTATACCACTCATCAAAGAAACTTCTTTTCTTTGGGGGGGGGGATGATGACAGGAGATATTTAGTTTTATCAAGGCAATGCAAAATAAAGACTTTAACAATTAATACCAAAAGCATGAAGTAGGGTATAATAAAATGGTATTTTGGGTATGATTTAATTACAGTGATATGTGGGGACTTAGAATGAGAGGAAAGCAGAAGCACAGCCCATACTGGGCAGGGGCGGGGGGGGGGTTCTGTGATAGCAACAGTTCAGTCCAGGGCAGTGGTATATACAAAAAAGCATATGGTAATTTTATAAAATAAAATAAACATAATAAAGTCTAGAGGTAGTTATTTTTGGCACATTGCAGTTATGTAGTTCTAGGCTATTTTGTTGAGGGAAGAGATTGTCCTAAGGACCTTTTGGGGATCAATTTTTAGAAGGTACCTCAGGAGAAGTCATGAGCTACTGTGTCTGACTCAAGAGTCTAGGTCTGGCCAGAGAGACAGAGACACAGTTGTCACAAGCTCATTTAAATAAAAGAAAAGGAAAATATATGTTAGTCAATCTTTTTTTTTAAAGGTTCTACATATTTATTACTGGACCCAAACAATTTGTTCACACAGAGCAGATAAAAAAGCAAATCATATTCATAACTTAAATGACCAACTATCCAGGTTAAAAACTTTTCATTTCCATCTGGTAGGACTACTAGATGATCAGTCATGATTCAGCTTAATACAGTCAACCGTGCCATGTTGTGGGAATCCTCACAGGCCCAGCTGGTTCTCCCCCAGTGTCTTCTGTTGGAGTTGCACCTGATCTTGTTAGCAGTTTTCATCCAAATCCACTGGGGACTAGGACAATTTTGCTTTTGTTTCTTGGCCAGGAATCGCTTAATTCTGAAAGTCTTGTGTTAAGACACGGTGAGAAACCGAGAGAGCCTTTTGGTCCACAATGGCCAACGAAAAGAGAAGAGGAGGTTGTGCCCGGAAGTACGTGCTTAGAAAACCCTACTGAAAGGCGGAGCTTAGGGGATGACGTCAGCCAGCTCTAGCCCCACCCTAGCCCCTCCTATGCTCCCCTGGGGCCTTGGGAACCTGTATAAGCCTGTGCGGAACAGAATTTGCTCTGCTTAGGCTCCGCTCCTAAGATCCCTCAGATGTAGGTCAGGGTCTGCTGCATCCGCTCCGTGGATGTGGTGGGCAGCCTGTGAGAAGTACCAATGTATTTCCTGGCAAAACCCTGGCAATGGAGTGGGCGGGACCCTTTTAGTAAATCTTTAATAAGGAAAAGTCAAAATTAGATCTTCGGAGCTCTGAAAGCAATAAAAACAAACTGAATGTTGGAACAACCATAATCAGAATACCTTTAAAGTAAACAAAGGAAATGCCTTAAAACAATTACTTTGGAGAGCAAGCTCAATCTAGCAGGTAGTTAACAAATAAAATTTTCAGATAGCCAGCTTAGATACTATTTTGTATAAACGAAATAAAATTTTTTGCAAAAGATGGAGGCTACTTCAGAGTTCCACAACTGGTCACACACAGAGAATATACATCCAAGAGATGCCTAGTCCTAGGTGACATATCTATAATGGAATCTCTACACCCAAAGGCTCATGGAAGATAGTGCAACAGGGGGTAGAGAGGAAACTTGTGTATCCCTCAACTTTCACTAGGGAAGCTTTCTTATGAAACAGAGTACAATACAAACAGAAGGCCCAAGTTTTAAAGTTTTCAAGAATAAGAGTGCATGTCCCTGGATAGAACTCTTTTATCAAACCTCACTTACCCAAGGCTCAGAGACTATTGTGGAAGAAGGAGTGGAAATATTGTAAGAGCCAGAGTTGGTCCATGAACATGGGCTTCAGGCCACTGGAAGCTTGTGCGGGTGAACTTGCACCCATTGTGCCATTGAGACCCATGCCAGCTCAATCAGACAAGGACCCAGAGTGGAGCAAGGGAAGTTGGTCACAGGCTGGCCCCAGACTGGGAACTGCTGGAGATTATCACTACTGGACAGGGAGAGTAGACCTTACTTACAATCTCCAGATAGGCTGACTGGACTCCCAGGGATAAATTTGCATGGAGGGACATCACTTACACTAGGTACAATTCCTTGACTGGGTAGGACTTGGCACGCATGGTGGAAATCATGAGGTCCTGCAGTGGAGGGGGTGAGCACTGTGCATGAATGTGGGAGGAGCCTAAATTTGATCAAGAACCTTTGTATGAAGTGTATAAAAGTTTAATAAAAAAGTAGCAGCAAAAATTAAAATCAAATAGTATGTGCCAGTTGTGATGGCACATACCTTTAATCCCAGTACTCAGCAGGCAGAGGCACTTGGATCTCTGTAGGATCAAGGCCAACCTGGTCTACATAGCAAATTCTAGACCATCTGCGACTACAGGGAGACCTTGTTTCAAAAAAATATTCTCCATGGGAAAAATTGATGTTTTTATTAAAGTTGGTAAGGGATGGGATTATGATTTGTCTATTTGCGACCCTTCACAATACAATAACCTCTATTTGGACATGTGATGTAAATATAAATACCTAGTTTTAAAAATACTATGATTCATATTTGCATTAAACAATGGATGTCAAGCATAATTAATAAGGAAACATGACTCATAACTTGAGGAAATTTATCCTTAGAAGAAAAATCTATCAGTTTGCATCCAGCCCTGGAGAGCCAGTAAATGGACGGAACTAGAAGCTGTTATATTAAGTGAGGGAACCTGAGACAGAAGGTTAGTAGGTGACTGGTGTTACTAAGAGAGGAATGGATAAAATCAGGGTGTCTAAATGGGAAGGGAGTGGAAGGGTTGGTTATAGGAGAAAAGGGGTGCATAAAGGGGGGAAGGAGTCCAAGAGAAGTGGGGCCATAGGAGACTTGCAGTAGCAAGAGAGAAATGGGGATACTTCACATGGAGAAGGCAAGAAGAAGACTTGGTGGAATACTAGACAGGTAAAGAAAGAGAGGAGAGATAAATAATGCCTTGCTAGGGTAAAAAAACACTCCTGAGAGAATCATATTAGTCTAACAATCTATTGACAAAATACACACACAATAACTCTACATGAATCCATATGGAAAGATGAAGGCTGCATATCAAGAAACAGTACCAGACAGGAGAAACCTTCCTTTGAGTTGTTGGCCAGGGCAGTAGCACAAGAGACTCCCAAAACTACACAGACTATTGCCACAGCCCTTAATTGCCTCCTAGAACCTGAAGGTAAGACCCTGTTGCTGAAGACAGGACAAACTTCGGAGACTGCATCTTGAGCAATGGAGCTGGATCTAACCTGGAAGCCACAACCCGTGAAGGCTAGCTCTCATACCTGTGGAGAGCAGTGTCCAAGCCAAAAAGGGAGATCATCAATCAGTGGTCCAACAGCAACCTCAAGACCAAATATCCACATCAATGACCAGCACACTATATAATATTGGTGTAACAGTGGCCCTAGAATCTTGGAGGAAATCAATGGCTAACCAATTGGACCTAAAGCCCACTCAATGGAAGGAAACTCATGTGTGGTATTATTAGCATAGCTAGATGTACACATCTGGAGAGATCATAGATCTTAATTCCACAGGTTGACACATCCCTAGGCTAAGGTAACAATTTACTAACACCAAAAGAAGTATCCTTATATTTACAGACAAATATCCCAGACAACACTCAGAAAAGAAGCTTTTTTTGCTCAGGATGAGACTAGTACAGAGTCCCACAACTGGACACACAGCCGTGGTCTGTGAATGGTTCATGCCTAGGCGACACATCTACAATGTAGCCTCTACACACAAAACCCAAGCATCATAGAACAAGGACCCAAGGAGGCATTAATTACCTCTTAACTCTCATTAAAGAAGCTCCTCTATGCAACAGGAGACCAGGAACCCAAAAGGGCCCAAATGGCCAAAACATGAAGATTAGGATTCAACAGTGTGGTTCAATGGTCAGGCTGCCTATATTCAACTTCACTCACCCAAGGCTCAGGGAACATTGCAGAAGAGGGGGCAGAAAGATTACAAGAGGCAGGAAGGTGGCTCAAGACCAAATGGAAATGAATCATACAAGCTCCTGGGACCCAGTTCATATGAACCTACAGCACTGGGATCAGTGTGCACTGGACCCATGCGGGCTCAGCTGGATTTTTGTCCCGGCACAGAACTGTAGAGATGGGTAGCAGAGCCCAAACTTGGTTGAGGAAATATTGGCAGCAGATAGATGGTGTTCAGGTGAGGAAGACCTGGCCTTCTTTAGAAAAGAGATTCCAGATAGGCTAACTAGAGCTCAGGGGAGGAGTGGCGCTGAATAGTGATATGGGAGAGTAATTTGCCACAATGGACTCTAGCAGGAATGACAAGAGGGGTGTGAGGAGGGACGGTGCCAAGGAGAAGCAGTATAGTGGTGATTAAGACTAACTGAAAAAGTATGCATGAAGCACACAAAAATTCAATAAAAGAGAAAAAATATCATTTCTTAAATCATATGCCAAACTCTTTCACTAGTGGAAAACATTTTTAAAGGGAGAGAGAGAGAGAGAGAGAGAGAGAGAGAGAGACAGAGAGACAGAGAGACAGAGAGACAGAGAGAAAGAGAGAGAGAGACTGTGGCCAGGTGCACAAGTGTCATGATATACACGTGGAGGTCAAGGGCACTGTGGAGCCAGTTCTCTCCTTCCACATCTTCTGGATTTAGGCATTGACCTGATGTCACCAGCTCTGCTTGGCTAACGCCTTTACCCATTTAACCAGCTCACTGGCCTATAGTTGGAAATGTTTGCTTTTGTAGTGGCTGTATTTGTTTTTAATATGCCTTATAGAATCTGATTTCAAATGTTAAAAGAAATCCATGTTGATTTTAATATAGAGAATAGTGTAAATATTCTAGAGAGAAAACCCTAACAAATCTTATCTTCTCTAAGCTTTCTTCACTTTTAGATGCCCAATATTTGCAGTTGGCAATGGTCTTCCTAATTTTCCCCTGTGCTAAGACCAAGTGGGGAAAACGGTGTCCCTTGGTGTCAGAATGGGTTGATGAGGCTGTTGTTTTGGTTTTTTTTGTTTGTTTGTTTGTTTGTTTGTTTTTGGTCTTTTTGAGACAGGGTCTCCCTGTAGTCCCAGCTGTCCTGGAACTCACTCTGTAGACCAGGCTGGCCTTGAACTCACAAAGATCCTCCTGCCTCTGCCTCCCGAGTGCTAGGATTAAAGCCGTGCGCCACCACGCCCGGCGAGGCTGTTGTTTTATGAATGGGATCTTTCAGTTTACAAACTGGTCCTTATCTTGCTTTTATTTTCCACAAAGGAATAGTTCACTGATGTCAATGTTATTACCCATCATATTTGAACATTTGTAATATAAGCCTATTACAGTGTTTTAATGGCCCCAAAACATTTGTGTGCAAGTTTATAATAGGTAGATTGCCTCATTTTAAAGACATGACTATAATAAAACAGCATTTGTAATCTCTGATTCCAGAAAAATTCTACCAAATAGTTTATATCAGCTACTCTAAGAATAATGAAAATAATTTGGACTAAACACTTTTGAAAATCTATTTGAAGGTCTCAGAGAGCTCAAAGGATTCGTGGGCTTCAAGGCCAAGATCTGGTGGATAAAGATGAAACTTCAAATAGCAAGGAAAGTTATTTATAAACCTGAGCATTGTAGGAGAGATTTATGAAATAGCACTATCCTGAAACACTGTTACTTCACCTCATCCAGTGCAGTTGAATAGAATATAACAAGCAAGACTCACATCCAGACCTTCTTTGTTCCTAGGAGAGAGCCCTAATTTCAAAATGAGTTTTAAGAAGGCTAGAGGCTACCATAACTATTAGTGCTGCTTAAATACCTATATATCTAATTGCTTATTCTTCATTAGTAGGATCGAAAGGTTATTCCTGGACAAACTGTCAGCCCATGAAAGGAAACAGCCAGAATTGACCAGAGTCCAAGTCAACAGCTCCAGAGAGAGTGGACTGTTTTACCTCTCATCCACCTGTGCCCCTTTTCTAAGCCTAGGGAACAACCTGCAGAAGAGGGGGCGTGGTAGAATGTAAGGGCTGCGATTGGGGTGAATGGTGAAACTACAGCAATGTAATCTGGACACTCATTTGATCAACTTGATTGAACAAACAACCTGTCACTCCCCACTGGATGGTGGGGCTGTAGGTGTTTGGGCACAACAGCCTGCAGATAGGTTTTGCATGAAGGATGCTTGTACTCATGGATTATCACTTATAGCTAAAAATGAAAAAAAAAAACTGAGAGAAAGATGCAGGACAGTTATGGCAGAATGCATGATCTGGGATGGGGTGGGGGTGGGGGGGGAGGGAAAGGGAAATAAGCCTGAACTGAATTGGAAAAAATGTATGAAATGCACAAAGCATCAATAAAAACTAATTTAATTAGAAAAAAAAAAAAAAGAAGGCTAGAGGCTCAGCAGAGCTTTGGAAACCTTTGCGAGGCAAAGTGGAAAAAAATTTAGACTCCAGGATTGTCGTAAATCTCCAGGGATTCAACTTAAGAACCTAAGGGCTATAACTTAGAAGATTTCATATATATATGAAATACACCAGTAGTCACAGGAACTGAATCCCACTAAAATGAACCAAAATATGGAAAAGTGAGTGATCAGGATTATAGAATCTGTATCTGCCACTCAGAAGCCAAAACAAACCCTCAATACAGATATTTGTATCTAAAACTTCAAATTACTTCTACTAATTTGCATAAGTAGTATACAGTACTTAATGGCAAATAGTCACATGAACAGGAAGGTTAATTTGATCAAAGAGAATAAACAGCAGTAGAAACAAATCCTCAGAGAACCAGGTAAACAAGGCAAAATAATAGTAAGTATAATGCCCATGTTCAATAAAAGATACAGCTAAGAAGTTTGGTAGAAAACTAGGAATGAGGGGCTGGAGAGATGGCTCAGTGGCTAAGAGCACTGACTGCTCTTGCAGAGGACCCAGGTTCAATTCCCAGCACCCTCATGGCAGCTGAGAACCATCTTTAACTCCATTCCAAAGGAATCCAACTCCCTTTTCTGACCTCTGCGGCATTGCACGACACAGGTACACCAACCTACATGCAGACAGTACAGTCATACACATAAAAAATAATAAATAAAAATTAAATAAAAACACTAGATATTCAAAGCAAAGAAAGGATACTGAAGGCCACAACAAGTTACCTACAGAGGAAACCCTATCAGAATTGTAGCTGATTTCTCAAAGCAGATGATGAAAGCCAGAAGAGCCTGGTCTAAATTATTTTCAGTTCTAAAAGACTATAGATGCCAACGCAGAGTACTTTATCCAGAAAAAAAAATGTCTATTACAATTGAAGGAGAAAGGAAAACATAAATAAGTTGAAAGAATTCCTCTCCAATAAGCCAACCCTACAGAGAATACTTCAAGCAATACAAAGAGCAGAGAGCACAGATGACTATAACCAATCAACACCAGAAAACAAATGATATAACCACTATGAAAATAAAAATCTAGGGTAAAAATGTACCCTAGGTACATTCCGAAAGGATTGAAACTATTTAATTCTCTCAACAACAGTCTTAAATATCAATGCAATGAATTCTCCAACTAAGTGACAGAAACTAGTAGAACGCATTAAGAAACAAACCCCCTTTTTTTTCTTGTCGCCAAGAAACCTACCTCACCTTTAAAGATAGATATTATCCCAAGGATAAAGGAGGATAAAAAATAATACAAGTAAATGGCACTAAGAAAGAAAGAGGAGTCACTATGCTAATACTAGATAAAATAGAATTCAAGGCCTTGGTTGTGTTTTGTGTGTGGAATATTTGATCACTAGGTGGAACATCTTTGGGACAGATAGACAGGCTTTTTGCCAGGACTATGTGGTGCAAATCTGAATGTCTGGACAGAATTGGTTGGCCGGAGCTGGCTCTGGGACTTGTAGGGTCACTTTAAGGTTTTTATTTTGTGTTGATGTGTTTGGGGAACTGCTCCTTTCAGCTAGATGGGCATAAATATTGCAAAATTCAGTAGAAAATAAGATACTTATACTGTATTGAAGTGGTTAAATGTGGTTAAATGTTTCTAGAGTGGAATGGTATAAACACTAAAGCCAGTTTACTAATGGTCTAAATGGGATTATAACCACACAGGGTTGTGGTTGGTTTTTGGTCCCTTCCTGGCTTGTACTGGACTTCCAGTTGTCGATTTGGATTAAAAAGGCATAGACAAGTAATGGGTTCCTTTGACTACTGAAAGTTTTTTATTTTGTCTCTGTGTATTATGTAACTGTTACTTTTGATATCTGTTCTGCCCATTTCAAGATAATTTGACCCAAGAAAAGCTAGGTTTACTTCCCTGAACTAGTGGCATGCACCCCAAAAGGAGACAGTTTGGATGGACTTGGTAACTTTTTCCTACTTAATTCTGCTCAATAGGCATGTTCCCTCTTATTGGAAAACTACAAACCAGGATATAGGTTTGGGAAATTAAAGAGACTACTTATGTTTGTAGTAAATCATTTATATTTAAGATCTGGCTAAAATTGTTTAAATTTCTCTTATAGGCTTTGACTGCTTACCCAATGGTGTTAAATTTCTTCCAGTCAATGTTTATGCAAGGCTTCTTAGGCTTTTCTTCAGGTTTTATCTAAATATGATATAGTAATTAAAATACCAGATTGATATAACAACTTTTTTGGATGTTTAATGCCCATACCTAAGGCCCATACCAATTTGGCAAAGGGATTTAAGGGACAATTTTATTCCTTGCACTTTGAGGTCAACTGGTCCCAGGGGATTTTGTACAAAGGCATCTCTTAAAATGTTCTGCAGTTGTGAGTCACCAGGCTTCCTGTGGAGGGAGGTCTTGGAGATCCACCAACAGAACCCTAGCCAGTGTCCAGTCAATAAAGAGGAAGCTCAATATAAAGGAATATCGCCTTGTGCTCCAAAGGAAAGCCCAGTCTAGCAAGACCTGACCTTGTCCTAGGTAGATGGAACTGGTTAAGAATGACCAGAAAGAGCCAGGTGCCCCTCAGAAAACCCCAAGTGCCCCCTGAAGACCAGAACCTCAAATGACCTTGAAAAAAACAAAGTTTGGTTAATCTGGGCTAATTGTGTGGACTTAAGCACCCCAAAAGAAAATATAACCAAAAGATAGTCAATATATTTCTTTAAAGCCTGAAAAAAAATTTTTTTTCTCAACATTTTTTTTTATTGATGCTTTGTGCATTTCATACATCATTTTCCAATTCAGTTCAGGCATATCTCCCCTTCCCTTCACCCCCACCCCCACCCCAACCGAGATCATGCATTCTGCCATGACTGTCCTGCATATCTCTCTCAGTTTTTTTTTCCATTTTTTAGCTATAAGTGATAATCCATGAGTACAAGCATCCTTCATGTAAAACCAATTTGCAGGCTGTTGTGCCCAAACACCCACAGCCCCACTTCAGCGGAGCGGGGGGTGAGGGGTTTGTATGTTCAATCAGGTTAATCAATGAGGGTTCAGACTACATTGCTGTAAGTTTCACCTTCACCCCAATTCGCAAGCCCTTACAATTCTACACGCCCCCTCTGCCGCAGATTATTCCCTGGGCTTAGAAAAAGTGTCACAAGTTGGAATGAGAAGCAGAACAGCCCACTCTCTCTGGAGCTTTTGTCTTGGATCTGGTCAATTCTGGCTGTTTCTTTCATGGGCTGACGTCCCAGGAATAACCTTTCGATCCTACTAATGAAGCACAAGCAATTAGATATATAGGGTATTTAAGCAATAAAATAGTTATGGTAGGTTACTCTTGTTCATAGACATAAATATGTTTTGGATGGTATGTTGATCCCTTGAACTTACATTTTTTCCTTGTTAAATATGACGGGGTCTTACTGTGGCTTAGAATATCTCCTAACCTGTAGAGAAATGTTAAGCTTGGGCATCAGCCATGGTCATTCCTCCAAGGAGAAGGCGCAATAGCCAATATAGATATTGGGATTATACAGGACATATGGATGCCATGTCTGCTGCACATTATTTCCTTCAAGGCAGGTGAGGTGTATCTGGTGTCTGACGGTGGGATGTCTTGTGCTTGACTTCAAGGAGACCCGATTTGCTTTGTTGGTTTAGTGGCCCTTGGTAAACACTCTCTGGGTAATTCCCAGGCCATCTGTACTGACTTGCATGTTGTGTCTCAATCACATCTTTTCCATGTTATTCAGGTCTTCAGCAGCAGGGCCTTTATTGAATTCCTCTCTTCTTCCTTGCAGGATCCCAGTTTGGAGACAAGGAGCCTTTACCTTTTGTGGGACCCGTTAGATCCCCTGGCCAAACATCTCCTGGGGAATAACCATTACTGATGTCAGAGCTCCTGTATTGATATATTTTGTTAAAGTGCATAGTTAAGGACTTTAGTGTTATATTTGGTACTGAACAGAGAGGTAATTCCTTCTTTCACAGTTCTATGTCTATTAGTCAATAAAGAAGGCAGTTTTACCAGTTTTAATAAAGAGTACCTCTATAATAGTTTCTCCAATTTACAGTTGGAGAGCGAACCCCTCATCATCATCATATTTCTCCCTTGTTCTAGGGGGGTAGGCAAGAAAGTCCTCTCATATCAAAACTTTGTGGCACCTAGAAATAAGTTTCATCAGGACCCACTATAAATAGTTGTTAACACAACAGTGAATTAATCTCCATTTAACTCGGATGCATTACCGTTTTTATCAGAGTCTGTAAACAATGTTGTTTAATATAACACATATTACTTTTACTAAGTCCCTAAAACACCATGTATCGTAGACAGTGTCTAGGCAAAACTGGGCACTTGTTGAACTCATGTCAATTAAATAGGCATTAATCGAATATACACCAGTGTCCCTCACCCACCCACCCCCTTCCCATTCACACCTTTCGGTCCATTTTCTTGATGCCAGTCTTTCTGTTGTTGTTCTTGTTACTATGCATCCCTCTCCATGAGAAATTAGTTATACTAGGTTAATTGTACTAGCATCCACATATGAGGGACAACCATTTGTCGTTTGTTTTTTTCTGGGACTGTGGTACTTCACTTAACATATTCTTCCAGCTCCATCCATTTACCTGCAATGTTCATGATGTTTCCCCGTTTAAACCGCTGCATAGAACTCCAGTGTATCATTACCGAATTTCTCTATACAACGTCGTCAGTTTGAGGGGTACGTGGGCTGGGTCCAGCTTTTTGCTATTGTGAACAAGCTGCAATAAACATAGCATGTGCATGTATACTTTGCATAGAATTGTCTTTGGGGTAATACCCAGGAGTGGTATGACTGGGGAGGAAATTGAGGGAAGACTCGAAGATGGAACAACCTCCCATGCTCATGGAGGTTGGGAAAATAAATATAGTAAAAGATGTCCATCCTACCCAAACAGGTACAGATTTAAATGCAATCCCATCAAAATCCCCAAGAATTTCTCACAGGTGGAAAAAAAAATCCTCAAGTTTCATTTGAAAAACAAAAGACCACCCCGAATAGCCAAAGCAACCCTGAGTGAAAAGAGCAATACAGGGGGGATCGCTAAGAAAAACCAGATATCAAACTATACTACAGGCTATAGTCATAAATAGACGCTGGTACTGGCACAAAAACAGACCATTTTGACCAATGGAATAAAACTGAAGAGAGCTGATCCAAAGCTCTGAGTTCATACAATTTCAGCCACCTCATATTTTGGACAGGGGGCCAAGAAGACACAAATGGAGGAAAGACAGCATCCTTCAGCAAGTGGTGCGGGCAAAATTGGAACAACCATTTGTAAAGAATGAAATTAAACCCCTACCTCTCACCTTGTACAAAAGTCAACTACAGATGGACCAAAGACCTCAACGTGAAACCCAAACTCTGGAGGTGATGAGAAGAGAAACTTGGCAGCAGACGACAAGACATAGGTGTAGGAAATAGCTTCCTAAATCAGAACAGCAGCTGCACAAGAAATAAGATCACAAATGACAAATGGGAGCTCCTTAAACTCAAAAGCTTCTGTAACATCAAAAGAAACAATAAAGGAAGTGAAGAGAAAACTCCACAGAGTGGAGGAAAACCTCCTTGGGCAGACACATCTGACAAAGCATTAATCACAGAGTATCAATCTACTCAAAAAACAAAGAGAAAGAAAACAATGAAACACTCAAAAGATGGAGCAAAGAATCTGAATAGAGACTTCAACAAGGAGGAAATAGAGATGGCGAGAAACATCTAGAAAGTGTCAGCATCTCTGATAATTAAGGAAATGCAAATTAAAACCACTTTGAGATATCACCTTACTCCAATAAGACTGGCTAGGATCAAGAACACAAATGATACCAAGTGCTGGAGAGGTTGTGGAGAAAGGGGAACACTCATCCATTGCTGGTGGGAATGTAAACTTGTACAGCCACTATGGAAATCAGTGTGGAGAACCCTTAGAAGACTCAAAACCAGCCTTCCATTTGACCCAGTCATAAAGCCTGAAAAATTATATCTCCACATATTGGATGTAAAGTTATATGAAATAACAGGCATAAAATCCTTAGATCTTGGCCTTGATTAACAGAGTAGGGTCACCGACAGCCAAAGGACAAGTCCACTATTATCATCAATTAATGCTCAATAATAAAATTTCCTCTTTCTTTCTAGCAACTGTCTAAGTGGATTAAAAAGCCTGAAAAGCAGATCCTGAGTCCATACGTTATGGACAAATGAACAGAAGGAGAAACCTAATAAATAGACTCTGAAACCCTTGGTCAAGAAATTCTAAATGGACTTTTTTTTATACAGTGTCTCCCTTTAATCCCAGCTGGCCTGGAGCTTGCTATATAGACCAGGTTGGCCTTAAACTCACAGAGATCTGCCTGCCTCTGCCTCCTGAGTGCTGGGATTAAAGGTGTGTGCCAGCATGCCCAGCACTAAAGGCGTTTCTTAGCTGCCATGTGGGTGCTGGGAATCGAACCTGGGTCCTCTGAAAGAGCAATCGGCATTCTTCTTTTTTATTTTATTTTATTTTATTTATGTGTATGAATGTACTGTTTTGCGTGTAGGCCTGTGCACCCGTGTCGTGCAATGCCGCGGAGGTCAGAAGAGGGTCTCGGAATCCCCTGGAACTGGAGTTCTCCTGGAATTGGAGTTACAGACGGTTCTCAGCCGCCATGTGGGTGCTGGGGATCGAACCCGGGTCCTCTGCAAGAGCAGTCAGCACTCTTAACCGCTAGGCCATCTCTCCAGCCGCGGCATTCTTAAGTACTGAGCCATCCTCCAGCTCCCTAAATGGACTTTTAAGTTGGACATTGGAATTCTCCCTGTTCTTACTCTCCTGGTCCCCTGCCTAGGTCATGGACCTAACTACCCCTGCCTTCATGTTGCTTTCACAGGCACCAGTCAAGGATTTTTGTCCCTCTATAGTTTTGCTTGGGGGTCTTTTAGATTGACCCTCTGAATGGGAGGAACCCCAGTTGCCACACCTAGCGTCCCTTTTCAGGATGGAAGAAATCAGAGCAGTCAGCGTCCCCAATTCCCTTCTGGCAATTGGGGTGACCCTTTTCAGAGGGTAACATAACTAAACAGGAGCAAGAAATTGATTAGGCAGATTAGGGATGAGAGCCCCCCCCAAAAAAAAAAATCAGACTCTTTCTCAGCTGAGAACTCAAGGCTTCCTGAACTAGCCAGTAAACATATATCCTTCTGGAGGCCCTGAAAGAGCAGGAAAAGAAGAAAGAAAAGGAAGAGAGTAGAAAAAAAGAGAAATACATACCAAGCCCACAGATTAATTCTTTATTTCACTAGAATAAGAAATGGAAATCCCCCTTTTTTGTTCTTAGTGCTTTGTTTTGCTTTGTTATTTTGTATTGTTTCTGTTTTCCTGTGAAAAGGATTAAATAATAAAAAAGAATGTACAAAAAAGGAACCCATAGAAAATCTGAGTAAGAGTATTCAAAACCAAAGATAATTAACTCAATGTACATATTAAATAGAAAGGAGATAGATAATATCACATACATAATTAGCAAGGTAGAAAAGATGGGAAAAAGTAATATAAAGCTTGAGAAACTTCATGAGTTGAATATGCAAGAAAGCATATACACACTCTAAATAATACATTAAAGATTAAAGAGCTGATTATACATGTAAGTGAAGAGGAGAATGATCAAGGAGCAGAGGCAATATTTGGAGGTAATAGCACACCTGAGATGCTCTAAACCAGGTAAAATGGATCAGGTGTGATAGGTCAGAAGGCCTTGGGTTAATTTCAAGAATATAATATTGAAGCAATGAAGGTAAACATAAACTGTATGCTAGATTGTTCTGCTAATAGAAATGTTAAAACAGTCCAGTTAGGGCAGTGGAGTTGGCTCAGTCAGTAAGGTGTTTACCCTGTGAGCATGGGGACTTGAGGTCAGATCCCTAACATCCATGCTTCTAGTGCCACACATCTGTAATCCCAGCTCTGGGCAGGTGGCGTTAGGAGGATCCCTGGGTCTCCTTGACCAGCCAAGTCAGCTATTAGTGAGCCCCAGGTTCAGTGAGGCATTCTGTCTCAAAGAATAACGTGGAAAGCAATTGAGGATGACAAATGATGTTGACCTCTGGCATATGCATACAAACAATATGTACACACACCCAAATGCACACATCTATAATCACAAACACACACACACACACACACACACACACACGCGCGCGCACACACACACACACACACACACACACACACACACTCCAATCCAGATGAATTGATTACAATTTGAGATGAGAGAATAGTAACTATGCTTTGGACAAAAATATTAATTTGAAGGGTCAAAAGGTAGGCTTCCTGGGTTCTCTGCTTGGTATGAGTTTTCTAGGCACAATTACTTTGCAGGTTTATATGTTACATTGGCATTTAAAAACAAACCAGCTGGACGTGGTGGTGCACGCCTTTAATCCTAGCACTTGGGAGGCAGAGGCAAGCGGATCTCTGTGAGTTCAAGGATAGCCTGGTCTACAGAGTGAGTTCCAGGACTGCTGGGGCTACAGGGAGACCCTGTCTCCAAAAGAAAAAATAATAATAAATAAATAGAAACAAACCAAAACTATTGATTGTAATGTATCGAGGAAAGAAAAATATTAAATCTAGAAGCAAAAATGTTATGATTTGAATATGATTCTTAAGTATTGTATTTTAAAGGCCATCAAGGTGACTCACAAGAAATACTTGCCACCAAGTTTGGCAACCTGAATTTGACCCCAGGATCCCCATGACTCCTACTAACTGTCTTCTGACCTCCTCCATAAGCACACCATAGTGTACACACACACACACACAATAGCACCCCCACACAATACCTACACACACACTAATAAATAAATGTAAAGGCAGAGGCAGGTGAATCTCTGTGAGTTCAAGGCCAGCCTGGTCTACATAGAGAGCTCCAGGCCAGCTGGGACTAAAGGTAGACCCTATCTCAAAACTATAAATAAATAAATAAATAAATAAATGCTATAAGCTTTAAGAATTGTATTTTGGGGCTGGAGAGATGGCCTAATGGTTAAGAGCACCGACTGCTCTTGCAGAGGACCTGGGTTCGATCCCCAGCACCCACGTGGCAGCTGAGAACCGTCCGTAACTCCAATTCCAGAACTCCAGTTCCAGGGAAATCCAACATCCTCTTCTGACCTCATCAGCATTGCACAACACGGGTGCACAGACCTGCATGCAGACAGTGCATTTATATAAATAAATAAATAAATAAATAAATAAATAAATTTTTAAAAAGAATCGTATTTTAAGGTTTATGTTTTAAAATATAACTCTTAATAATATATTTTAAATTTTTCTTTGTTATGCCTCCTGCAGTCTATAAAAGTGATGAGAAAAACAACCCTGTGTTACACTTTACTCTAACAAACAAGAAACTTGGTAACACTGTTAGACAGACTATATGAGCAGCAAATTTGAAATCATGACTTTCTTTTAAACCTGAATGAATACAGGAGAAAAGTGCGAGGTCTAATTTTTATACTGGCTTGAATCTAACACAGCAAGTAACAAGAAGAGTCAATGCTCAATTATTCAATTAAGTTAAATTTTGATTGCTTGCTTGACACTGAATCACTGCTGTATAACTATCTTTGTGACGATATTTGAGACCTTAAGTCACATTTTAATTAGACCTAGGGAAAAATACACAAAATCATATAGTTAAGTCTATTAAGTGATTTTAATGAGGAAAATATCAGTGTGCCAAACAGAAGCAAATGTGTGAAATTATCTTCTCATTATTCCATGTGAATGTTGAAATTGAGGGGGCATCTCCATGTTTAACAAACTCTGAAATTTGAGAAACCTAATCATTTATGATTGAAACTGTAGATAGCCACTGGTAGGCTAAGGTATTAATTTCTCTGAGATAATGCCTAGAAAGGTCTGAAAGGAACTTGTTTAATCAAGTGTAAGAAAAACAGTAACTATCATTTCAATTAAAAAATGAATGCTGCAGCTCTCTTCACAATAGCAAAGAGCTGAAGCCAACCCAAGTGTCCCTCAACTGACCGGTAGATAGAGAAAATGTGGTACACAGTGGAGTTCTATGCAGCAGTAAAGAAAGACGACATCATGAGCTTTGCAGGTAAATGGATGGAGCTAGAGGATATCATGCTAAGTGAAGTAACACAGCCCCAGAAAAACAAATGATGAATGGTATCCCTCATCTGTGGATGCTAGCACCAATTGTATGGCAAACTGAGCAACGTTAATGTGATCTGAAAACAACTGTGCTCTTATATTGTGAATCCCTTAAAAATAAATAAATTAAAAAATTTTTTAAATGTATGCTGGAAAATGCCACTCAAAATAGATATAAGGACAGATATGCTATCTATTCTTACATTCAAAAAGAAGTTTTTTTTTTGAAAAACTTCTTTTTGAATGTAAGAATAGATAGCATATCTGTATAGTTTTATCCCCATAGAGTAAACGACAAAAATTTAACAAATTTAAATATACATCATTGTTAAAGATTTTCCATGTAAATGAGTCTATGAATCAGAAAGTACTTAGACAATCAATTTTAAGGTTTATGTTCATTTTAGGTTTAAAATACAATTGTTAATAATACACTTTTTAATTTTTTCTTTGTTATCCCTCCTGTAGTTTATAAGTTTGATGAGATAAACAACACTGTATTACATCTTACTTTAACAAACAAGAAACTTGGTAACACTGTTAGACAGAATACATGAGCAGCAAATTTGAAATCATGACTTTCTTTTAAACATGAATGTTTATCCTAAATGTTATCCTAAAATCGTCTATTTATTTATTTTCCCAACACACTGTAAATTCGCCACAAGTAGTAATAATATCTTAGCCCTACAACCTGATAGAGTACGGTGTTCAGTATCAGTTATTGAATAAAACTGGACCTTGAAAAGTAGTCCTGAGCTAGGGGAATGACTTCCTGTACAAGCTGAAGATCTGAGTTTGATTCCCCACCACCCACATAAAGGCCAGGAGTTGCTATGTGTGCCTGAAACTCTGGTTCTGGGAAGATGGGGACAGGTGGGTCCCAGGGTCCCAAACCAGCCAGATCGTGAAAACAGCCAACACGGTCAGTGAAAGTCCCCGTCTCAAAAAAAAGGTAGAAAGTGATTAGAGACTCCTGGCCTCCAGATACACATACACAGTTGAGCGCACACACGTGCACACACCCACATGCACACGCACATGCACACACACACAGGGCACCTACACACTGAAAACATTTTCTTATTCCTATGTTCTCTCCCCTAAAAACTAATTTATAATAAGACACATTATCACTAGCTCTCCAGATATGGTATTTAAAATGAAAAGCAATAAATTTTTAAGTAAGCTTGTAAAATAACAGTGTGGGTTTTCGCACATCCTTGATGCTATTTATCTCTCCTTCCTCTGTCTCCCTCTGTAGTACTCTCGCTCACCTACCCCCAGCTAAGGTCCCTCGCCCCACTTATCCCCATGCCCCCTTCATCACACCTGCATCCTCCTAGGCCTCTCTCTGGAGCTCCTTCTCTCCTCCCCACGAGGTCTCTCTCTACTTTCCTAGCTCTTGGGGTTCCTTCAGGTTATGTACTCAAATCTGAAATTTGAGAGCTGGGATTCATAACTGAGAGAGAACATGCCACGTTTGTCTTTCTGGATCTGGATTAGTTCCCTATGATGTGATATTCACTCAGTATGATTCTTTCCAGTTCCATCCATTTACCTGCAAGTTTCATGACTTCATTTTTCTTTATAGCTGAATAGAATCCCATTGTGTAGAGTACCACATTTTACTTATCCATTCATCAAATGAAGGATATCTAGGTTGTTTCCATTTCCTACCTACTATGAACAGAGGCAATGAACATGGCTGAGCAAGTATCCCTGCAGTGAGATATCAAGTCCTTTGACTACATGCCAAGGATTGGTATAGTTGGATCAAGTGGTAGACCTATTTTCAGCTTTTTTTTTTCAGACAGGGTCTCCCTTTAGTCCCAGCTGGCCTGGAGCTCACTATGTAGACCAGGCTGGCCTTGAACTCCCAGAGATCCGCCTGCCTCTGTCTTCCTCATTCTGGGATTTAAGGAGTATTCCACCACACCCAGTTTGTTTTCATGCTTATAGAGAATTCTCCACAGTGATTTTTGTAATGGTTACAACAGTTTACAATCCCACCTCCAGTGAATGAGGGCTCCCCTTCCCCACATCCTTACCAGCACTTGCTGTTAAACCTCATCTTGATTTTAGCCATTCCGACTACAGTGGGATGAAATTCAAAGTAATTGTAATTGCATTTCTATGATTGTTCAGGATGTCTCCCTAGATGAAGAACTGTAAATAATATCTCTTGAGAGAAGAAACATAAGTTTTTCTCCAGTGATGAGTCCCCCAAATGTCAACCCTAAACATGTGTACACAGGAGCAACATTAAATGGACTCAGAATAATAATTGTAAAGAGGTCAGGAGTGGGAAAACATGTAAGAAGCTGTGGGGGCTGAAAATAGGTGGAAATCATGTCAATAGAGTACTATGCATGAAATTCTCAAAAATTAAAAATAAAGAAAAAAGAGAGAGGAAGGAAAGAAACAAAGGAAGGAAGGAAGGAAGGAAGGAAGAAAGAAAGAAAGAAAGAAAGAAAGAAAGAAAGAAAGAAAGAAAGAAAGAAAGAAAGAAAGAAAGAAAGAAAGAAAGAAAGAAAGTTGACTAAGGCAAATGAAACGAGTTCCTTCTTCCTCCACACATCCATCAGCACCCTCTTCCTTTCATGTCTGTGTCCCTGCATCCCATGGCCGCTATGCTCACAGCAGTGTACTTATACTGTCAATGACCTTGCCCCAAACTGAAATGCAAGTAAACAAGTGCTTTCTATCCTCCCATGGCTCTCATCTGGAATGTGGGCCTGATGGCTGGAGTTCTTGCTTCTCTGTTGATTATGGTAGAAGCCATGGGTAAAATGTGTGAAATACAAATAAGACCTCTTCCTCCAGATGATACAATGAAGCTTCTGCAAAAGTCCTGCATCAAACTTCTCTAGACTTAACTGAAAAGAAAAAGCTGAATATCTATCTTATTTAAGCTGCTGTTATTTCTTTTTTTGTTGTTGTTGTTGTTATGTTTTGTTTCTCTTGTATTAGCTGATGTTGATCCCAACTACATAAGTCATACTGTACAGAAAGAAAAATAACCTGAAAAATATTACCTGGTAAATAAGATGTATTTTCAATCTACACCTCCATGAAGTCATCACTTCTATAATGCTCCATAAGAGGAAGAAATGTTGGCTTAGTGTAGATTGAATGGGTTAAGACACCTGCAAATCAATTCCATAGCCTCCACCAATCACATATAATCCATCACTCTGCCATACACACAGCTGTGAATTTCTCTTCCATAAAGCAACATATGTGTTCCAGAAATTATATAAGTATTCGAGAGAACAAAGACCCACTCTGCTTCTCAGTTAACTCTGGAAAATAACTCAGGGATAACATCTATTGGCATCCATCAGCTCCCCTGAGCCTGACTTTTGTCATTTATCTGCTGTAAAGGTTTTCATTTTTTCTTCTCTTTGTTTAACTTTGTTTCATAGTTGAGTCCCTTGTTGTATATCTCAGCACCTCAAGCTAACCAAAGAAGATCAAGATCATGACAGCATCCACTGGCATGTTTGGTATGTCTCAAAACATTTATATTAAAATAATGCTTGCCTTGCAGCAGGTGATCCCATAAAACAATAACTCATGATTCTTAAAGTCTTGCTCTTTCTCATTAACAACGTAGGAATTTTTGTGTAGGGGTTATTCTGTGCAGCATCTTTATGTGGTGACCACTTGTCTGTTTTGGTGGGTTTAATGTAAAATAAAGCCATAGATTTTTGCCACATTAGAGAAAGAGCAGTTCATCTGACCTTTCTTCGGAATGGTACCAACTGATGTTGTAGGGGAAATAGTACAAGCAGACCTAGAATGTGGCTTTTTAAATTGGAGCAGTTGTCCCTTTAACCCTTTACCAAGACATTACAACGTAGGCATTTGGAATCAGAGGCTACAGAGCAATAGAAGACGGAATTTGTAACATTGGTAACCAAACTGCATATGTTATCTATGGGTCTAATCAGGAAAAAGCAGTCTGAAATCTGAAAAGCAAGAAAATGATATGTTTTTATTTCTCTTCATTATAATTTTCAGTTTCTAAGTCCAATTCCTGAGTCCATGTGCCTCAATCAAATTTTGTGAATATCACGTCATCACTAGTTGTCTTTTAGATGAATTTCATTTTATGAATTCTACCAGTTACATGTATATTCCTTCTAGTTGATACCTAAACAAATTGGATCCTCTTGTCTTTGCTACCGTGACTTATTTCAGTGCCATGCAATGAACCAGCATATGTGAGGAAAGTTGTATATTGTCATTTTCTAGAAAACAGTTCATTATGCCTGTGGCACTGATTACCTTCCTATTTACTCTAGAAAGAGAACTGATTTAAACCTCCCATACTAAAACTCAAATTTTCCATTTATATGGATCCTAGTCACTTTGACCCAGATTTCAAGTTGATGTTGAGTTACAAAGCACATCCTGATTTTGTATATTGCCTTGAGAATATTATAGAATGGACAGTGATTTGTTGGAATTTTGAACAGGATCATTTAAACATTTTAAAGTGTTAGTTTAAGCCGGGCATGGTGGCACATGCCTTTAATCCTAGCACTTGGGAGGCTGAGGCAGGTGGATCTTTGTGAGTTCAAGGCCAGCCTGGTCTACATAGTGAATTCCAGGACAGCTGGAGCTACAGGGAGACCCTGTCTTGAAAAGACCAAAAAAAATAAAATAAAATAAAATAATAATAAAATAAAATAAAAGTGTTAGTTTAAAACCATCTACCTTACTTTAGCATTTTAGATGTATTAAAGCCCATGTTGTCTTGTTAACCAGGGTTGGAACTTTTAACAGTCAGATTCAGTATATGATTTCTACTGTGAATTTGAGTATTTCTTCCCTTGCTTCTTTGAATGTTTTCTGAGCGAACTGTCACCAGTATTGGTAACTAATCACTAAAGGAAAAAGTTGCATTGTAACTGTGTAATAGTTTCCTAGAAGAACTTTTTTTGTGTTTTAGTGACAAAAGAGTATTGATGGGATCACTTGTAGAAGTAACTCCTTCTACAGAAGAGCCCCTTTTGCAAGCAGAACATAATGAACCTGCTCAAGGAGTACCCTGTTTTCTAGAAATTAAGTTTGCTGGTAACTCCTTTTACTAGCTGTTCTTTTGTATCCCTTTGCTGGCAAGGGAATGCAAGGAGCCAAAACCACAAATCAGAACACCCCACATTGGAGTGGAGACTTATTTTTACTCTAAGGGCAGTTATTCCCCCAAGTCCAAAACTGGCAGACGCTGGCTGCACTTAGTACTGCCAAAAGCCAAGGTCATTTGCACATATTCCATCAACCTGTTGAGAATTAGGCCTCACTTTATGACCCAAGGCATGGAAGTGCATGCATTCTCTTAGCTGGGCAAACAATTATACTGTAGTTGTGATATAACACATGTGGCTTTTATTTGTACTGCACATACCCAATATACAGCCACTTGGGAGTATTGTGGTTAGCTTGCAGCAACTGCTGTCTGCATTTATACTGTTTATTGCATATTCTTTTCCCTAGAAGTGAAAGAAAAATGTTTTTCTTGTTGCATTGATAACACTTTATAAATTTGCTTAGCTGGAAAGTTTGGGAAAAGAGGCCTGTTTGTCAATTGCACAACCGATTGTGAAGCTTAGTGTGAATATTTTTACGTCTGTATTAGACATTTTCTTTGCAAATCTATTGTTCGATTGAAATGTAAATGAAATTAAAGATGGAGTACACCCATCATGTAAAAAGCAGGCACCATCTCTAAAATGGATTTAATGCTCATTTTTAAGGCATATACTCCGCTTCTATTTAAAACTATAATTTAAAATAATTCTGTACAATGAAATGGGGAATATATATATGGGAATAAATTCTATTCCGTTTATTTCAATTTGAATTTCCAAATTGTAATATTTCCCTTTGTGCTTTAGGAATAGGATTAAATGGGGGAAGGCTAGGACTCAAAGGCCTGTATGGGGGGAGGGCAGAGATGGAACAATGAGGGTCGTGATGATAGTGAATAGCAAAGAGTGAATTCTGTGTGTTTTTGCTGTAGCACTGAAGTGAAGAAATATTAGTTTTGGCTGTTCACAAAATAGAGCATCATGATTTCCAGTGTTTGAGAGAAAACTGATGGAAAAAGTTTGCAGTACTTGACATGTATTTGCATGCACAAAATAAAATTATTTGTCCACCTTAAAAAAAAATAAAATAAAATGGAGAATCTAGTGAGAAAATATAAAAATCTGGCTCCTGAGGCAGACATAGACAATAATTTTAATGCATCCTGGTATATATTGCAATTAAACAATTAAATAATTAAGTAGGTATTTGAGAAAAATATGAAATAAAATGGAAATGAAAAGGAGGAGTTCTCTCCAGAGCTAGTAGCATGTGACTTTTGACTAGCCAGGAAAGACCAGGAAATGGATAGAGAACAGTCCTTCAAAGTAAGAGAATAAAAGTCCACAGAAAGAGAAACCGGAGAACAGAAACTATCACCCAATCAAGAATTGGAAGTTAAATATACCCAAGGGAAGGACAAACAACATCTACAGTGGAAGCGTGCACTGGGCAGCATGTGACTTTCTCATGACAGGGTCTTGTGGCCTCCTGAAAGGATCTCCTAGGCTTCAAAGTGACTGCCCCCACCACACCCCAGTTCATGCATCCTGCCATATATATGTCTTGCATCTTTTTCTGAGTCTTTCCAGAGTTTTTTTAAATACTTTTATTGATGAATTATGTATTTCATTCATTGCCTTTCAGCCCAACTTAGACACATGCCCCTCTCCCTGCCACATCCCACCCCTCTTCATGCCTTCTGCCATACATGTCTTGCATCTTTCAGTCTTTCCAAAGTTTTTCCCTGCAGAGGCTTGCTGTTTTGGGCAGAGTCATTCAGTTCTTTAACCCAGTCTTTATGTTGTTGCTTTCCCCTCCCCTTTGTATTGCTCCAACTTTGGTGTTCTTATTGCTTTGTTTTTTTTGTTTGTTTGTTTTTTTAAATTGTCATTTTGTATTGTTTCTTTTCCTGTGAAAAGAAAAAAAAATAGCAAAGAAAAAAAAAAACTCGAGAAGAATGAAACTTAGAAACCTCAGGGAGCAAATAAAACTTACAAGTCTCAGGAAGCTGCTGGAACTTCCAAGATTCATAAGGCCCTTCTATAAATTATACAAGCAATAAAATTCTCTGAGAAGATAAAATAAAGCTATCCTTTGGGAGTTCCCTGGCTTGTCTGCCACTGAACTACTTTGTCTTCACCCCTCCATCCTTGGTTGACCTCTCTGGTATCTTCTTTCCAAATATTTTTTAATTTATTATTATTATTATTATTATTATTATTATTATTATTTTATGTGTATGAGTGTACTGTCTGCATGTAGGTAGGTGCACCCATCTCATGCAATGCTGCAAAGGTCAGAAAAGGGTATCAGATTCCCCTGGAACTGGAGTTAAAGATGGTTCTTAGCTGTCATGTGGGTGCTAGGAATTGAACCCAGGTCCTCTGCACAAGCACTTGATGCTCTTAACCGCTGAGCCATCTCTCCAGCCCCCCTTTCTAAATATTAATGTCCTGGTTTCACACCTAACAATAGACTCACATAGGATTTTGTTTTTCAGGACTGACCAGTTCCACAGGTCTCAAAAGATTGAGATTTAGTTGGTTCTGCTGCTTATAATTCTGCTTGAAGCTTCATTAAGTTCCATAACTGGTGCCTAAAAAGTGTAGTCCAAAAAGATAATTATGTGAGCCTGAAACTTCTTGTTCTACACATGGCTTATAACATGTCTTCTGGTAATTTTGTTTCCTAATCCAGGGCATTACCAGGCTTACTCCTAAAATGCACACATATGATTATGTTGGCTGTACAATTTTCTTGATTTTAAAGATAACGTGAAGCACAGCATAGGTTAGTACTGTTGCCGTTCTGTTTCAGACAAGTCTTTGTTCTTTTACTTCCTCAACAAATAGACTAGATGTCACTAGGCTTTAATAAATCAAATAAACAAGTCAGCAGTACTTCCACATACTCCTCCACTATAGTTTATAGAATTTTCGCCCTTTAAGAAATAACTTTTTAAAAAGATTAGCATTGTGCCCAGCCTCTGTGCAAACATATTTTTCAGACCATTTACCTATGCAACATATATACTTATCCAGCTTCTGTTTTCCAAGACTCTTCCTATAGTTAGAGAAATCAGTGTAAGCAAGTAGTTGCAAGAATTATCCAAGGTTTAACAAACATTAATTAGAAATAGACATGAGTACTTCTGAAAGGTGGGCAGTCTTCTGAAAGGGGCAAACGTTCCCACCCCCAAGTACTCGCATCTCCCTAAGACTATGAACTTGACTGGTTCTTTAAAGGAAAGGGAGGGGCTAGAAGGCCAACCAACCAGCCAGACAACCTTGACTACATAGGGGCAGGGGCCAGGGCCATATAAAAGTACCATGTGGCAGTGGCTGGCTTTTGCCTTTTTGCCATCATGGATGGAAGTCACTGAATCCATGCTGGGATGCTGGATAGAGAGGAGGGGAAGGGAATCTCTGCTCTGGCTGTAAATGACATTTTAATCCCATTCACTTTGTAAGTAGTGTCCCTAAAACTAATATTGGAGAATCTTTCTTGATTTGTCTTGTAGTGAGAGGGGGCATCCTAGCCAAGCTCACGCCACTCTCCCAAGAAGGAATTATTTGCAAAAACAGCCTCCTATATGAAGCATGATGCTAGGCATCATGGGAGGTGCCAGGATACACAGAGATACTGTGTCTGGTTTTAGAAGTTCAGTAGATTATAAACATATAGAATTAGCTAGTGGAAAAGACAGAAAAGAGAAGTGATAGATATAAAACACAAAACTTCCTCAATGAGAAACAAGTTATAAAATACAAATTATTAAAAGAGAAAGTCAACTAAATATAAAAATATTTAATCCATCAATTTAATGCAATCAATTTAATACAGTCAATATCTTGAATTATATAATTTTATCCTTTCAAATTAGCAAAAATGTTTTAATTATCATACTAAAAGTTATATAAGAGCTATGCTGCAGTGACGTTAGTACATTCTTAGCAACATGCCTCTGAAGGAGGCCTAGGTGTAGCGTTTTTTAATGTCTGTGACAGTAGTAATGGCACCATGGATTATTTCAGAGCCCCACTTCTCTCAATGCCAGTGAGCTGTGGCTTGATAAGGGACACTCCTCCAAGACTCTTTAGCAGCTAATTTGAATAAGCTCTAGCACAGCTCTGATTGTGGACTCTTTTTTGACAGTGTGCTTCATTTGTCTTTATATAGTACATTTGATGCATAATTTCTCACCTGGAGCCTATTTTAATTAATCTCAAGTCATTTTAGCTTTATATGAATGTTATTGTATCATAATATTTTAGATTCACCTTTGTAAACTGCCTGAGAATGCTTAACTTGGCCTCTGCCTTGTGAGCTTCCCAAATCAGGCCATGCTCATTCCCTTGCTTAGAACCATCCATAGTCTCTTCCAGGGGCCCAGGGGTAGGCTTCTATGCTGACTAGTAGTGACATCCATCTCCCATCTTGGCTCCTAACTAGCTAGGGCCACTTCCCCTCCTGGAAAGGCCCTGAGTAGGCTGACTGGAGCTATCTGTCATCTCCAAAATAAAATCAAAATAGAGGTGTTGGAATAATGGCTCAGGAGCTAAGATTACTGTCTGTTTTTGCAGAGGATCCACTTTGATTCCCAGTACCCACAAATGTCCATAGGTCCATACCTCCAGTTCCAGGGGATCTGATCCTCTTCTGTTCTCCATAGGGAGTGCATGGCATGAGTGCACTTACACACATGGAGGCAATACACTCATACACATAAAACAAAAATAATAAAATACCTTTAAAACTAATAATGACATAAAATCAAAGAAAGGACCTGAGGCTTTTTCATACTCAATGAGAAAGCAACCAAGGTACATCAATAATACAAACACAATCAGACTTCAACTCAACCAAGGAAGGTTTGAGCTTAATAGCAGAATCACAAGCAAAAAAAAAAAAAGAAAGAAAGAAAGAAAGAAAGAAAGAAAGAAAGAAAGAAAGAAATCCACATGTGAAAACCACAATGAAAAAATAACAATATGAGAAAACAAAATCATATTTCCTCCAACAAACACCACCACTCCTATGTAAGAGTTATACAGTGAAAACCCCCTTGAAATGGACACAGAACTTAAAAGAACAATCATAAATATATCAAAGAATTAAATGAATTTAAAGAACACACAAACAAACATCCCAAAGAAATAAATGAATATAGGAATAAACTTCTGACCTAATTCACAAAAGAGATAGAAATATTGAAGAAAATTCAGGATGAAATGAAGGAGGTGAAGAACTCAACAAGGTAATCTGAAATGACAGGAGAAAGCCTCACCAATAAAAAGAATGAAATGGAAAACAGAATATAGAGATTGGACAATAAAGATGAAGAATTGGACTGCTCAATCAAAGAGCATGAAAACATGCAGAAATTTAGGATACCATGAAAAGGCCAAATTTATGCATCATAGACATAGGTGAAGGAGAAGAATCTCAGGTTAATGGTATTGAGCAGATCGTCCACAAGATTATAGAATAAAATTTCCCCCAAATAAAGGACAGGTGTAACTATACAATTACAAGAAGCACATAGCGCACCAAATCTACAGGGCCAGGAAAGAAGCTCCCCATGGAGTATCATAGCAAAAACACCAAATGTACGGAGCAAAGAATACTGAAAGCTGCGAGAGAAAAACAATAAGTCCCATATAAAGAAAACCCCATCAGAATTACAGCTGACTTTTCAATGCAAATTACAAAAGCCAGAAGAGCCTGGACCAAACTATCCCAAGTTCTAGGTGACCACAGATGCTAGCCAGCAAAACTGTCGATTATAGTCGATGAGGAAAGAAAAATTCTTCCATAGACTGTGAGAATTCATGTCTAGCTTCCATAGACTGCAAGAATTCATGTCAACCACACCAGCTCTTCAAAGAATACTTAAAACAATACAAACAACTGAAGAAAGGAACAATTCTACCCAAGAAGTAACAGAAAAAAAATTAAATGGCATAATTGTGGAAACACAAATTAAACCAAGAATGCAAACAGAAATTAAAATGACATTAACCAATACACGTTTTTTTCAGTTATAACTCTAGATATCAATGGCATCAACATCCCAGTGTAAAGACATAGGGTAGTTGAATGGATTAAGTAACAAAATCCATCTCCTGTCTGCAAGAAACTCATCTCACCTTGAAGAGTAAGCACTAACTTAAGGTGAAAAGATAGAAAAAAAAAAAACATTCCAAACAAATAGCAAGAAACAAACAGGGGCTGCAATTCCAAAATATCTGACAAAAAAACTTCAAACTGAAAACCAATCACAAGAAATGAAGATGGTCATTTTGATCAAAGAAACAACTGGCCAAGCAGACATTACAATCATGGATATAGGTGTAACAAACTCTTGTGCACCCAACTTCATAAAAAGAATTCAATAGGACTTTAAGACACAGATTAACCCAACTCAGCAATAGTAGGGGATTTCAGTACCCAACTATCTCCAATAGCTATGTCAACCAGACAAAGAATAAACAGAGAGACATCTGAATTAAATGTTAACATACATCAAATGCACATAACAGACATCTACCAAACACCCCACCCAAGCACCAAAGAACACACTTTCCACTCAGCAGTGCATGCAAGTTCCTCTACCATGGAATGTTATAAGAAACAACACAAACTTCAACAAATACAAAAAAATAAATAAATAAATAATTCCATGCATTCTATCACACCTCAATTTAATAAAGCTTAAAGTAAACAACAAATAAACTATAGTACCTACACAAACTCATGGAGATTAAACAACACACTCCAGAATTATGAATGAGCCAAAAAAGAAGAAATAAATGAAAGTGTTTCCTGAGCTAAACGAAAAGGACAATATAACATAACAAAACCTCTGGAACACTTTAAATGCAGTCCTAAGAAGGAAGTTGCTAGCTCTCAGTGTCTACATTAAAAAATCAGAAAGAGCACAAGTAAATGACAACATTCCAACTCAAGACCCTGGAAAGGCAAAAAACAAATGAAACCCAAACCCAGCAGACAAGAAGAAATAACCAAAATCAGAGCAGAAATTAATGAAACAGAATCAAAGAAAACAGTGAAAAGTATCAATTAAGCTAAGATGTTGTTATCTTAAAGGATGAAAAAGATGGACCCTTAGCCCAGTTAACCAAAAGAAAAAAAGAGAAAATCCAAATGATAAAATCAGAGATCAAAGGGAAAACATCACAGCAGACACCAGAAAGATCCAGAGCAGTGCAAACAATACCTGAGAAACAACACACTATTAAATGTGAAAACCTGAGATATTGATGAATATCAAAAATCATGGGAAGAATTATACTGGACAGTTTTAGTGTCAACTTGACACACCTGGGTTGAGGGAGCCTCAATTTTGGAATTGCCTCCATTGGACTGGGCTGTAACCAAATCTGTGGAATTTTGTCTTGATTTTTCAGCAATCTAGGAGGGCCCAGACCATTGTGGGCAGTCCACCCCTGGGCACGTTGCTGTATATTGTATAAGAAAGTAGGCTGAGCATGGGCTAGGGGAGCAAGCCAGTAAGAAACATCCCTCCATGGTCTGAGTTCCTACCTTGGGTTCCCTCAGTGATGAATTGTGACCTAGGAGATATAAGATGCATAAACTCTTTCCTCCCCAATTTGGTTTTGGTCAGAGTGTTTGGTCACAGCAATTGAAGTCAAATTAAAACAAGAAACAAGGCTAAACCAAGAATAGATCAACAATGAAACAGACCCATAATAGGTAAATAGAAAGAGTAATACAAAACTTTCCAACAAAAAAAATGTCCAGGCCAAGATATATTCGTAGCAGAATTCTACCAGACAAAAGAAAGGAGATCTACAACCAGTAGTACTTAAACTATTCAAAAAGATAGAAACAGAGGGAGGACCCCCAAACTCATTCTATGAAGCCAGAAATATTCTAATACCAAAACCAGGTAGACACTACCTAAAAAGAAATTCAGACCTATATCCTTAATGAACATAGATGTAAAAATTCTCAACAAAATACTTGCAAAACACATACACCATACATCAAGAAGACCATTCGCCATGATCATGTGGGTTTTATTTCAGAGATGCAGGGATGTTTCAATATGCATAAGTCAATAAATATCATAAATCATATAGATCCACCATGTATTCATCTTTAAAAGTTCTAGAGAGAATTGGAACTGCAAGGAACATATCTCAATATAGTTAAAGCTGTATACAGCAAATCCATGGCCAACAGCATTCTAAATGGAGAAAAACTGGAAGCATTCTCATTAAAATAAGAAACCAGACTAGGCTGTCAACTATCTATGCTCTTTTTAAATATAGTGCTTAAGCCTCTTGCTAGAGCAATAAGACAAGAGAAGGAAATTAAAGGAGTACTAATTGGAAAAGAATAACCTATTTACAGATGATATGATATATGTAAGAGATTCCAAAATTTCCATGAGAAAACTCCTAGAAATGATTAACACTTTCAGCCAAATGGCACATTACAAAACCAATCTACAAAAAATCAGCAGCCTTTGTATGTATCAATAGAAAGCAACAGGAGAAAGAGTACACAGAAACCCTCCCATTCACAATAGCCTCAAAAATATCTAGGAATAAACTTGATCTAAGACATTAAAGATCTCTAAAATGAAAATTTTAAATCTTTAAAGAAAGAGATTAAGGAAGACACCAGGAGATAGAAGGTCTTCTCATACTCATTGATTGGAATTAATATTGTGAAAAGACCATCCTATCAAAAGCAATCTATAAATTCAATGAAATACCAATCAAAATCCCCAGGATTTTCTTCACAGAAATAGAAAAAATATCCTAAAATTACTATGGAATTTCAAAAGACCCTGGATAAATAGCTGAAGATATCCTTAGCAGAAAGAGCAGTGCTGGGGAATTACTATCCTAGATCTCAGACAATATTACGGAGATATGGGCATCAAAACAGCATGGTACTGGAACAAAAACAGACATGCAGATAATGTAACATTGTTGAATTTAAAAATTGCACAGGGGGCTGGAGCGATGGCCTAGCGGTTAAGAGCGCCGACCGCTCTTGCAGAGGACCCGGGTTCGATCCCCAGCACCCACATGGCGGCCGAGAGCCGTCTGAAACTCCAATTCCAGGAGAACTCCAGTTCCAGGGGAGTCCGACGCCCTCTTCTGACCTCCGCGGCATTGCACGTCACGGGTGCACAGACTTGCATGCAGACAATACATTCATACACATATGGAAATAAATTTAAAAAATTTAAAAAAAAATAATAAAAAATAAAAATTGCACAGAAAAACTCTCAAGCAACAGGCCCAAATGAAAAAAAGTGGTACACCATGGATGCACCCACTCCACACAGGGAAGAGTGTAACCTTAACTGTTTACTACAGAGAGTTTTTAAAGGAAAAAAACACAAACTAGAGGAATTTGTGACACTAAAAAAACACAATTGTGAGGCTATGAAAACACAAAGCAAGCAGTGGTGACCTTTATGCTGATTGGTTGTGACTAGAAGCATGAAGCCTCTTGGGGGTTGAATGCACTCCCCCAGGACTGGGAAAGTTCATCCTGATCTCAGGTAGCTCTGGGAACTAGAAATGTGTTCTTGTGGATAAGGTATGGAGCAAAGGTAGTCATGGAAACCAGGCTTGCTTTAGCTGATTCAATTTCATTGTTAACTCCTTCCTTCTGATTAACTCTTTCTGACCTGCTCCTCACAACATAATTGAAAACTCAAGTATAAAGGTATGCAATTTTAGCCACCTAATATTTGACAAAGGTGCCAAGAACACTCACTGGAGAAAAGACAGCATCTGTCATCAATGGTGCTAGAAAAACTGAATCTTCACCTTTAGAAGAATGAGACTAGACACTTATCTTTCAGTTTGCACAAAAGTCAACTCCAAATGGATCATAAACCTCATTGTGAAACATGATACTCTCAAACCATTAGAAGAAAATTTAGGCAGTACCCTACATGAAATAACTGTAGGAAAGGACTTTCTAAGCTTTCTAAATCAGACATCAGTTACTCAGGAATTAAAGTCAATAGTCAATAAGTGGAAGGTCCCTTAAAGTAAAAAAAAAATATTTCCAGAAAAAGACAGTGAAGAGGAAACCCATAGAGTGGAAGAAAATCTTCATCAGAGACACATCTGACAGATGTTTAATATCCAGAATATATAAAGAACTCGAAAAACAGAGAATCAAGAAAAAAATTACCCAATTAAAAGATGGCAATGAATCTGAACAAATTCTCAAAAGAAGAAATAAAGATGGCTGAGAAACATCTTAAAAAGTGTTCAACATCCTTATTAGGGAAATGGAAATTAAATCTACTTTAAAATTTCATCATACCCCACTCAGACTGACTGAGATCAAGAGGACAAATGATACTAAATACTGGAGAGGACGTGGGGAAAGAGGAACACTCATTCACTGCTTGTGGGATTACAAACTCATGAAACCAGCAGGAAAAGCAGTGTGGAGAACTCTTTAAAAACTGAATATGGGGCTGGAGAGATGGCCTAGCATTTAAGAGCGCTGACCACTCTTACAGAGGACCCGGGTTCGATCCCCAGCACCCACATGGCGGCCAAGAGCCGTCTGAAACTCCAATTCTAGGAGAACTCCAGCTCCAGGGGAATCTGAGACCCTCTTCTGACCTCCGCGGCATTGCAGGACACGGGTGCACAGACCTGCATGCAGACAGTACAATGATACACATACAGAAATAAATAAAAAAATAAAAAATAAAAAATAAAAAACTGAAAATGAACCTACCCTATAATCCAGTTATACCACTCCTTGGCATGTAAATGAAGGACCCATCCTACTACAGAGATATGGGTATATCTGTGTTTGTCACTGCTTTTCACACATTACCAAAGAAATGGAAGCAATTTAAGTTTTCTGCAACTGATGAGTGAATAATGAAATTCCATTTATACAAAGGAGTTCCACTCAGCAGTAAGGAAAGATGACACCATGAAATTTGCAGGAAAATGGATGGAACTAGAAACTAAGTGAAATAACACAGACTCAGAAAAATAAGCTATGTCTTCCCTCAGTTATGGATCTTAGGAATATATATATATATATATATATATATATATATATAATCTCCTGATGTGACTTCAGGAGCCAGGAAAATGGAAAGAAACCAGGGAGATAAGGGGAAATAAGGGATCTGAAAAAGAGTAACAGCAGGAGAGAAGTGTTATCAGGGGGCAAATGGGTAAAATGGGGTATTTAAATGGGAGGGGAAGAGGGAGGGTTACACAAGGAACCATGGTGGAGAAGAGGAAGAAGGAACTCAGAGGATGGGGAGCCACAGGAGACAGATATTATCAAAGGTGGAATGGCGAATAGAGGGAAGGGGGAAGTTTAGACAGGGAGAGAAGAGATATTAATAATTCTAGTGTGAAAAGCCAGAGGGAAATGTATTACTTCAAAAGCCTGAAAAAATATGCATACACTATCTCTACATGTGTCCATATATAGCTGAATGCTATATAAAAAGATAGAGTGCCAGACGGAAGAAACCTCCCCTTGAATTGTTGACCAGGATAGTCCAAGAGACTCCTAAAATTACATAGGCTACTGCCTGTGTAAAATAGATAGTTATTTAATTGGCCAGTCACCCAATGTTAATGCATTTGTATTTGTAATTAATCCCCATTTTATTTTCAGAATCTTATATTTCCAATTCTAATTTATCAACAAGGTCATAAGTGTACTTAGCATTAATCTCTCTCTCTCTCTGTCTCTTTCTCTCTGTCTCTAGCTAACACACACACACACACACACACACACGAAACACACACAAATATACACACATACAAAAGAAATTAGATGTAAAGTCATTTCCATTGGCTTTTCAGAAGATATTTTATGAAAAACTTGGAATAGTGAAAATTTTACATCTTCTTTTAGGTCAGAGGCTATTGCAGAAGAAAGGGTAGAAAGATTCTCTTTTTCTAGCTGCCATGTGGGTGCTGGGAATCGAACCTGGGTCCTCTGAAATAGCAATCGCTGTTCTTAAGTACTGAGCCATCCTCCAACTCCCTAAATGGACTTTTCTTTTTGTCTTTTCGAGACATGGTCTCCCTGTAGCCCCAGCTGGCCTAGAACTCACTCTGTAGACCAGGCTGGCCTTAAACTCACAGAGATCTACCTGCCTCTGCCTCCCATGTGCTAGGATTAAATGCGTGCGCCACCACACTCTGCCTATTGCAGAAGAAAGGGCAGAAAGATTCTAAGACCCAGGGGAATATTTGCATGACCATGTGGAAATAGTCTTAAAGTCTTCTGGGACCTTGCTCATATGCATCTACAGCCATGGTATCAGCATGCACAAGAGCCATGCAAACTCAAGCAAACAACCCAGAACACAATTGGTAGCAGGCCCCAATCTTACTATTGGGAGCTGATTACTTCTGATCTTTAGGGAGTGACTCAAGATAGAATGACTAGAGCTCGAGGGATGTCTGGGGGCAACTTGACTTGACAGACCTTAACATAAATGACGGAATGAATGAAATTCACTTGGGGGTTTATGAAAGGGTGTATGGATGGGGGAGGGAGCATAAAGATGATTAAGATGTTTTGCAACTGAGCATAGTGGCACATGCCTTTAATCCCAGCACTTGGGAAGCAGAGGCAGGCACAGGCAGATCTCTGTGAGTTTAAGGCCAGCTTGGTCTACATAGTGAGTTAAAGGACAGCTGGAGCTACAGGGAGACCCTGTCTCAAAAAGACAAAAAAAAAGATATTTTGCATGAAATACACAAAAATTCAACTAAAAATTTTAAAGAAAGAAATGTTTAACAATAACTCTAAATATGGCAAAACAGATACATTAAAAAACAAATATTCTAGTGTTAATAATAGTAACTGTGTCAAGTTTCACACACCCACTGTATGATAAATATCGTTTAAATGTTTATGAAATTATGAAATAACAGGGCAAGTGCCCTCACTATGTAACTAAACTGACCAGGAGGAAAATGTGGTCCTCTGTAGTATGAGCATAATGATTCTTCAAAGCTGTACATACAGCAGACACTGACAGGATGTTTAAAGGTTAACATTGGGTTGTTTGGGTGATTTCCTTGTAAATTTAAAGCTCAATGCATAAGAAATTCTGGGCATATATTTGTGAGTCCTTTAACATTTTCATTCATTTTTTTTCTAGATTTTCAAGATTCACTTTAATAAATATGATCAACTTATATAATAAACATCAATTAAGCATTAAATTAACTTTAGGAAATTTAATTGTCAGGCATGAGAGAAATAAATATAAAACCAGCACTTTGCTCCTGAGAATTCTGGTAAATTAATACCTGAAAGAAATATTAGCGTGGTCGAAGGCAGAAGATCACTAAGTAGCAAGAAGATAAATGCTGTATAACAGAGAAGAACATTTTCTTAGTTATATAATATTTTTTAACAATGAAAAACCATCTATCTTTAAAGACAATAGAGAAGAGAGAGAACTTGTTTCTAGGGGAGGGAAAAACCCTCTATATTTGACAGGAGATTAACTTAAATCATATAAACCAAGAAAGAGGCCCAAACCATGGTTCATGGGGCAAAGCCACACCACTTCTTATTTTTGGAAATTAAGGTTCCAAACTGTCCATTAATTTATATGTCAAAGAGTTGCATAGAGACCCCATGGACCCAAAGCCTATAAAGTATGACTCATCTGTCCTTTTGGAGAACAAATATGTCCTTCTTGACCTAAAAGAAGATGTAAAATTTTTGACTATTTCATGTTTTTCATAAAAAATCTTCTGAAAAGTCAATGGGGATGACTTTATGTCTCATTTCTTTTGTCTTGTATGTGTGTATATTTGTCTGGGTGTTGGTGTGTGTGTGTGTGTGTGTGTGTGTGTGTCTGTGGTGTGTGTGTGTGAGAAAGAGAGATTAGTGCTAAGTGCACTTATAACCTTGTTGATAAATTAAAATTGGAAATATAAGTATAAGATTTTGAAAATAAAATGGAGATTAATTACAAATTCAAATGCATTAACACTGGGTGATTGGCCAATTAAATAACTAATTATCTTGAAAAATTAACTGTCTACCTAAGTGGACAGCCACACCCCACCACATATCCTTCCTCAGCCCACCCAGGTGTTCCATGTCTCCTAGATTTCTCAACAAGCTTAGTTTTCCTCTTGTTTAGTAGCTTAAATGGATACACACAAAACATTAAATATTCAATTATCATCTGATTCTGTAAGTGAAGAATAAGTAAGAATTTTGGAGAGGAACTATATCCACATTTTAAAAATCATAAAGATCTACTATATGCTCATCTCAAAAAACTATTTCTCTCTCTCTCTCTTTCTCTCTCTCTCTCTCTCTCTCTCTCTTTCTCCCAGCATTGTTCTTGGCTCTTGGCATCTTCTTTTATCCTGAGCCTATCCTCTTTACATAGACTTGCTCCCTGGAGGTATCATTGAAATTAGAGAAGAGATTGAGTCCTCATAATTAAGTATCATCAACTCTGGGTTCCATCTACTGGTTTGTGATGTTTTCACTAAAATTTGGGTAATCCACTGCAAGTTGGATTTTAGTTACTTTGGTGGTAAACCTTGACTATACACTGAGAGTCTGGGACCAGAAGAAACGTATTTTCAGTGAGTTTATCTCCATACCTACAAATGACTGCCTAAAAAGCATTCCAGAGTTAACAGGTGATATTCAAAGGTAGTCTCTACACTGCAAAGGATATTCTGTCTCTAAAGCTTTTCTTACTCAACACAACAGCTTTTTGGAATGAGTCTTTTGGAAAACAGGGGCATTTCCATACTTTGGGTAAATTCTGGGAACCAGGAGGCAAGAGGCATGAGTGAGTATGAATGATCCAGAACTGAGTTTGGAGTGAAAGATGCAGGCACCACCTAGCAGGACTGCCCAGCCATGCTAGATATGACACTGACTTCTGCATGGTGTGTCTGATGGGATCTCGAGTAGTTTACTTGGACATAAATGGCCTCAGATACTTAGCAACTTTCAGCTGTGAGTCTGATTTTTCATTCTCTCTCTCTCTCTCTCTCTCTCTCTCTCTCTCTCTCTCTCTCTCTCTCTCTCTCCCAGCATCCATCAGTTCCCAATAGTTCCTCAGCCTCTCTTTCTCAATGACCCCCAAGCCTTGGAATGCAGAAGTTTGATACAGGTGTCCTATTCATGGATAAATACTCTGTGTGCAACTGTGGCAGATCTTCCAGGCCAGTTTTTCTGAAACTCACAGGATTCAGAGCTGGATGAGGCTAATGCTAAATTTTTTCTTTAGGTAACTTGAAGCATTATGGACACTAGCCAGTAGAAATGAGGCTCTGAAGTCAGCACTAGCCTGTTTTCTCCTTGTTTGTGTACCTTTGGCAATAGGATCTTAACATTCAGTTCTGGTGGGTAACTAGGAGCAGAGCAACTGTCCAGGATTGTTTGGTGGTCTATGGGACCCTTAGTCAACAGATTCCAGAGAGAGAGTCCATTCCTGGCACTGGGGGTTTTTCATTAGCCTATGTTATCTAGGAGGGGCAGTGTCCCCTTGTTGCAGGATAAATCCTTTTAATCTCTTTTTATAATGTGTATGCATATACTTTAAGAAGCTTCTATAGCTGTAGGTTTCCAATTTTTTTTTCTAACGGCATTTAGTGTTATTTGCCTCTCTCTACTCTCCCTCTTTTGCCCTCCCCTCCCTTTCCCACCTATGTTAACCTCAGGAGTTCTGTGCCTTCTGAATTAATTTAATAATGTGTCATCAAATAATCTGCCTCTCTTGACTTCACAGATTAGAGTTTCCCATATAAACATATTTAATATAGTCTCATTCTCTGTCTTTTCTTGAAGTGAAATTATATAATATATATATATATATATATATTACACCTATTACTTTCAAATCAGTAAAAGCTTAGAGGACAGCTAGAGAAATCTCGCCACGAGGAAAAATTCAGTGTTGCTAATAAAGGATGTAGTTTATAGCATAATATGGGTTTCATGCTTCAGACTTGTAATCTGTATTCGTATTTTTCATTTATCTTGTGAAATGGATGTAGTACAGAATGGAGATAGCAGGGATAATAGATAAATATCCTTGGCTGTAATGTAATAATGTAATAATAATAAATTAAATAATAATTAAAATAAATAATGTAAATAATAATAATAAATACATGTAATAATGAGACAGATAAAGATGATATAAGACAGGGGCATCTTGGGATTACAAGCTGCCACAGGAACATCAACCACAGCAGAGAACCAGGAGTAAGACTTTTCCAGTGCCACTGCCTGCCACGTTGCCTGCGGGATGGGACGTGGATGGGGGGCCAAAGGGGCAGTAGAGTCATTGATGACATTGCCTTAGTAAAGAAAGGCAGTGTAGTTCTTAGTCATTTGCAGTTAGTTCTCCCTGGGAGTCAGGTGGTATAAAAAGGGGTCTCTCCACACGCTGCCTTTCCATTTCTCTGCCATGTGTGAGGCTGCCAGAGGGCCCTGATAAAGACACCATAGTCCATTTAGACTCTACAACACAGGAATTATAAGCTAAAAAACTCTCTTTTTTTTTTTTTTTTTTTTAATTTATTTCTGTATGTGAGTATTAAATTTACTGTCTGCATGCAGTTTGTGCACCCGTGTCGTGCAATGCCGCGGAGGTCAGAAGAGGGTCTCAGATCCCTGGAACTGGAGTTCTCCTGGATTTGGAGTTTTCAGAGGTTTTCAGCCGCCATGTGGGTGCTGGGGACTAACGCAACCCGGGTCCTCTGTAGGAGCGGTCGGCGCTCTTAACCGCTAGGCCATCTCTCCAGCCCAAAAACTCTCTTTTCTTTGCATTTCTAAGCCTCACATATTTTGTATTAATAATCCAAATTGGACAAAAATCCAAAAAAAAAAAAATTAGTATATATATAATATAATATATATATATATAAATTATATATTACCGTCTTCCACAGCAATATTTTAAATAATAAATAAGCAAGGTGATCTAATCTAACTAATCTAATCTAACCTAGTCCCATTAACTCAATGTCATTTAAAAACATTTGTTCCTTATTATTTTTTCCATTTTATTTTATTTTTAGTAAGTTTATTTTTATTGATTTTTTTATTTTCATACTGCCACCACCCAATTTAATGATATATATCTATATAATTATATATCTATATAATTATATATCTATATAATTTATACACACACATATATATATATATATATATATAATGTGGCTTATAGAGTTTGATTTGTGTCCCCAACTCTCCTTCAGTGTGAGTCTATCCCCTAGGCCCATCAAGAATACCATCCCTGTAAACATTGTTCCTGTCCCTCCCAGCAGACATCAATTGCCAAAACTTCTATAGATAAGGTAGAGATTTCTTGTTTACTTCCTCATGTCTATGCTGTGATTTTGTCTGGTTTGAGCTTGCATAGGACTTGTGAATGCCATAACTCTTTCTGTGAGTTCATATGAGTATCTGACCTGTCATCTGGCAGGCTGTTTTCTTGTAGTCATGGACTCCCTCTGGCTGTTGCAATTTGTCTTCCTCTCTTCCACAATGACCCCTGAGCCTTGGCAGGCAGAAGTTTATACAGGTGTCCTATCAAGAATAAGTAGACTGCATCCTCTCATGCTCTGTGTGCTGACCAATTAGTTTTTGTGTTAGTCGCATATGTGCTGGTGAAAGTTGAGAGATGCATTCTTCCTGCATGTAGAGGTTGCATTGCAGATGTGTTACTTAGGGTTACATGTCTCGCAGACACTTATTTTCTGCATCTGACCAGTTCTAGAACTCTGTAATCATCTCCACCTGTTGCAAAGAGCAGTTTATTTGATTTGAGTGAAAGTTCTGTAAATATGTGGATGCATATTTAGAACAAAATAAGAAATTAAGTTGGCCTGGGGATATGACAAAGGCAGGATCTATGGTTTCTCCAGCCATATACATTTGGCTATGTTTACAGTACCACACATGAGTTCCCTCCCATTGAGCGGGACTTAATTCCAATTAATCATCTGTTGATTATTCCCCAAGATAAAAGTGCCACTACTGTACTAATAGTGATACTTGCTCACAGGTCATCATTGTGTATTAGGCTTTATAGCTGGGTAGGAGCATTAACTGATTTTCTTCCTCAGCAGCAAGTTGATCTAATATTAACCTAGCCCCATCAATTCAAAGACCTTTAAAAATATTTGTTCATCATTATTTATAAAGATACATCAAGTGTTATTACCATAAACCAAGCAAGGGAATTTAATTTAAATGATATGCACCCAACTAGGCACACATATAATGTCTCTACTTCAATGCAGTTATTTTCCTCTACAAAGGGCACACCTCTTCTAGTGGCTGAAAGTCCAGGGAGACAAGAGAGCTCGCAGTAATCCTAGCACATGGGAAGAGTCTCTCATTTCATACTTCAGTGATAGCCTCCTGCTCCTGAAATCTGACTTGCCTGGTGCAATAAAAACACAGACCTCTGTGAACCTTGAATGAGTGTCAGAGGATGAAATGCCTGATTTTATGTTCTAACAGTTTTTGTAGGTGAATGCTTTGAAATAAAAGTTTAAAGATTTTAAAGAAACCAAAATGTTTTAAGAAACTGAAGTGAGTTCAAACATAAAATTAAATGACTCATGAATTTACAGACTAGTGTTATGACTTTAATAAATATTGAAGAATGTATTAAAGGCCAGTAAGATGTCTCCATTGATAAAAACATTTGTTGCCACCCCTGATGCCCTGTGGTTTAATCCCCAGAATCCACATGGAGGAAAGAGAACCAACTCCCTATAATTGTCCTCTGAAATCCACATATTTGTGAAGTGCACATGCACACACACACTAATGAAATTAATCAATGTAAAATGTTTTAAATATTTGTATTGAGTCTTTGAAAATTGCATACAATGTATTCTTTCTTTTTATTAAATTTTTGTGATTTTCATACAATATACTTTGATCATATTTAGACCTCCTCTACTCCCAAATCCTCTGACCATTCCCCAATATCATGTACTCTGACATATATATATATATATAATCTATTACAGCCTATACAGTCAATTGGTGTTTTCAAATGTCCTTTGGTGTGAGTCCATCCTCAGGAGCCTGGTTATTCTACCAAGAGTCCTGTCCTTGAAAGAGACTGTGTCTGCCCCTTCAAACAGCATCACTTGCTGATACTTAGTATTCATTACCAAACTGAAATTAACTTAAGTATTCCCATTGCTTTAAAAGAAGCATAGTTGAACAGAAAACTGTATAAGAAATATGCCATTCTTGACACTTGGTTTAAAATCTCTATAATTTCCATTTACTCCCTGTATGGAAAAGTAAATGTCTGAAATATTCGAGTTCTTGGTGCTCTGTCATTCTTTTCTTTTGCTTTTGGTTAGTGGTAAAATCTTGTTTAAATTTGTAAGATTTGATTTAAGAAATAAGCTCTGCAGTTATGCTGCCTTTCTTAGGCAGCTGGGAACCCATGAGTATTTATGCCGTATTGTTGAGTCTGGCCTTCTCTCCATGTAACACACAGAAGTCCTTGATATCACCAGATTAACTGAAACCAAGGCCATTTAAAAATTTTTAACAATGTGTCCTAGTTACTCTCTATTGCTGTGACCAAAACATTAACTAAAACAAAACTGGAGGGGCAAGGGTTTACTCTGCATACAGTAAAGTCCATCACTGACCGAAATCAAGGTAAGAATTCAAGGCAGGAGCCTGGAGAGAGGAGCTGAAGCACAGACCACAGGGGAACACTATTCACTGGCTGGTTCACTACCGGCCTCTGCTCAACCTGCTCACTTATACGACTTTGGACCACCTGGGCCAGGGGTGGCACCGCCCAGCATAGGCTGGGCCCTCCCACATTATTCACAACCCAGGGTCTGCTCTCAGCTGTATTTGTTTCTTCTGACTCGGGCTGGATTGCTTTTCTACCTGGGGTCACTTGCCATTTCCTCTGTTGAGAACACAGTTGTTCTCTCAGGTGTCAGACAGCTCCAGGCTTTTTTTTCTTTTGCTTTTTTTTTTTTTTGGTCTTTTCGAGACAGGGTCTCCTTGTAGCCCCAGCTGTCCTAGAACTCACTCTGTAGACCAGGCTGGCCTTGAACTCACAAAGATCCGCCTGCCTCTGCCTCCCAAGTACTAGGATTAAAAGCGTGCGCCACCACACCTGGCAGGCTTTCTTAAAAGTCACCCTATCACAGGATCCTTCTGAATTGCACGCTCTTCTGCAGTCCAGCATTGGTGTCTTTGTCATTTTTCCTTAACACTGATCACCACCTAATATATATATATATATATACTTCAAATTATTTTTTGTCATCTACTCATTGGGACAAGACTTTCTAGCCTAGTCAATGAATCTTAGGGTTAAAAATTCTCTGACAATTCAGCATTTACTAAAACCAAAACTATAACCAGAATAAGTGCAAAAATCTTTTTTTTAAATACAGGAAATATTCTTTCTATACAACCTTCTTACTAAACTCTTAACATTTTATTATTGCAATGTACAAAAGTAAAAATGATTTGCATATTACCAAAAGAAGGCTACTTATAATTTTATCCCTTCTTGAATATAAACCATAGAACAAAAAGCTCTATGGAGCAATCAATGGTTGCTGAGAGAAGGAAAACCATTCTTTTCCCCAGGGGCAAGGTCTCTGGTGAGTTATCCGGTCCCAAGCAGTTGGCCTTGAGCTCATCTATATGTGTGTGTGTGTGTGTGTGTGTGTGTGTGTGTGTGTGTGTAACAATAATAATTAAAGAAGAGATCAGGAAATTGAGCCAGAGTAGGGGGAACAGGAGATGAATTGAGGATGGGAGAGAGAAGGGTAGAAAAGATATAAATGTAGTAGCATTCAATATGAAATGCTGAAAAAATTTTTTTTAATTTAAAAGAAAAAGTTCTCGGGGCTGGAGAGATGGCCTAGTGGTTAAGAGCGCCGACCGCTCTTACAGAGGACCTGGGTGAGATCCCTAGCTCCCACATGGCGGCCGAGAACCGTCTGAAACTCCAATTCCAGGGTAACTCCAGTTCCAGGGGAATCTGACACCCTCTTCTGACCTCCACGGCATTGCACGACACAGACATGCATACAGACAGTACATTCATACACATACAGAAATAAATAAAATTTAAAAAAAAAATTTTTAAAAAAGAAAAAAGTTCTCAGGGCCAAAACCCCACACAGGTGAAGAAATTAATAGAGAAATAAAAAGAATTCCATGGAAATTAAGTTTGTTTTTACATTTCCAAAAGTAATTATTTTACAAGGGGAAGTTACTCATCAATCTATAGTTTGATCCTCAGCAATTTAAAAATTATATATCATTCATATATGAATTATATGTGTTGCATGTGTAAGACTTGTATATCTATGTCTTATATGCGCATGTGTGTATATATTAATTGTATATGCATATGTATGAGTTATATATGTAGCTATAATGATGACTGATACCTCCTATTTTATACAGATTTCACCCTTTGAAATAGAAAATCACCCCCTCTAGAAGATAAAGAATATTATCTTTAGCATTATCTCTGCTATTAGCAGAGCACTCTAACTCTTGTTCCACTGGCTGTGCTTGTATTAGGCACTGATCTGAAATAATTTTGTGCACTAGACCTTGCTTTCTAATACATACAAAACATCAAAACCCAACCAAAAAATAAACAAAGGTACTAGGATTTTTTTTCACTAAGTTAGTGTTGAAGTTATCAGAGAACACTTGGGTTCCATCTGAACTTGGGGTTACATTAACTCATTTCAGGTTGATTAATTTAATTGAGCTATCACTCCATTTAGGTATGGTGCATGAGCTAATAGTCAATGTAACAGATTACAATCTTGATAGAAATAAATGATTAGATCAATAAATAAATGGGAGAAGTGTAAGTGTGGGAAATAATTCCATATTCCTTGACCATGAGCCAAATTTATTCCCTCATCAGTTTTTATTCCAAGCAGTAGAGTGAATAAAAGAGACAGAAAAGAAAAAATAACTTCACAAGGGGGAAACATGACCACCAAGTCGCAGGTCAGTGATCAAGTCACCATTGTAGTTCTGGCTGCATGGACAGCTTGTACCTGACAGCATGTTAGCAAACACTACCTCCCCTCTGCAGCCCTCCTCTAGAACACATAACCCAAGTCTAATCATGAAGAAACCTCACATACATCCAATGCTCAGCCAGGATAGCTGTCAAGGTTATCAAAGTCAGAGAAAGGGCAGATAGGAAGATCGCAAGACATTACAACAAATGCAATGTGGTATTCTGGATGAGATCCTGGAACAGAACTAAAAAAAAAAAGACACACACACACACACACACACACACACACACAAAGATATGAGAAAAGAATTAGTGAAATCTTGGTCATGTGTGGAGTTGATAATAACAATAACGTATTCGTCCTTCCATTGCAACAAATTCACCCTGTTCATGTGAAATGTTAATGATGTGAAAAAAACAGAAAAAGGATAGATTGGAGCTCTGAACAATCTGGCAACTTTATTAAAGTGTAAATCTAAACTAATTCTAAAACCAAATATCAAATCACACACATACACATGTACACACATGCACACAAGCACACACACATACACATATGCACACACACCCACATACAGGCACACATACACACATGTATGTATTTAATCTCTTAACCAGGAACGATAAGAATGTGCACTTCCATTTCTGACCAAGTACATTTATTGAACCCCCTCCAAAAAAAGATACAAAATGAATAATCCTCCTCCAAGTTATCAGGCTGGAATCATAAAGATAGCGGTTTAGCTTGGAAGAGTGGGCGTGACTGTTGGCTAAGCTGAACACATTGGGGGCGTATAATTACCTTGATGAAAGGCCTTGGCTCTCCTAATTTCAGGGCTAGATGGGAACATCTAAATATCACCTGAGCAACTGAAGTAATAAGAAGTTTCTTCTTATGTAGAAGAAAAGGCTTATTAAGAATCTGTTACTTGAGATGAAACTCAGAAGTGGTTACTTTGAAGGTGTTGGGAGTAGACTCCAAACAAGGAGGGCTGTGAGGGTAGCAAAGCCCAGGGAAGCAGTTGTGGGAGACTCCTTGATGTGCAGAGGCGAGAAAGCTAGAAAGGAGCCAGGGAATGAGTCCCCACAGGGCCACCCAGGCCCTCCAGGCACTGTGGTCTCTAAGGTACAATATGGGCATTGTAGAACGGATTTATGAGTTTTTATTACTGTTAATCGAATCTTTCTTTAAAGCCCGTGTTAACAGTGTGCTTGTTAGGATACCTATTTTTTCTCTTCTGGGACAAACCAGAGATTTTTTTTGATCCTCTCATAATGCAAACTTGCACTCTACATCTCTGAAGTCTCTAATGCAAGCATGCAGGTATAATTCTCAATTTGAGTGAATCCAAAACAAGGAAATGGGGATTATAGGAAGCAGTGTATTTGATTATTTCCTGTCTCTTGCCATGTCTACACTGATCCAAATAAGTAGAAAAAATTTGCTTTGAAAATGAGATGTCTGTTTGAAAGAGAACCCATAGAGACATATACTTGAGGCAAAATAAAATATGTGTGCCTTTCTCCTAGTTCCAGCCATTTACTGCTTTTACAGGATTGCTTTTCACAGGTGTAATAATTTATTGCTTATTAGTTCACCATTTTGAAGGCTCACTTTCTCTCTTTGGCTGCATGGGTGACTCCATTAGTGGTAATGAACTGTGTCATGGGTAATCACGCCATCAAGACCATCCACCTTAAACCCCAAAGCATGAAACCTCAGCTCTTAGTCCTGCAGAGAGAGAAGGTAATGACCTGCAAAAACAGAGACCTGAGAACCTCTGGAGATATTAAGTTTAAGCTTAATAGTGAGTCATTAATAAATAAGATGCAGTATAATTATCAATATGAAGCACATTTAATAATTAATACTTTGCAAACAAAAGACAAATGAAATACCAAGTAGAATTAGGCGGAGGTTATATTCAGTTCCCCTTGAAGATCCTGCCTTGAAGGGGAATTCACAAAACTATTTAACATGAAAGCAGTTTCTCCAATGCCCCAGCCAAGAGCCATTTGCAAAAAGTATTCTGAACACATGTCTACTTCTGGGCTCACAACTTTTGCTGTGCTCCATTCTAAAGGTAGATTTAGCCACGGCTTTTCACCTTTCCATGAAGTACTGAAAGTTTTATTGAAAATGGGAGCCGAAGAGATGGCTCTCCGATTTAGAAACTTCACGCTCTTCTAGAGGGTCTGAGTTTAGTTTGCAACACTCACATTGGACAGCTCACAACGACCTGTAACTCCAGCTCCAGGAAGTCAGATGCCCTCTTCTAGCCTCTGAAGACACCTGCACATGTGTCATACACACATACATACACATAAATAAAATTTTTTAAAAAATCGGGGCTGGAGAGATGGCCTAGCGATTAAGAGCGCTGACTGCTCTTGCAGAGGACCCAGGTTCGATCCCCAACACCCACATGGTGGCTGAGAACCATCTGTAACTCCAATTCCAGGAGAACTCCAGTTCCAGGGGAATCTGATGCCCTCTTCTCACCTCCGCGGCATTGCACGACACGGGTGCACAGACTTACATGCAGACAGTACATTCATACACATAAAAATAAATAAATAAAAATAAAAAAATCTGAAAAAATGAAAGTAGTTAAAATATAGCATTTTGGGGGTGCTGGGGAGGAGATGGCTCGATGGTTAAGAGCACTAGCTGCTCTTACAGAAGACCTGGGTTTGATTCCCACAACCCATGTGGCAGATAGCAAGCATCCTTAACACCAGTTCCAGAGGCTCCAATGCCCTCTTCTGAACTCTGAAGGCATTGCATGAACAGGAGAACTTATACATGTGCAGGCAATACATTGGCACACATAAAATAAAAATAATAAATAATAAACATTTAAAAAAGATAATCTCTTTGGTCGATTATTCTTATTGTCTGGGATTTAAGGCTAATGTGTATTGGCAGTAAATTCCAGTTCTACTGATAATCCCAATTTTCAGCAAAAGGGCAAGACTGATGGTTGTTTGGGCCTGCCAAGGAGGAGGCTTCAAAGATGACATCTTTCAGCCTAATAAAGAAAAAAATAATAATAAAGAAATCATAAGCTGAAGATGCTAAAACCTATGACACCATAATCTTGATATATGTGTGGCATGCATATATGCATATTTGGAGTGGTGCAAATTGGAAGGAACAAGAACAACAACCAAAAGACTGGGTCAAAGAACTGACTGAAACGGTGAACTTCTGCCCAAAACAGTAAACTTCTGCATCGAAAATTTTAAAAAAGAGTCTGAGAAAAAGACGAAAAACATGTATGGCAGAATGCATGAGCTCTGGTGGGGTGGAGGGGGATGAGGAACTGGGAATGGGTCTAGATTTGATTTGGAAATGTATGGAATGCACAAAGCTTCAATAAAAATGGCTTTAAAAATCTAGAATAATATTTTATTGAGCACTGGTATATTTGGTGACATGTTTATTTTCTTCTTTCTTTTTAACTGGCTGTTTTTCTTTTACTTACTTTTTGACAATTTCATACATGTGAAAATGTATTTTGATCAGATGCATCCCCAACTTCCCTTCACACAACATCCATGGATGTCCCAACACAACCCTAACTCCCTTCTCTCTCTCTCTCTCTCACTCTCTCTCTCTCTCTCTCTCTCTCTCTCTCTCTCTCTCTGAATCCACTCATCCCTGCCTGCTGGGATGTTGACTAATTTTGGTGGCTTCCTCTTGTACAGGTAACCATGGCTGCAGTGAGTCATGAGTACAGTGGCCCTGTCAGTATCTCAAACCTTTGTCCCCACAATTATCTTTCCCACCCTCCAGGTCTTATACTCTTTCTTCCCAGTCCTTTTTTTTTTTTTTTTTTCCGTCAGATTCCCCTGGAACTGGAGTCAAAGATGGTTCTTAGCCACCATGTGGGAGCTAAGAATCAAACCCAGGTCCTCTGCAAGAGCAGTCAGTTCTCTTAACCACTGAGCCATCTCTCCAGCACCCCCCCCCGTACTTTTCTATGATGTTCCTTGAGCTTTGGGGTGAGGAGGGGTAAAAGTTGATATAGATGGTCCATATATGGATAAGCACTCAATAGTCAGTTATTCTCACTTAAAGAACAAATTATGAGTTACCGATGCCTATCGCAAAAGGAATTTTCTCTGGCTAAGGTTGTGAGCTGCACTAATCTACATGTATAAACATAAACATTTAGAAGGCAATTTGGAAATATGTCCATTTAACAAGTCAATAGCAGCAGGTTCAGCCCTAGGGCCTATGATCTCCCAAGCCGTGGGCTTCTGACTTCAACTCCAATCCAAGAGAAATTGCTTATACCTATACCCAGTGAGCTCAGCTTGCCTGGTAGGTCCAGTACTGTGGCATGCAGGGGTGGCCACAAGATAATACCATTGACGTCTTTCCTCCCTCAGTGGCCTATATAGCACCTCCTGGCACTATGTAGCCAACCAAAAGGAGAAAGTTTTCAAGTCAGTTCCAGCTGACTTCTTCACATCCCACATGCAAAGTGTATTGTTTCTTCATCCATAGACGCTGGGCATGTAGTTTTTGTGAGCAGTTGAGAGCAATAGCAATAGCGATAGCATGTTGCTTAAAGGTTCAGACATAATTTAAAAATGAAAATAAGTGAACATTAGAGCAAATACTCTGTCTTAAGTTTTATAACTTAATAAGGTTTAATATATATTAGAGGAAAAATAGAATGTTTATCTAATGAACAATTTCCCCCCAATTAAGTTAAACAATACAGGGAACCCTTAGATTTTTAGAAATCCCCGTTTCAAGGGTCAGACAGGCAGTTGGCGCCATCTACTACGATCAGAAAAAGACATAAAATCAACACTGTCAATGCGAACTCAGCACACACGTGTCAGAAAGCAGTTTTCTTGTCAGAAACTGAATTAAGTTTTGATCCCTTAGATTTGTAATCCCTCATCAAAATAGCCACAAAATGCCACTTTCAAGAAATGTCCTGTGCACTGTAGCATCTCTTCTAGTTCTAGTCATCCCATGAAGTTTCGGTCATCAAATTTCTTTCCTAAAGCTATTAATGTTTTCCCATTCCCTACGTTCTTTAGACTGTATGTACCACAAAACAGCACGTGACCCAAACACACACCTTACAGTCTAAGGCTGTACAAATTAACTTTTGGCACATCCTTGTTTCTTACAAAGGACTCTGGGCTTCTTGAATGCAGAAACACCTCTGCCCCACAACTATCTCTGTAGCAGCCCCAAGCCAGGAACATACTATTCTCAGTAAAGGCCCACAGACTGACTGCTGAGAGATGCTTGCTGAATGATTCTCTGGTTTTATATCCATGTTCTGCTTTGTAATGCCCCGTAGTCATTTCCAAGGCATGTTTTGTTTCCTGTAATGCAACTGTGAATTTTTTTTCTGATCTCAATATGTACTCTCCCTTTCCTATTGATTGATCCAAAGTGCTGCAGTTTTATTAGAACCCATCCAGGAAATCCCTCTGAGACCCCAAGTATAATTATCTTTTCCTGAGGCTCCCATGTGCAGTGCTCTCTCCCCAAGGCCCCTGTGTGCAGTGGTCTCTCCCTGAGGCCCCCGTGTGCAGTGATCTCTCCCCGAGGCCCCCGTGTGCAGTGGTCTCTCCCCGAGGCCCCTGTGTGCAGTGATCTCTCCCTCAGGCCCCTGTGTGCAGTGATCTCTCCCTGAGGCCCCCATGTGCAGTGGTCTCTCCCTGAGGCCCCCATGTGCAGTGGTGTCTCCCTGTGACCCCCATGTGCAGTGATCTCTCCCTGAGGACCTCGTGTGCAGTGATCTCTCCCTGAGGCCCCCGTGTGCAGTGATCTCTCCCTGAGGCCCCCGTGTGCAGTGATCTCTCCCTGAGGCCCCCGTGTGCAGTGATCTCTCCCTGAGGCCCCCGTGTGCAGTGGTCTCTCCCTGAGGCCCCCATGTGCAGTGGTCTCTCCCTGAGGCCCCCATGTGCAGTGGTCTCTCCCTGTGACCCCCATGTGCAGTGATCTCTCCCTGAGGACCTCGTGTGCAGTGATCTCTCCCTGAGGCCCCTGTGTGCAGTGATCTCTCCCTGAGGCACCCATGTGCAGTGATCTCTCCCTGAGGCCCCTGAGTGCAGTGATCTCTCCCCGAGGCCCCTGAGTGCAGTGATCTCTCCCCGAGGCCCCTGAGTGCAGTGATCTCTCCCCGAGGCCCCTGAGTGCAGTGATCTCTCCCCGAGGCCCCTGAGTGCAGTGATCTCTTCCTGAGGCCCCTGAGTGCAGGGATCTCTTCCCGAGAAGCTATCATTTTGATGATGGTATCATGTCTTAAGATTACTGCCTCACACTATTCTTCTGTGTTTTCCATCACACATCTAATCTCCACAAGATGATGAGCTCTGGCAGGTCAGGGGAGGTGGCATCTACTTCTTTTTATCCTCCAGGATGATAAGCACATTAAAACAAACAGAATGAGGGCTGATCTGGTTTCTGATTGATACCTTTGCCACCTTTGTTGTCCTTAAGTCTTCAGTTAGCTGCATCATCACACTTTCACCCTACCTCCCAATTCTGTTTCTCTTCCTTTATAGCTTAAGTACACAAAAAAGTTCACAAGTAGCTCAGATTTCTTAATACCTGACAGCTAATTCTCTTATCTCTACAATAAAAATTTTTAAATATATTTTCATTTTTTAAATTATTTATTTATTTGTTTCTGTATGTGTACGAATGTACTGTCTGCATGTAGGTTTGTGCATCCATGTTGTGCAATGCCGTGGAGGTCAGAAGAGGGCGTCAGATTCCCCTGGAACTGGAGTTCTCCTGGAGTTGGAGTTACAGACGGTTCTCTGCTGCCATGTGGGTGCTGGGGATTGAACCCAGGTCCTCTGTAAGAGCGGTCAGCGCTCTTAACTGCTAGGCCATCTCTCCAGCCCCTCAGAAGTATTTTCAGGCTAGTATTGTCTCCAGGTTTGTATCTAGAGGTGCACGATTACAACAAGAATGTTTCTGTTTTTAAATTTATAGTATAAAATGTAAACAATATTGCTCTTCTTAAAAACTATAATTGAAATGATAACTAAAAGTATTTGGTTTGTTTTACATAAATTCTTAAATTCCTGAAAGTATATTACCCAAACTAATATTCTTATTTAAAGCAAAGTGAGTAAAATCAATTTTACAGAAATGTCAATAAGGTATGAATATTTTTAGTTTATTGAGAAAAGGTGCTTAGAGCTAGGTAGGTGATCAGTCAGAAAAGTGCTGGCTGCAGAAACAGAAAGACCTGCATTCTGTCCTGAGAACTCATGTAAAACAGTGTGGTAACATGTAGTTGTAATCCCAGACTGGGGAGTGGAGATGGACAGAGATCTCTGGGGGTCACCGGCCAGCTAGCCTAGCCTAACTGATGGCCTCCAGAGCAGTGAAAGACCCTGTCTCAAAAAATAAGGTATGACACCTGTAATTGGCCTCTGAACTTCACAGTCACCTGCACAGGCACACATCCCCCTGTATTAATGCATATCCCTCCCACACACACACACATACAGACATACATACATACATACATACATACATACATATACACACACTGCAAAAAGAAATAAAACATGCTGATATGGATTTCATCACGAACAGTAAAGATAGAAAAGGCCCAGGGAAAGCACGGTATGCACTTGAGTGTGTGTGGTCGATTGAAGAGAAAGTGACTGAATATAAATTTTATTGGGAAGTTTTTATATGTTTACCATCATTTGAGATAGAAATATCACTATTTTGATACAGCTGTAATTGTCAGCATTGCTGCTTTCCTCAAAGTAATCTCCAAAAGAGTTGCTTTTAAAAACATGAAAAAAATAAAATTTTGAAGAACAAAATTCAACAAGAAGAGTAAATATTGAAAACAAAATAGATATTTCTTAATAAGTAATGACTCAAAGGCATCTTTGAATTATGTATGTACCTGTGTAAGTACATATTATTGCGATGGTGTCACAAAGATTTATTAAGCTGTATCATACTAGTCAAGTTGTGTCTGCTTGCCTTCAGTTGGGTTTCCTCTTTGGAACAGTCTTCTCTAATAGAATTAACTCTATTAAGCCCATTTCTCAATCCCTGTTCCTTTAGTTTTTCAATTTACAGTTAATTTAATGAGATTAATACATTATTTTCTGACTAGAAATACAAGCGAAAAACAATAACATCATAAGAACTTAAAACAAATTACTGGTCAACTCTCCTGACCAGATGAGGTGAAAGGTCCCTGGCTTAACTGTCTGAATTCTGATAGCACAGCTCTGTGACTCAGCAAAGCTTACTTGTCACGACTCTCTAGGGCTCCCTTCTTCACCGGTGCCTTTTGGTGTTTTTTTTTGTTTGTTTGTTTTTTTTAATTTTATTTTATTTCCGTATGTGTATGAATGTACTGTCTGCATGCAAGTTTGTGCACCCGTGTGGTGCAATGCCGCGGAGGTCAGAAGAGGGTGTCGGATTCCCCTGGAACTGGAGTTCTCCTGGAATTGGAGTTTCAGACGGCTCTCGGCCGCCATGTGGGTGCTGGGGATCGAACCCGGGTCCTCTGTAAGAGCGGTCGGCGCTCTTAACCGCTAGGCCATCTCTCCAGCCCCCACCGGTGCCTTTTGGTATATCACAGCACTGCGGTACTTTGTGTTTGCCACTGTGCAAAGGTCAGCTGGAAAAGGGAGCAGTATCTCCACAAAGTTTTAAGGATAATCTAAAGAAGGGATATGGCACCCATGCGTCCTACACTTGCTGGTTCTGTTTCCCAAATTGCATCCTGTGTTTCTTCTTGCTCTTTTCCCTCCTCCTACACATCTATCAAGTCTTTCCTGAGGGTATCTTTTCTCTGCAAAGTCTTTGCTGTCATTCTTAAGATGAGGCAGGATAGAAAAAAGAGGAGAGGGAGTGGAGAGATGGCTTAGCGGTTAAGAGCGCCAACCGCTCTTGCAGAGGACCCGGGTTCGATCCCCAGCACCCACATGGCGGCCAAGAACCGTCTGAAACTCCAATTCCAGGAGAACTCCAGTTCCAGGGGAATCTGAGACCCTCTTCTGACCTCCGCGGCATTGCACGACACGGGTGCACAAACTTGCATGCAGACAGTACATTCATACATATACGGAAAAAAAAAAGGATTAAAAAAAATTAAAAAAAAAAAAGAGGAGAAAGAAAAGGAGTCCCTCACTCCAAAATCTAGCTGAAGCCTCTCACCAGCCAAGAATCAAGAATTCTAACAAAATCAACAACTTTGTTTCAGGCCTTTCTTGCGTACCATCTATAAACCTGTGGCTTTCTTCGACTCTCACCTGACAACCCATTTACAATAAAAGATGTGTCTTAAAGTACTTGTGTAACTCAAATGGCTCCTGGCTTTACCCCATTTGATTATAATACCAACCAGCTCACATGTGGAGCCACCCTATAATCTCACTTCTCCAAAAAGAGAGAGAATGGGAGTGAGTTTCTTAACGGTTTTTTGGGCTGTGACCTGTGAACCACCAAAATAATGTCTCAGCCACTACTAAGACACTTGACTATGACGCTACCTGGAGAAACCCATGTCCATATTTACATGATTTTTTAATGAACTGTATATTTCATTCATTATCTTTCAGTCCAATTTAGACACGTTCCCCTCTCCCTGTCCCCATCCCACCCCTGTTCATGCCTTCTGCCATACATGTCTTGCATCTTTCTCTCAGTCTTTCCAAAGTTTTTCCCTGAAGAAGCTTGCTGTTTGGAACAGAGTTTAACTGTATCATTCAGTTCTTTAACCCAGTCTTTATATTGCTCTTTTTTTCCCTCCCCTTTGTATTGCTTCAACATATGCCTATATAACCATCACATATGCATCAAAATTATGACCTCTGAGAATAAACTGTATGCTAATTCCAAAATATGTTTAGGAATTCACATTTTCCCCCTTTAATTTTGTTACTCTAAAATATGAATATATACCTTCCACCCATCCGCAGTAATTACAGGGTCTGAAAATGAGTGGTAGGTCAATTCTAGACCCGTTAAGAGATTTACATTATAACAACACAGTTGTTTTCAGATAAAAAGAAATATAACACCAAATCCCCAGTTGAAGGCAAGCTGAACAACATTATTTGCATGTTTTAGTTCTTCCCTAAGAAGTATCTCCTCCTTTCTCTCTTGCTCTCTCTCGCTCTCTCTAGCTCTCTCTCGCTCTCTCTCTCTTTCCTTCTCCCTCTCTTCATGCTTAAAGTCTATCTTACAAATGTCTTTTAGTGGGGGCTGGAGAGATAGCCTAGCGGTTAAGAGCACCGACTGCTTTTGCAGAGGACGCGGGTTCGATCCCCAGCACCCACATGGCAGCTAAGAACCATCTGTAACTCCAATTCCAGGAGAACTCCAGTTCCAGGGGAATCCTACACCCTCTTCTCACTAAGAACCATCTGTAACTCCAATTCCAGGAGAACTCCAGTTCCAGGGGAATCCTACACCCTCTTCTCACTAAGAACCATCTGTAACTCCAATTCCAGGAGAACTCCAGTTCCAGGGGAATCCTACACCCTCTTCTCACCTCCGCGGCATTGCACGACACGGGTGCACAAACCTACATGCAGACACTACATTCATACACATACAAAAATAATAATAAATAAATAAATTTATTTAAAAAATGTCTTTTAGTAAACTCTGACTCTTCTTTGAGAAAGCCACATACATGCTCTCCGGTGTGCTTTTATTCTTTTCCTGAATACTTTTCTTTCAGTTTTAACAAACTACAACTCTCCTTCAAACTGGCTTGTCCTGAAATTCTTTTCTGCATCAAAACCATGAAACCTGACTTCCTTGACTGGAGGCCTCTTAAAAGAACTCCTAGAACCACCGCCCACGGGTGTTGAGCTGATTCTCTATCCCTGCTTCCACTGACACGGCCATCTCGGATTCCACTTCTCCTCTGTGTTTGTGTGCACTGATCTTTGTGGTACTGGCTACTGCTCTATAATTGTCTACCTCTCTTTGCTCACCTTTCCTTTCAAACAATTCTGACATGCAACTCTGTCTTTAATTAGATATTATCATGGTGCCTGGATTACAACCTTGAATGAATGCATGTACCAGGTAAGGCTGACTTCATGAGCATCCTCCTTCTCAGAGGGCAGCCTAGACTTGCTTGCCTTGTTCCACTTTCCCCCTCCACTCCTTTACTCACCTCCCATAATTTGTCTCAGGTTGTTTGCTCACTCAAGTGATCCAGTAACCCTGGACTTATCCTTTCTAACATAGACCGTCCTTTTCCACCGCAGGTCTGCAAGGGTCATTCCAATTAAAATACTTTCTGTTTCGTATGCAGTGAAAATCAAGGTCAGACTTAAATGTTGCTACCTCTGTGCTCCCTAAGCCCTTTGATCATAACAGTAATATACCACGGATCACATTGTGTTGTAGCTGGTGATCTATCTCTCCCACCACACTGAACCCTCTAATGAGCAAGAGCCCTTTGGTTTGTCTTTGTACCTTCAGAGAGGTTAAGTGATTGGCTTAAGATCAAAACACTGGCAATAAAACAGACCAACCCTACTATCCTGCCTCCAAATCCAGTGTGCTAAAAATATTTCTTCTGAACTTTCTTCTCTTTTGAACAAACTTAAGAACCTTATTATTTTTACTGACATAAACAATGGTAGAGGATGCATACAAGATTTTTTATTTGTAACTTCTGGTGAAGTGTATGTCTCAAAAAAAAAAAAAACAGGAAAAATCATGAAAAGGGAGCAAGCATGGAAGCTAGATGCAGGAAAAAATCCTAATTAGAAATCTGTTTGAACTTCTGAAATATTATCTACTGTGATTATGCAGATTTGTTTGCTGATGTTTTCTAGTCCTAGAAATAGAATTCTAGGGCACAAGACAAAAACCTAATGAAGAGTGACTAAATTGCCTGAATAACCCTATGTGAAATGGAAAAGCCTTTCAAATAGCCCTGTAGGAAAACCAATTGTGAAGGAGAAACTGCCTGTTAAGCCATAATGTTAAGCCAGATGCTGGAGAGAACCAGACAGCGTCTGGTCTACTTTCTAGGCTGTGCCTTCAGACCTGTTTCACATTTGCTGACAGCAGTTCAAATGCTCACCAGAGGGCTCTGAGGGCATGAGGGATGGAGGGAGGGCTTATTTTAAGGAGGTCAAGCCGGCTTGAAATACTTGCAGTGGTCTGAGCCCAGGTCCGGGAATCTGAAGCTTTCAGAATTGTAATCCTAGCTCAGACACTGATCCCTACTGCAACCAAGGATAAATTACTCAACCTTTCTGCCTGGGTTTCCAGATCCTCTAAACAGGGGTAATAATCCTGACCTCAGAAGGCTACTATATGAATTAAACATCTGCAAGGCCCCCACCTTACAGTCAAACAGAATGAAGCACCAAGCTCTTGATAGACCCAGTAACTTTTCAATGCAGGTTAACAAGAACTATTTCTATGCAAGAGGTAAGAAAGAGAATGGATTTTGGCAGCCTCCAAAGGAATTCAAACCCATACATGAAATAATGGAAGGCTGAAAACAAAAACAAGCACACCATCAAAAACTTTGACTTTACCTAATACCACCATGCCTGGCTATACTTTTTTTCTCTGGTAATGAGTGTGAGTTTGACTTTTAACAGACTAGTCTTCCTGGGCACTACTCTACAAGATGAACCTTACTGTACTGTCAACATTTATTACCTACTTACAGGTATATTTAGTTGGAGAAAGATTCAAATTATAATCATTAGCAGTTCATGAACAAGACTTCTTGCCATCTGAAATTTTTAGCATTTGGTACATATAGAATAATAAGATTCTATTATCTTAGGAATAAAATTATAAAAGATTCAAAGTAAAATTGTTTTCAGAGTAAGTAAAGGAGGTATGCTACAACATCACACATAATTCCAATTTCACCCAGTCAAACTTAATGCTCCCATAGGGAAAAGTACGTTTAACATTCTCAGACTAGTTGACTTTGAAGCCAATATAATGTATTTTGCTTTTGTTCCAGTTTTTATTTACTTGGCCTTATCCCTCTCTCATCATACTCAGCTGACAGCAACTGGCAACGTGCACAGTGTTTGTTCCTCACGTGGAACTGGGGATTGAACTGGAGTCAAGTGCTCTTCTCCTGGATATTTGTCCTTGAATGGGTTATCCATTGCCATACAGTAAATTAGCCCCCAAAAACTTTGTGATTTCAAATGACATTTGTTATTCATCTGGTAAGGAATTGAGACAGGGCACAACTAAGTCCCTGGTTGAGGACCACTCAGAATCACAACATAGTCGAGAAGCTTAGAGGGAAGGGTCTTCTATACCTCTCTCCTGGTACATGGCTCTTGGCAGGTTCTCCGTCATCAAGGGGAGGAGATTACACCAGAATACAAGCAGGTGGTATTCATGGATGTAAAAAACAGCTCTCATTGAATGTTGAAACAATAGTACAAGTGTCACTTGGGTTATTCAAGAAAACACAGAAGTATCAGCAACTATGGATTTCAGAAGGCCAACAGGGATGGCAGATGGCCCGTGTGAAGGCAGGTGGCCCTACACTGTGAAAATACCGCCAATTCATCTCCCTCTTTCTTCAGACTGGACTCCAAACAATGTCTCCCAATCAGCTCCTGAGAATTAGGATAAAGAAGCTTTAGGGCTGGGGGTGCTGCTCAGCAATGGAGTGCATGGCCAGCATGCTCAACACCTCCCACTGCCAATCTTCCTCTATGCATAAAAGATGACAGCCATCTTTTCCTGGGGATTATATGAGTGTGTTTTGATAAACAAGGCCTGCATTCCATGCAGGTCTCTAGGTGAAAGGATTTTGATATCTGATGTGTCAGCTCATTTTTAACACAGTGTTCATTCAAAAGTATACATCTGGTCTTCATGTGAGTTACTTGTTTTTAAAAGGAAATTGTTGCTAAAAAATATTATCCTACTCCGAACTAGTAACACATGTACTTCTATAAGATGCTTATTGGTGATTGTGTGACGACTGTGGAGATGTTAGGAAAAATAACATCTCCCTTATGGAAACAACTTAAGTTAGAGAACCTGCAAAGCATGGACAACATTATTAACATGTTCCTTCTCTACAGCAATCATTCACTTGGAAAGATAATCCTGATCTGAGATTAGTCAGGGCTCTCTCAGATGCAATTGAATATGTGTTCATTTAAAGCCCTTCTTTTTATTTTTATATTTTATTTAGTGGTGTGTGTGTGTGTGTGTGTGTGTGTGTGTAAATGTGCATGCTCTTGTGCATTTGTGGTAGCAACAGGAGGGAGTCAGGTATCCCACTCTATCACTTTCCATCTTACTGTCTTCAGACAGGGCCTTTCGCCGACCCTGGAACTCACCGTATTTTGGCTAGACTAGCAGCTGGCTTGGCCCAGTGACCCTCCTGCCTCTGCTCCACTCCGCACACTACCCTCAGCACTGAGGTCACAGGCATACATAGCCACACATGAATGTTGGGGTCCTCATCCCTGAGCCACAAGCCCTCTTTTACCTCTGAGCCAGCATCTCAGCCCCAAAGTGCGACTACTAATAATGCTTACCAGAACGGTCCCATTATAGTCATCACAGAAACTGCCAGTCACTAAGCATCCTCTACAGGTTAGGAGATGTTATAAACCACAGTAAGACCCTGTCATATTTAACAGGAAAAAATGTAATTCATGGATTAACATATCATCCAAACATATGTGTCTATACCAAAGTAACCTACCATAACTATTAGTGCTGTTTAAATACCTATATATCTAATTGCTTGTGCTTCATTAGTAGGATCTAAAGGTTATTCCTGGACAAACTGTCAGCCCATGAAAGGAAACAGCCAGAATTGACCAGAGTCCAAGACAACAGCTCCAGAGAGAGTGGACTGTTTTGCTTCTCATCCACCTGTGCCCCTTTTCTAAGCCTAGGGAACAATCTGCGGAAGAGGGGGCATGGTAGAATGTAAGGGCTGCGATTGGGGTGAATGGTGAAACTACAGCAATGTAGTCTGGACACTCATTTGATCAACTTGATTGAACATACAACCCCTCATGCCCCGCTGGATGGTGGGGCTGTGGGGGTTTGGGCACAACAGCCTGCAAATTGGTTTCATATGAAGGATGCTTGTACTCATGGATCATCACTTATAGCTAAAAAATAAAAAAAATCTGAGAGAAAGATGCAGGACAGTTATGGCATGCATGATCTGGGATGGGGTGGGGGTAGGGGGGAAGGGAAAGGGAAATATGCCTGAACTGAATTGGAAAATGATGTATGAAATGCACAAAGCATCAATAAAAAAAAAAGAGTGTTCTTCCTTTTCTCTACATGTTTTATGCTTGCTGTTTCCAAGCATATGGCTATTTAGAACACCTTCAGCGTAGTGATCTGCAACATGATGTGTTTACGGAAGACATATTTCTATTTATGCATTATTGGAGAGATGTGTCATTAGAGAAATATAAGGCGTCCTCTGTTTTCCCCCTTCAAACTTTGTGTCCATTATGAACTAGCTGCTGACTTAGTAGAGAAAATTTCCCTTCCACCGGGGTCTCAAAGCATGATTTGTGCTTCAGAGAGCTTCAGAGAAGCAGAAGCTCATTCTGAGTCAATCGTTTCAGTAGCTGCAACTCTATGTGCAGTATACAGTGTGTTAATTGTGGAACAGAAGAGAGAGAGAGAGAGAGAGAGAGAGAGAGAGAGAGAGAGAGAGAGAGAGAGAGAGAGCCAACCCTTACCTGTCTTCTGTTTACTCATCAGACCATGTCTTTTCAATCCTGGCATCAAATTGCAACTGCGATACTGATACACTAGAACGCCTGTGGTCAGAACCCACTGGGGCAGCACAGCACTGCAAGAGGTAACTGAGCACCTGTGGGTGTTGCGTCAGCTTGCTAGACTACCACAACAAATACTGCCTCAACCTGGGTGATTTAAGCAACAGAAATGCATTGTCTCCCGGGTCTGGAGGCTCGGTGTGTAAAATCCATCTGAGACCCTGGTGGGCAACATCTGTGCCAGGCTTCTTTCCTAAGCTTGTGGGTTTTATTTTCCAAGTATTTTTCTCTCTATATTTGCTCATGTTCAAACTGCCCTCTTTGTAAAGTCGCTGCATGCTGGATGCGTTTTCATGCTAATGGCCCGTTTTAATTTCATTACCTCTGTAAACACACTATCACCAGATAAGGCCACATTCTAAGCAGTAAGGGATGAGGTTTTCAACGCCTAAGCTTAGGAAGAATACAGTTCAATCATTGTGTTTTTTTTTTTTTTACATGGAGTTTCAAGTAGCCCAGGCTAGCCTTGAACTCCATAATATATACCTGAGGATAATCCCGAACTTCTGATGCTCCTGCCTCTGCCCCCTAAGTATTGGGTGTACAGCTATGTGTCACTGTGTCTTATTTATGCAGTGTTTTGGAGAGAACCTAGGACCTCAGGCATGTTTTGTATATAGCCAGTCTAGAAGCTGAGTTACATCCCCAGGCCCATAGCATCGCCTTAAACTCTAAAAAAGCACTGCAGACCAGTGGCTTATAAAACAGAAGTTTATTTCTCAAGATTCCAGAGGCTGAAAAGTCCAGGAACAAGGTGATGGTGGACTTGGATGTCTGGTAAGTGTTCCCTTCAAGGAAGGGAAATAATCTCATTCGTATAAGAAAAGTATTAGAATACATATCATCACTGTTTTCTTTTTAATGTTCTATTTTTTATTTTATGTATGAGTTTATTAGCTGCATGTATGTAACTGCATCCACATAGTACAATACTCACAGAGGTCATAAGAGGGTGTCAGATCCCCTGGAACTGGAGTTACAGACAGTTGTTAGCTGCCCTGTGGGTGCAAAGAATCAACCCAGGTCCTCTGCAAGAGCGGTCAGTGCTCTCAACAACTAAAGCATCTCTGGAATCCTATGGTCACTACTTTCAAGTTTCTGAAAGATGAGACTGGAAAAGAGGGGTGAGATTTTTCTGAGATATTCGGAAACCCCCCAAAACATGAACATGTAAAGTTGGAGAAATAAATTTTTTCATTAAACATAGCTATAAATTATTTGAGAATCTGTATAATATCCCAGAAGAAATTATTTGGATTTTGGAGTAATAGAAAAAATAATATAAAAATCTTATCATCAGTAGTAATAGCCTGATGTGAACCTTGACTTAAAAAAAATCTTTCTTTTCTGCCTTGACTACTATCCTGCAGCACAAAGGAAGTGCTGGATGGCAGCTGTTCAACATGGCTTCTGTGAGGATTAAATGAGATGCTACCCATTCAGCACCCACATCTGTGCTCAGCACAGAGTTGAGCCTCAGGAACAATTGTTATTAAGACCCCAAGTATCAATACTTGTTGTGTTCTAATTAATATAAGATGGTGATACCAGTTCTATAGAATTAAAATTAGTGGCTAGCAGATCACCCTTAATAGATATTTCAGGAATTTTTACCCTGGTTGGATGTTAAAAGATTTTATTATTTTTTTAATTTTATTTATTTATTATGTGTATGAATGTACTGTCTAGATGTAGGTTTGCGTACCCATGTTGTGCAATGCCGCGGAGGTCAGAAGAGGGTGTTGGATTCCCCTGGGACTGGAGTTAAAGAAGGTTCTCAGCCACCATGTGGGTGCTGGGAATTGAACCTGGATCCTCTGCAAGAGCAATTGGTGCTCTTAACCGCTAGGCCATATCTCCAGCCCCTAGAAGGTTTTAAAAGTATTTTTATGATTCTAGCTGGTAGATTCAGTGCTCAAACTTGTGCTTCCTCCTCAAGCAAAGCTAAAGTTGTGATTGCTTGCCTGGATTGTGTCACTCTTCAGACACTTAGCTTCATAAGCTATAGTAATAGTTCCCATGGTCATGCATTTGATTAATGTTGAAACATACCTGTGCAAACACCAACATCAATTTTAATGTAATATTCAATGTCAAACATTATCAAAAAAGAGCATCGAATAATATACTGAGGCAGCTCCTTAGAACTGAATATATATCTTTACATTTTATTACATTTTATTTATTTATTATGTGTATGTGTTTATGTGTCTGCACGTGTGCATGTGCAAACATGCCGTGGAACACATGGGGGTCAGAGGACAAGTTGAAGGAGTCAGTTCTATCCTTCTACCATAGGCTACTGGGGATCAGTCTTAGGTTATCAGGCTTAGGATCAAGCCTCTTTACCTCCTGAGACATCTCATCCACTCTGAATGCATGCCATTGAGTACAAATATACCTTGTGGATTTAGTAGGAGAAGATGAATTAACCTCTTTTCTCCTGTGAGGAAATAAACACAATATATTCTCCACTTATTCATTCTTTCTTTTCTAAGTCATCGATACATTTTCGGAGAACTCTGTGATGTGTCTAAAGGGTAGTAGGCAAAGAGAAATCAAAAAGAATACGGTAGCCAGCCAGCTTCAGCGAGCTCTGTTTCCTACTGAGAGCATGAAAGTGACATTTGTTTGCTAATGTATGAGAGCTGTGTTAGGAGAAGAGCAGTGCATTGGCAGACTAGGTAGGACAGGCACCTAACCACATTTTGGTTAGAAAGACTTGGCAGAGGAGGGGTTTCTAAGCTTAGACCTTAAGAGTTAGAATGTGCGCACAGGTGAAAAGGAGAGGGGAAGAAGATTCTAGAAAATAAAATGTTTGTGTGGCACTCAGAGAAAGAAAGACCATGTACCAAAGAAAGAACTTCAGAATCTACTTGGTTTCAGGAGAAACAAAGTCTGGGGAGCATTTCATGATCCAGGAAGCATAGTAAGTGGTAACAGAGCAAGCCCCGCACATGAATGCAAAATGCCCTGTGTAACATTAAAAACTGGGGTCAATGTCAGAGTCCATGTATTACTTATGATCTTTCATGCAGACAAATAAACCTTAAGAGATGATGGTCCACTCTTCAAATGAGATGTGGAGGACTGTAGGTGCCTTTATGCTAAGCTTCTAAAAGGAAATCTCATTTCCCTCACCTTTGCAGTAACTCACAATGCCCAACATTGTGAACATGTGCAGGACTGAATCAAGAACTTCTCTCTTAGAAAGGAATAAGGATTGTGTTGTTTAGCAGGGAGTGTTTTTTTTTTTTTCCAGTGGAGAAGTGAATAGAAATGGACTTGCTTTATTAAAGAAAAAAAATGAGCCCTTTGTGGTTCCCTGGAAAACATCCCAGACAGAAGCATGGGAGTCTGATAGACACTCCAATTCTGTGGACAGAACCAAGTGGTGGAATCTTTTCTAATGGTTCTCTCCTAGGTTCCCAGCCCTTTTCTTCACCTGCAGGAAAGTGGTGGAAAAGCACCGGTTTATTTCATGCTTCCTTGCCTTTGCTATTAACCCTCCTTCCGTCTTGAAATGTTCTTGTCCTTGACATTCAGCGCCCTGTTTCCCAGGTAACTGCCCACACATACTTGAAGAGCCATCTCTTTTAAATTTCTCCCATGCCTCTGGCTTCCTACTGACCACTCATTTCCCCATGGTCTTACTTTAACCCTTCCCTGTTGTGTAGTCTGCTACACATTTTCTTCACTTACTTTGAAAAACACATTACCTTCTGCCTTGTTAGAGCATTTGATCCACTAGGCTCTTAATGAATGAAATAATTTGTTAATAAAAAATAAATGAGATCTAGTTCAATGCTCCAAAGCACAGATTTGAGAATGAGACTGCCTGGTTTCAAATCTTTTCTCTAATCCTACCAGATGTGTGAAACTGTGAAAGTTATTCTATACCTCCAACTCTGTTTTTCAATTAAAAATAGAAATTATAATTACAATTATACTATCCAAAAAACCATAACAAGACTATATACTTAATACATAATACATGCATACATACATAAAAAAATGTTCAACATCAAAAAAATATATATATATATATATATATATATATATATATATAGAGAGAGAGAGAGAGAGAGAGAGAGAGAGAGAGACATGAGTTCATTAAATAACATCAGTACCTAAATAGTCTACCTCAGATTTCAATAACTACAGTGTATAATTACAATTATGCTTCATAAAAACTTATCAAAAAAGAATATGACTAGTTACTGTTATAAAACTAACAAAGTAAACATTTTATTTCTTCATTAGGTATTGGTCATTATCTTTTATAAGTTGGATCATTTTATTGTTGTCTTGAAGTATCTCCATGAGTAGAGAGAGAGAGAGAGAGAGAGAGAGAGAGAGTGTGTGTGTGTGTGTGTGTGTGTGTGTGTGTGTGTGGTATGTGAAGTGTTTTTGCCAAGATGGCTTCCTCTAGGATATCTTTGCCTTGTTGCTCATAACTACTACTCTCATTTACTTTGTTTGGCAACTCATATCTACAGACAGGAATACATGAAGGCAGCACCATTGCATTGTTTGCTGGCTGTGAGTCAAGTGACAAATGCTCAGTAATCACGCTGAAATGACTGACATGCTTATTGTTTGCGGTGATTCTGGATTTTATTCCCAACATGTTGCACAGTGAGTTTTAAGAACTGCAAATGACTAAGGAGAGCTGCACAAAACCTGGATCAGCCCAAGGCCACAGGACAAGTTCTTTAACCCTGCCGTCCCCTTCTGCCTTTCAGTCCCATTTCTTATAACCCTCTCCTTTAGCTATATTCTTTCTCTTTCTTCTTCTTCTTTCCCCCCTTTAAATTTATTTTCTACTCCTCACAATCCCACTGGCATCTGGAATTGTGAGGAGAAGAATCACAACTTGATTTGAAGCCACAGATGTCGTCTTTTGTGACAAGCATCCAACCACAAATGACGATAATGAGTCCACAGGGATCTGGTAGCTTTCCTGTGTGTGGCCAAGTCATCAGAGTAAAATATCTATAAGAAGAAGATTCTCCCCTCTTGACAATTGTAATTCTTATAGTGTAACTAGATATGCAATACTTTTCTGTTTTCCTCTTACTGTGAGAACAAGAAAGAAAAACAAATCTTAAGCACGGATAATTAATCACACTAGGAAATACCAAAAAATTAAGGAATGGGATTTTATGAAAATTCTTTACTTTCTGGACAATTTTTCACAGCCACAGCTTTACAGTAATTTATGAATGGAGACCGTGGGACACAGCTCATCTGGGCAGGTGCCCACGATGCATTGCTGAGGCATTTCTTGAGAAGCAGACTCTGGGCCTCTATTTAAGCCTATCATTTCAGAAGCGAGAGGGGGAACAACATGGAGCCTGACGCCACTGAGTTTTCCAGAGGATGCTTATGAAGCCTGAAGTGTGGGAATAGTACCTGGCCATTTCGTTCCAGTTCTGAGAAGGAAGAGGCAGAGTGTGATCTCACAGTACTGCACCGTACCTACATAAGGCTCCCAGCATGCAACACCATGATTTCCCTCACGCCCATTCACCCCCTCATGGGAAAGGTGAACCCCACAAACTGAAGTGTTCTTCATGACAAACCTGGTCATGTGACTTATGATGCCCAAAGTAATCGATGTCTGCAACATATGGGCAGAGAGCCATTCCACATTGCTGTCAATGGTCTTTCTCTGCCACACACTGAGATGAGCTTTTTCCTTCTATCTTGAACCTGAAATGAGGAAAATATGCCATAAATATGTTATATAGGTTCTCCAAGAGTTTGCATTGGAAAAACAAAAAGTGGACTCTGTTGTAAATCCCTGAGATTTTTGCCCACTTCTTTCTATAATATAGATAGGTTAACATAGATGTTCTGGACCTGAGGAGATAAAATAATTTTAATAATAAGAAGTCTCAATCTTAGTTAAAGAACTATTGTCAACTGCTCACTGCTGCCTGAAGGAGAGCTGGTCTTCTTTAAGGGAATGACAACAGACAGACTGACAAGGCTCCAGTAGATGAACTCACAATGAGGAATATCTGGAGACAAAAACTCTACTTGATAGGCTTTAATGTAGATGACAGAATGCATGAAACTTGGTGGAAAAGTATAGAAGGGCACGCAAGAGAGGGGGTATAAATGGGATCAAGATGCATTATATGAAATGCAAAAAATTAAGTTAAATGGTAAAAGATAATTTAATAGTTTCATTTCTTATGACTAAAACAATGAATGGAGGGTATGGCAAATTAAAACCAAAAATTGACCTTGACTATGTTCAAGGTGACAGAGTAAGTGCTAATCAATATCCAAGGAGAGCAACGACCTAACCTGAGTGTACTGCAGACTCTCCTTCAGCAGCCCCACTCTGCAATTCCTCAGAGACAGCATCAGCTGTACTGTGTCTTCAGAACAACAGAAGAAGGGACTGTTTCCCTTGCATTCCTAGACACACACGCAGAGGAATCTAAAGTAGGACCAGGCAAATTATTTTCACTTCTATCTGATCTCTGTCAGGGCATTCCATGTTGTTCCAAAACTTAATTCCAGGTGGAAAACATTGAACATCAGGCCCAAGGCAGGCATTAGAGCCATAACTACTCCATACTCTTAAGTCTATTCATGTTTACTGTAACATGGTTTGAGAACACGAGTTTAGTTTCTTAATCTCTCCATCCCACTTTACCTTCTCATCATGTGAAGATGCCACAGGGAAGTCCTTAATAGGTGCCAGTTAGTTTCTTAATCTTGGTTTTCCCAGCCTCCAGAATGGTAAGCCAAGAAACTTATGTTCAAACTCATCAGCATCTAATATTCTGTTTAATGAATTGTTGTCTAGCAAGTTCCTCTGAATTGAAATATTCCCTCCAGGAAGGAGGGAGGAGGCTTAGGAAACTCAAGAAATAAATAAACTTCATAAGTTTGGGTTGTGGAACGTACAAGATGTACAAGGGCCCTCCCCAAAGTTATGGACTCAGTAAACAACTACTAGAGAGGGGACAGACCAGTGGAGCTGCCTATGAGAGGTCCTTAAGCCTGAGCTGTTTCAAGTCACACAGATTGATTTGGGGTGGCAGGTTTGCAGGCTGTCACCAATGTTGGGTGGGAGTTTTAGTGACACAGTTGCTTTTGAGTGGTCTCAGCTCCTGTCAGTAACCCTTCTTCAATACTCCTGCAGTAATCCCAATAAAGTCACCAAATTAGACAAGGGTGCAATCATTACTTTGGTCTGTTGTGGGTTCTCTATCTTGTTTAAGTAAATATATGTGTCCTGTCTCCCAGGAAAACCATCACATAACAGTAACACGACAGAGTAAGACACACATATATATGTGTGAATTATAAATAATCTACCCAGTGCCTTTGCAAGATCCCTGACTTCATCTTCCTGGTAGCAGAGGTTACATACACAAACCAGAATGAAAATTAAAGTACATGGCTAAGCCATCTCCATCTACTCATTTTCTACTATAAATCAACAAAATGCCAAGACACTGAAATTATTATATAAATTAGAGCCAGGCGTGGTGGCACACACCTTTAATGCCAGGACTCGGGAGGCCAGAGGCAGGCAGATCTCTGTGAGGTCAAGGCCAGCCTGGTCTACAGAGCCAGCTCCAGGACATCCAGAGCTCCAGGGACCAAAAGAATAAAAAATAAAAAAGAAATAAATTAGTATCGTGATTGTGATTTGGATCTGGATTTTGATACAAGGAAAAGAATATACAAATACTACTTCATTTAGCTACCAGTAATCTGAGTTTACAAAATTATGCAAATTAAAAACTAAATCAAGATGATATTGTAAGCAAGCATAATTAATAGGTTGAAAATATACATACAAGTCTACACTATATGACATGTAAGTTACATATTTATTAAAGCAATGATCTCATACCATTTATGCTTTTTGATTAGGCTGGCATCCTGATGTTGTATAACCACTACATGATAATAACAAAACAGCAATCACTATAGTTGTGATTAGAGCTATGTCATTTGGCACAATATATTTTAAAATGGTATGAGGCTACCATTGAAGCCCAGAGATTTATTAAATATATTTTTCAGTTGGAGTTGAAGGAGCTAACATAAATAAGGTATTTAATTCTTTTTGTTCTATTACTTCTTTATTTTTTTTCATTTTTTAACAATAAGTAATAATTTATGAGTACAAGCATCCTTCATTAAAACCAATTTGCAAGCAGATGTGCCCAAACCCACACAGCCCAAGGGTCCCACCATCCAGCTGGGGGCGCTTGTATGTTCAATCAAGTTGATCAAATAAGTGTCCAGACTATATTGCTGTGGTTTCACCATTCACCCCAATCGTAGCCCTTACATTCTACCATGCCCCCTCTTCTGCAGATTGTTTCCTAGGCTTAGAAAAGGGGCACAGGTGGACAAGAAGCAAAACAGTCTACTTTCTCTGGAGCTGTTGTTTTGGACTCTGGTCAATTCTGGCTGTTTCTTTTCATGGGCAGACAGTTTGTCCAGGAATAACCTTTCAGTCCTACTAATGAAGCACAAGCAATTAGATATATAGGTATTTAAACAGTACTAATTGTTATGGTAGGTTACTTTGGTATAGACAGAGATGTTTGGATGCTATGTTAATCCATGAATTATGTTTTTTTTCTGTAAAATGTGACAGGGTCTTACCGTGGCTTATAACATCTCCTGACCACTATAGGATGTAAGCTTGTGGCATCAGCCATGAGTTATTCCTCCAGAGAGAGAGCTAATAGCCAATTTGATTTGGGATATACAGACAGGCACATGGCTGCCACTGCTGCACAATATTTCCAGGCAGGTGAGGTGTAGCTGGTGCTGACGGAGGAGACTTGCTTGACTCAAGGAGACCTATATTTGCTTTATTGGTTTAGTGGCCTTTGGTAACACTTTCTAGTATTCCAGAGACCAACTGTACACTTGCAAGTGCGGTCTCAATACATCTTTCCCTTGCTTACATCAGGTCTTCAACAGTTTCTATGTCTATTAGTCAATTAAAGAAGGCAGTTTTACCAGTTTTATAAGAGATTACCTCTATAACAGTTGGCTCCAATTTACAGTTAGAGAATGACCTCATCATCATCATATTTCTCCTTGTTCTATGGTGGGGAGGCAAGAAAGTCTCTTGTATTAAAACTTTGCAGCACCTAGAAGGTAAGGTTCATTAGGACTCATTATAAATAGTTGTTACAAGTAGGATCCACAGAGGGGTTCGATGTCTGTAGCAGTCTGAGGCTTTTCTTCCTTTCAATGTTCAGATGGGCCAACCTTTCTACTGATACTTCCTGGTACATCCTACACAATGCAAAGCTGTATCTTTTCTTTCTCAGCCGTTAAGTTGGTGACATTTTGACCTGTTGGAACATACAAATCTTTTCCCGTAGTTAGTCTTAAGATTTGAATTGCAAAGTTTTTGACAAAAATGTTTCATATATATCTGTATCCCCCCCTTTTAATTTTAAGTTTTTGTTTTTTGACCCATGAGTCTCAAAAAGGCAGTTGTATTACACATACCTATAGGCTCGAATCAAGGTGCAGATTTCATCAAATTCACCCAAACTGTTTTGGGTGACTGTATGTGGTTAGCTTGGGAAGCAAACTTAATTTTTTAAGTTAAATCATCCTACAGGTAAAAGAGAATACTACAAGATGATACCGTACAGCAGAAAAACTATAGAGAACATTTGTATGTGTCAATCCCAAAGTTACTGGGTGGGGGGCTGGGGGGTGTATATGGCTGACTTAGCCCATGCCCTGGTACCTACCTGAAGTGACTTCCAGGTTCCTGTGCCTCAGGAGCCGGCCTGCACAAAGCCACAGAGGCACCAAACCCGACCCACCAGTCACCAGCTGCAAAGGCGAAGGGCGGTCCCACCCAGACAGCCACCCCCTACAAAAGGGTTCAGAGTTGGGACCCTTTTCCAGCAGCCCAGGAGTCAATCTACCCCAAAATCTACCTGCCTGGAGCGACTTCCGGGTTCCTGTGTCAAGGTATTTTATTTCTAAAGATGTTTGTAATGTAGAGAAAGATGTTTCTTTACGGAGTAAACCCATTTACAAACCATGATTAACCACCAAAGAAAATCAAATGTCCCTTTGCATTATGGGTAAAGTCATCTGAGTGAGGAGAAATTAGGGGCAGTCCCTTTTGTCCCATGTCCTCCTGAAGTTTCAGGGAGTATTACATCACTAATTTTGAAACAGAGTTCTGCTAAACTGTACCAAGAGAACCATAATGGAGACAGTTTTCATTACAGGATAAAAAGTAGAAACCTGTGCCCCTTTTCTAAGCCTAGGGAACCATCTGCGGAAGAGAGGGCGTGATAGAATGTAAGGGCTTCGATTGGGGTTAATGGTGAAACTACAATAATATAGACTGGACACTCATTTGATCAACTTGATTGAACATACAAGCCCCCCCTGCTGGATGGTGGGACCCATGAGCTGTGTGGGTTTGGGCACAACTGCTTGCAAATTGGTTTGACATGAAGGATGCTTGTACTCACAAATTATCACCTATTGTTAAAAAAAATGAAAACAAAACAAAACAAAAAAGCAGAGAAAGATGCAGAAAACTTATGGCAGAATGCACGATCTGCGATGGGTAGGGGTGGGGTGGGGGGGAAGGGAAGGGGATATATGCCTGAACTGAATTGGAAAATGATGTATGAAATACACAAAGCATCAATAAAAATAAAAAAGATTAAAAACAATAAAAAATAAAAATAGTAAAGCAAGGCATTTATTTGTAATAAAGATCAACACAAGTTAAAATAAAATAAAATAAAAACTAAAAAAAAAAAAGTAGAAACCTGTTAAAAGTGGAGTCTTTGCCTGGTCCTTCTCTACATTCTCTACATAGTCAAAACATTCTAAAAGCTTTAAGAGCAGTTTACTTGGTCAAAATTTCCTCCAAAGACTCCATTACATTGTTTTGTGACCCCAGGGAACATTAAGATTTCAGTCACACACACACACACACACACACACACACACACAAACCATTATGCATTATATTATGTGCCTATTAGCTTAAATTTATCTCTGAACAAATATTCAGATTCATTCACATCAAAATATCAGCCTTAATTCACCAACTGACAATCATAACCAGAAGCACCACATTTATCATCACTCTGATGGAGGCATGGATGCCCTCTATCTCTCAGGAATTCTTTTACTTCCAGCACACCTTTTATATCAATTTTTCTCTATCACCCTTTCAAAATATATGACCATAATAAGAATGCCATCTAGACTGGTTAGGGCATTTGTTCATTAAAAACCCAACTCTTGGCTAAACGAAGAGCCAAAGATCATTGGAGGTGACAGAGCATGGAATTTTTTAAATGAGTGCCTCCCATAAGGCCTCAAATATCACCTTGGCCACTTATGACTCTCCTGGTGTGTATTTTATACACCATTTATTTAAAACAGCTTTGAGAGAAGGTCATTCAGGTATCTGGATGTGGGTTAACATCTAAAATGAACCATGGTTTATTATTCTTCTTATTGTCCATTTACTAAGGATAGAATGGATGAAGTCTATGGCCTCATTTGAGAAAGTGCAAAAACAGCACTTTTCTACTACTCCTATTAGAATAAATAACTTGATATTTAAGGATATACCCCTTTAGGAATGAGTGCTGATTTGAACATATAATACCTCTCTACCTCATCCTTCTAACTCTTGAGCATAATATTCTAACTCAGGCAGAGAAGAGCTGCAGCAAAGGACATTAGTGTCTGCAGCAATGTTCTCTTTAAATGAATTGGATCTATAATACAGTCTTATCAGGCTTGTTTTAGTGTAAGTGGCAGCTTTATGTCGAAGCACAAGAGGAGGTAGTGAAGGGTACCGGGATGCATCATAAAGCTGTAAGAATTTTATAAGCCAAGATAGATGTTGAGATAATGCGACCAGCTTCACTTGTCAGGGGCTCTGATGTCAAAAATAGAGTTTTCCAGGATTTTCAAAAAGAATTCTTCATGATAATTTTCTTTTAACATATTCACAACAAATAACATCCGACAGCATTTGATGATCCACAGAAGAGTGTGTAAATTAATATTAAAATGAAGCATCTGCCTCTACTTGTCATGAGCGTCCCTGGGTAATGTTAGTTACTTTAGCCACTGATATTTTTGAATATTAATATTTGCAAACTCATCTCAAGTTTGTTCTTTTTATTCTGGAATGAAATGAAGGGTCATATTTAGAAAGACTAAAACACATCATTTAATATTTTGACTAATATGTTTTTATTTTATCGTATTTTTATTTGCTTTATTTTTTGCTTTACTTTGATGTGATTCGATTTTGGTGTTATTTTTTTTTTCTGTACAGAAAGTGACTCACATTGCTTAAACTGGCCTCTACCTCTTGAAATAAGGGAAGGCAATCTCAAACTCCTGACCCTTCTGACTCTACCTCCCAATGGCTGGGATTCTAGGCATGTGCCACACCCAACTCTGAGATGTAATTTTATGAAGTTTCCCCACAAGTGGAAAATCAGGAAACTTAGTAAGCAAATGTCAAAAGAGAAAGCTCCATAATGCAAAAAGTCTTTGAAATAAACCAAGAATAATTAATGGTTAAGTCTCAGAATGCTGAAAGGCTAATCGTGAGACATCCCTACAGTGGATGTTAATGTTCAATTAATTTATAAACCTGGAAAAAATAATGGCTTGTGATTTTAAAATTGTGCTTATGTTACAGAAATATTAAGAGATTTTAGGAATGAGAGAATTGTGATAGATGCCAGTACCTATCTGATTTCTTCCCATGTTGCTCTCTGGGTAATGGACAGAATCAGGCATGATGCAGAATACTTCTGTATTGAGAGCATGGTTTAATTTTCTAACCAAAGACCAAAGGAAGTATTCTGAATTCTGAAAAGGGAGTGGGAGGCAGGGGAGCAGAGCACTCTAGTCTGAACTATTACTGGAAAAAGAAAAGATTCAATGGCTTGTTTCTTACTGATTAAACATCGTTGGGCATGGTGAAAAGAATGTATTCAGTAAATATTAGGAATAAAAAATGATCTGGGAAATTCTAACTAGCTCACAAAATGAAAACTGAATAAGAAATATGAATTGTTTGTGCCAGTATATAAGGCAGTGGTCCAGGCATATAGTTCAGCATTTATTTTTTTCAGTTTGATAAGAACACTTGGTACAGTTTTATTTTAAAATATAACAGATTTTAAGCAATAGGGCCTATTATTTCCCCCCAAGACCAGTACCCCCAGCTGCTCCAAATGGAGCAGGAAAGTGAAATTAGTCAATTCCCTAAAAAGGCTGCAGTGTTCAGCTTCGGGGCTCCGTTAATTCTCCCTCTCCTGGGCCTCCATGAGGCCTGAGAGCAGAGCAGGGAGGCAGACGAACGAGGCATTAACAAGCTTCCTGACGTATTGCTCCCCTACATCTTCCAAGGGAATTGCTTAATTTCGCTTTGTACCTCCATTCAGATGAGCTCAAGTTTGAAGAAAGCTCCAATTAAATAAAGGGAGAAGGGAAACAAAGGTGGTTGGGTAGGAAAGGGAGGGAAGGAGCGGAATTTAAATCAGTAACCTCAACATGAAACATTCCTCCACAGTACTCAAGAAGAAGTATTTATTCTTTAAAAACATCTAGCCAGGACATAGTTTTAATCGTTATTACTTCTTATCCTTCTTGGGAACCTGGTAGAACTTCCGACATGTTTCCTAATTTGGCTGAGTCACAGGACTAACGGTTGTTGAGTCTTATAATACTCATTCACTTTTACATAAGGATGGCATGAATGTCTCCACCTGCTTCTTTTAAGCAAATATGTTAATGCTTAACATGGGAAATATGCACCTGGAGGGGACTTATAAGCACTGCCTTGAGGTATAGAAAGAAAAAGTGATAAAAGAATGAACGACAGGAATAAAAAAATAAAGGGAAGGCCATTGGGACTAAGTGGACAGAAGGGAAAAAGTTATGAAAGCAGTAAATACCCAGGAACTACCAAAGGACAGGAAGCAGCATGGTTTTAATGGTAACCTGAAGGGCATAGATACCACATTTAGAAAAGAAAAGAATACACACCAAAAAAATCAATAAAAATATGTCGGTAAAAAAAGAAAAGAAAGCCTCGCTGAGAAATAAATGGCATCTTTCTTTGAGAAAATAAGTATAATAAGATTCATTGTGCAAGCTGGTTTAGGTTAGAAGATACAATTCCATTTCATGCACACAGTGAGAAACAATGTATGTTCAGTATCCCTTAAGTGGAAGTCTAGAATTAACCTACCATTTATTTTCAGACTGGGATTTTGGTATATGGGTGGAAGGTATGTATTCATATTTTAGAGTAATATAAAATCAAAGGGGAAAATGTGAATCCTGAAATATGATTTTGAAATAAGATATAGTTTGTTTTCAGATCATATATATATATATATATATATATATATATATATGTTGAAGTAATACAAGTTGGAGGGAACAACAACAAAAGAACTTGGGACAAAAATGCTGACAGAAACAGTGAAGTTCTCCCCAAAACAATAATCCTCTGCTTTGAAAAAAACAACTTTGGAAAGACTCAGAAAAAGATGCAAAGACATGTATGGCAGAATGCATGAGCTCAGGTGGGGTGGGGGGGCATGGAAAGGGAATTGAATTGGACTGATAAATGATGTATCATGTATGAAAAAGTTTAATAACAATAAAATGTTAAGCACTTGGAGCTGGAGAGATGGTTCAGTGGTTAAGAGCACTGGCTACTCTTGTAGAGGACCTGGGTTCAATTCCCAGCACTCACATGATTGCTAACAACTATCCTGTAACTCCAGTTCCAGGGGATCTGACATCCTCTTCTGACCTTCACAGCCATAGCATGACACAAGTACACTTACATACATGTAGGCAATACCCTCATACACATAAAATAAAAACAATAGCAAATAAAATTTAAAAATAAAACTTAAACACATGCAAGACTAGAACTAAAAAGTAGTGTAAGCACTCAGACCATCAATGGATCATCAATCTAGGTTTATTTGAATATAATCTGTATGAGTTTTATAAAAGTAGACATTTGAAAATTTACCTCAAACTTACTAGATAAGAATCTCTATGAATGTTATCCAGAAATAATTTCTAATTCACCAGATTTTTTTTATTAATGATGCTTTACTTGACTTAAGTCACTTGTCACTATCTTACAAAAGAATGCAAAACCTTGATCCCTAGAGGTCCTAAATCTCCATGTAAGCTTAACTATTTTGCTATTATATCTATATGGCCAACAGGTGTTATACTTAGGGATATTACTGTTATTGCTAGTATTAATTATTTTATTATCTCATTCTGTATATTTAGTAAACCCCACTTTTTTTTCCTAAACTTTTAATTCCTTAGCAGACAACAAAGAAGCATGGATTTCACCTGATTTTCTCTTTCTGTTGCTTTGCTACATTTTGTGTGAAAACATAGACTGAAATCAAGAACCTAAACATAGCCAGGCGTTGTAGCTCACACCTTAATCTCAGCACGTGGGAGGCAGAAGAAGCAGGTGGATCTCTGTGAGTTCTAGGCCAACCTGGGGCTACATATCAAACTTCAGGACAGCCAGGGATAAGGAATGAGACCCTTGTCTCAAGACAAAATAAAACAAACCAGTGAAAAAACAGCCAAACAACCAAACAACAATAAAAAGCAGACATATAATCTTCAAAAAAGCTCATCTATTTCAACTAAAATATATTTAAGACTATTTAACTTAAACCTCTAAGTAAGATGGAATCACAAGGGCCAGATTCACTTTCCTTTCTTAAACTGAAAATCAGGACAGAACATATACACAATATTCTCCAGACACTGGGCAACAAAGGTTAGTGATCCCTGCTAGATGAGAAGTGAGATCATGTGGATAAAGCTGTGGCTCATTCCTACAGAGCTTTGAGGCCACAGTAGAAAGAGGAGACCTGCCAGCCAGAGAAGGGTCAGGTCACCCAGAGGATCTTCTTGGGCCACAATGGAATTGACTGAGAGATCAACAACAGTAAGGCCCCTGGAAAAATCCCCAAATATTTGGAAACAAAATAATCCTCTATTAAATTAACCTTAGGTCAGAGAAGCAGTTTAGAGTGAAATAAGACAGTGATTTCAGTTAATCCAGTGTGAGTCTCAAATGTCCTCCAAGGATCATATGCAGAAGGTCTCGTCCCAGTGCAGCAGTGCAGAGAAGTGGGGCCTTTGGTGCATGAGGGTCAGCAGGATGCTTATCTAAGAGTGGACTCTAGGTGAGCAGCCTTGCTCTAACACACACTTCCACCATGATGTGCTGCCTCACAGCAGGTTCAAGCAACAAGACCATAGATTGAAACCTCTGAAATTATGTGCCCAAGAAACTCTGTACTTATTATAACCCAGTTCTCTGGCATGTTGTCACAGTGATGAAGGACAACTCAGGCATCAACTAATAAGGGTAAAATGTCATGGCTCAGACAGGCATAGCCCTGCAAGCTCTGTGCTCACTACCACTGACCCTCAGGCTTGTCAGGCTTGTCTCTCAGGGTTCTCAGGCAAAGGCCTGTCTGCAGTGTCCCTCATGCTCTGAATTATTTTCGAGCTCCTTTCATTACATTTGAAGACAAAGGAACTCAACCCCCTTCCACCTAACACTCATTTTTCACCCGCATAGAGGCTCCATATCTTTTTTTAGAACATGGGTACTATGTTATCAGAACTTCAGTCAAGACTGATGCTGAAATTACAATCTATTATCTATTTATCTATCATCTATCTATCCATCTATCCATGTTTCTATCCATCTATCTATCCATCTTTATATCTATCTATCCATCTGTCTATCATCTATCTACCTATCCATCCATCTTTCTGTATATCTATCCATCTATGTATCTATGCATCCATTGATCTATCTATCTATCTATCCATCTATCATCACCATTAATATCTATCTATATGCCTACATATGTATGTATCTATCTACTTTAACTTCTTTTGTTTTTTTGGTCTTTTCGAGACAGGGTCTCCCTGTAGCCCCAGCTGTCCTGGAACTCACTCTGTAGACCAGGCTGGCCTTGAACTCACAAAGATCTGCCTGCCTCTGCCTCCCAAGTGTTAGGATATGTATGTATCTATCTACTTTAACTTCTTTTATTTTTTTGGTCTTTTCGAGACAGGGTCTCCGGGTAGCCCCAGCTGTCCTGGAACTCACTCTGTAGACCAGGCTGGCCTTGAACTCACAAAGATCTGCCTGCCTCTGCCTCCCAAGTGTTAGGATTAAAGGCATGTGCCACCACACCTGGCTTTACTTCAGTTTTGAGAGTAGTTCAACAGTGCTTCCGTGAAAGCAGATACATATCAACCATATCAGAGAGTTAATCCTTGAATTAGTCACTTTTCTGTTGCTGTGATAAAACCACCATGACCAAGCAAAGAGTTTATTTGAGCTTAAATGGTTTCCTGGGAATTAGAGTCCAGTGTGGCAGGGAGGCATGGTGGCAGGGGCTGGAGCAAAAAGCTGAAGTTCACATCTTCTTCCAATGAGCACAGAAGGAGAGAGAGAAAGAGAGAGGGAGAGAGAAACTGGAGACTGCAAAGCTTGTTGAACTCTCTAAGCCCGCCCACAGTAACATACTTCCTCCAGCATGTCCACACCTTCTAAAATCTCCCAAAACAGCACCACCAACTGGGGACAAAATGTCTAAACACTTGAAGCCTATGGGGGACATTCTCCTTCAAACTACCATAATCCTCAAGGGATTAAAGTGATAAAAAGACCCAATGCCTAAATAAATTCTCATCTTCTTTGCCTTCCAGTGTGGGAAGCCAGATGATATTTATTATAAAATCATGTGTTATTATTGGCTCATAAATATGTAATATGACATTTTGCAAGAAACCAATACATCCAGTAACCCAGATCATTAAGTCATGAAGAAGTCTCTAGTTACTCTGCGGTCTATGTATGATTTTTGTGAAATAAAAAACAAAATCAATCAATTTGCAAAATCAGTTAATATAGTGCTTTTCATCTAATTGACTTGCAGGTGAAATTCAGATAAGAATAAAAGGGGAAAATAAAACAAATATAAAAGCAAAAAGGATGATAGAACCTTGTATGTTGGGAATAATTTTTAAATTCAATAAGTGTTTTAAGAAATATTGCATACATGTAACATTTTTTGCACAAGAATCATTCAATAGAATCCTCATTTGTGGCACATTGTTGAGAAAATGAAGAAATGAATGGCTGCACCCAGGAGAGTGCTGGAAGGAAGTGACCATATTGCTGTCAGTCCAGGTATGAGCACATGCTCATAGCATACACTGCTGCCCACCAAGTGACTCTCGCCCCTTAATACAGCCCATCAACTGCATACACAGAGCTATAGGAACCTGACTTGAGGGGAATGAGAGTCTTTTATCTTAAATTCTGCCAGATTACATCTTTTATTTATCCTGAAAATACATAACAGTATTGGAGCTTATAATATAACTGTATAAGTCCAAATAGAACACTGACAAAAGCTCCCTTTTTGACAACAAATGAAAAAGAGTACATCAAATGACATATTTTTAATCATTGAGAGCATCTTAAAAAATTAATGTTAATGGTTAATTTGAGGAAGCATGGATTTAAATTCTGCCAGGAGTAATGGGCTCTCCACATATCTACATTCAACTTTTTTAAAGTTTAAAACCTTGTTTTTTTTTTTTCAAATTCCTTTCAGTGACTAAATAATATTGTTTAAAATTGGAAGACTATTTCTCCAGGTAACTTATATTTCAGATATTCATAGGGTTGTCTTATTTCAGGTTTTTAAGGTGTCTGTCTGCATGTATGTGCATACCATGTGATAACCATGTGTATACCGTGTGTAGGCCTGGTTCCCAATGAGGCCAGAAAGCAGCAACAGATGCCCTGGAGCCAGAGTTACAGAGGGCGGCGAGCTGGCTGTGGATGCTGGACACTGACCCTGGGTTCTCTGCAAAAGCATCGAGTGCTCTTGACTGCTGAGCCCTTTCTCCATCCCCCTACAATGCTGATTTTTAAACCTGCCCTGTAATCTCTCATTCTGTCTGCAATAGTGAAAAGTTACACTCTGAAAGTAAGTTACTAGGTAAATATAACTAAACAGGATGATGAATAAAATATTAAAAGCATATTAATTTTAAAACTCTACCATTAATTTTTATGCGTGCGCTGTTCTAACAGCCCTCCAGTTGCAAACTCCTGATTCCATAATGAACCCTGTATTTTACTACTCAGACACATTCCCTGCTAAGACCTTATATACTTAGTACTTAGGTATGTCAGACCAACCTTAGTAACTCCCTGTGACACACACATGGTTAGAATGAGAGTTCATTGGAAAGGTCAGGGTGACATTCTTCTACTTCCTCAGTTTACCCACACCAACCTCTGCCTCCAAGAGACCTTCTATCCCCTCACAGAATTTTTCATCAGTAGTTTCTGTTTTCATTTTATTAGTGAAAGTTGTCAGACCTTGATCTTAGCTCAGACTCCATTGTTCCAATCATTGCGTGAGTTTTAGCTGACTTCAGACTATATGCAGCACTTGAGGAGCAGCTACTCCAAGCAAGTTGGAGTTCAGTGACATGGAACTGAATAAAAATCTTAGCATATTTGGGAAGAAACTCTATCCACTCATGTTTGTTTGTATCTACCTTTTATTTTTTTTAATATTTTATTTATTTTGTATATGTATGAATGTACTGTCTGCATGCAGGTCTGTGCACCTGTGTCGTGCAATGTCGCGGAGGTCAGAAGAGGGCGTCAGATTCCCCTGGAACTGGAGTTAAAGACGGTTCTCAGCCTCCATGTGGGTGCTGGGGATCAAACCCGGGTCCTCTGCAAGAGCAGTCAGTACTCTTAACCGCTAGGCCATCGCTCCAGCCCCCGTATCTACCTTTTCTATACCTCGTTTTCTCATTTCTTGTCAGCTCTTCCAGGCCCCAGCTCTCTGAGACTCAGTGAAGGTGAGTGGAAAATTGAAATGAAACCACTGGAAGGTACTGATTTCTTCTTTCTTGAGTTTTATTGTATTTTACTTACTCATTTGAGTGTTCGATCAAATAGCTTTTGTTTGTTCATTTGTTATTTAGTTGTGCTAGGGATTGTAACCAGAGCTTCACACATGCTTAACAGATACTGCACCACTGAACTGCCCTCGACAAATATTTTTTTTTCTCTAAGCCAACATAGATCTTCATCCCTTAAATTCTGTTTCATCCCAGCTTGCTCTGTGCCAGGGTTAGTTGGATACTTGTCTACTTCCCTCTAAATCCTTTCTGGGTAAAACTTTGACTTATTATATGGTGATACTATACTACATGCAGGAAACTCAATTAAATGGGTATAGAAAATTTAGTTTGCCTCCCCCATTCTCATTTTACAAATAAGGAAAAACAATAAACTGGAATGTAAGGGACTTTTCCAATGTCATACATTTGGTCAATGGAAAATACCAAATGAATAACTAATGTTTTAGCTAACAGTGTGGGAAAATGCTTTTTGTCTAATGCTAATCTTTAAATTGTAGCAGACTGAACCCAACTTATGATTCCACCTAAATTAAAGAATAGTTTTTTATAGAGCACAGCTAATTCAAATTTGAATCTTTATCACCAATATTGGAAAATTATTAGTATATGTTTTTTTTAATTTTTATTTATTTTTTTATGTGTATGAATGTACTGTCTGCCTGTAGATTTATGCACCCATGTCATGCAATGCTGTGAAGGTCAGAAGAGGGTGTCAGATTCCCCTGGAACTGGAGTTAAAGACAGTTCTCAGCCGCCATGTGGGTGCTGGGGATTGAACCCGGGTCCTCTGTAAGAGCAGCCAGCGCTCTTAACTGCTAGGCCATCTCTCCAGCCCCCTAGTCTATGTTTTTAATATGTGTCTTCTTATAAGTACTGATCTAACCATGCTGATTCATGAGGGGCTTGTGAAAAAGTTTCAGTGAGGTATGGCAAGGTGAGTGGTAAGGATTAGCTTCCTCTGCTCAGAATGCATCCTCACAAACTCATTTTACTCTGAATGATATAAACTAGAAAGATTCAGGAGAGCTGGAGCATTTAGAAGATTTTTAGAACCTGAATAAAGAGGATTTCAGGGATCCTACAAATGGTATCTTCAGACCTTTGAATATGGAAAAAGAATAAATCTTTCTTATGTGTCATCAGAGGAAAGAATAACACAAAACAGATGCAAGAGGAAACTGACTACCATCTTGCTTACATAAAATCTCAACCTCCAACCAGTTACACAGCAGTTTACATACTACTTCTGAGAATTAGAACATACTCAGTTTTCCTTTTCCTTCCACTGAGGATGGAATTCCAGGCATGTGGGTCCCCTGATGTATGTGCTGGGAATCAAATTTGAGCATTCTGGAAAAACAGCACATACCCATGACTGCTGAGCCAACTGTCTTTCCAGCTCCACTAAATGTAATTTTAAAATTTTCCAAAAAGTAGCCAGTCTTCCAAATTGCAAACATAGGCTATCTTTTCACTTTCCATTTTTAAGTGTCCTCTTCATTTCTTCACATGAATAGCTCCAAGTTTTCATTGTAGAGATCTTTCATCTCTTTGGTTAAACTTATTCCTAGATATTATCTTTAGAAATTATAAATAGGATTGCTTTCTTGAGTCATGTTTAGATTTTTGAATGTTGATGTTTTTATCCTACAAATTTATTAGCTCTACTAGCTTTTTACTTGAGTTTTGGTGGTTATGTGTTTACATACTTTGAATGTTGCTAGTTTCCCCTAAATTTCCATGTTATGAAGGTTTGCTCTAGTGGTGCTAATGTAGAGTCTTTAGAAAGCAGGGCCTAATGGGAGGTACTTAGGTTGCTGGAGATATGCCCTTGAAGGAAATAGTGAGACCTTTTCTGTTCCTCTCTCTTTTTTGGTTCTCTAATATGATGTGCTGACCCAAAGCAATTGTGTCAAGCAATCATGGACAAAATTCTAAAACTGAAAGTCGAAATACACCTTCAATCTTCATAGACTACATATTCCAGGTATCTGTTACAGTCATTGAAAACTGACTAGCACAGGGTTTTAACCCCTCCTACACCTTGATTTCTCTCACTTAGAATGGAAAGGAAAGCACAGGCTCATCCCTCATCCTACAGATATATCTTCTCAGAAGCTATTCAACGTTGGATTTTATACATGCCTCTCCTATGTGGTAGTGAGTACGAGCAGACCCAGTTTACGGTCACTTCCTTTGCAAGTCTAGAGCCCCAATTTAAGATGTTTTGTTCTTCAGCTTTGAGCCTCTGAAGGCAATAGTTAAAACTTCCATTGAACATTCTGTAGCCTAAATGTTTCTTTAACTTAGAGCAGTTTAAAAAATGTAACTGCCCACAGGCATAGTGGGGCACAACATCCAACACTCTAGAGACAGAGGCAGGAAGATCTCTGTGAATTCAAAGCCAGCCTGGTCTACATAGCAAGTTCCAGGCCACCTGGAGCTACAGAGAGCCCCTGTCTCAAAAAGAACAATAATAATAATAATAATAATAATTAATAATAATAAACTGTCAGCCTCTTAAACTTTTAGTTCAAGTAGCACTTTATAATCTGATTCTAGATTACCAGTATAGATTGGGAAGACTGAGGTCTTAAGATATAATGATCCACAGGCTGCCTCTGTATCAGATGGCCTGAGAGAGTTCCCTCATCTTCAAGGACAAACAGAAAATGAGAATATGGTGCAATTCAATAACTATTTCCACATTTTCTACTTGGTCATTGTTTATTAGATCTCTTCCCTTTTCTATTTGCACTGGCTGATCATGACAGAGCAGGGCTTGTTATTTCAACTGTAACATTAACATCTTGCAGAGATTAAAGAAGAGCTCCGAGTTCAAGTACATCAGCTATGCAGATAAGCAAAAGAAGCTGTGAAAATATAATAATAACAACACCTGGAAAGTGAAGCAATGTGGAGATAGCCGACATCACACTCTTTAAAATAATGACTAATAATTATAATAATAGTAAAGTACAAAACTGCACTCTCCTCTTCCTTTCCTTTAACTCTTTCATTTTAATTGCACTTGTATGTTTTCTTTCTCAGACCAGATATCAAGAAACATAATTATGGTGCTGCTTTATCTGGGAAACTTGCTTTGGTTTGGACTTTTCTTCAGTAATTGAAAAAATGTGTCTGAGATTCTAGATTAGGTCTTCCCTAATCCTCTCGCTCATGGATTTGTCAGCACGTGCCCTGCTCTCTGGGTAAATCTGGATGCAGAACTCATTACTTCTCTGAATGAGCCATGAAATGCACATCCACAGTGAGTGAACAAGCTAGACAGCTTAACATTTGCATAAGGAAGATGGAGGAGATAGTTAACATTTTATAACACACATCAAACAAGACCAACAGATATTCTTGCCTCTAACGCTCTTCTTCAGCTAAATCTCCATGGGCAGGTTTTATTTTCTCTTTCTAGCTTTTCTCTTTCTTTCTGCAGTACCTTGACTCTAGGTCTTTCTCTTCCCTCACAGTAGGACTCAGTGTCACAGCAGCTCCTGACTTCTTGAGCAAACAGTTTACACACTACTTCTGAGAATTAGAACACATTCAGCATGTCCTTTCACCCTCCTCATCCTAAGCTGTGTCAAGATAGACTTCTGAATTTTTGTGAAATGTTCTATTCTTTAAACATACAAGTTCACAATACAATACATGATAGAAATTCAGTTTTCTTTATGATTATTTCTCTGCCCTGCCTATGAAAGTTGAAAGCACCTTCAGGCAGCCCAAACACAGGACGCAGCACTGGTGGGAAACGGAGGATGGTCCCACCACAGGCTAGTGGAAGTTTGTAAGGAAACAGGCCCTGAGGACACGGCCAGAAGGAGGCCTTTCCTTTCCAAGGCCCACATTTTTCCCATCTCTGAGAAGTGCATTCCACAGCTTTCTTGTTATTTTAGCCAAACATCTACAAACTTGTTAAGATGGAAGTGATGATCACAGTGACCCATATAATTATATTGCAAATTTCCAAGGCACTTTTCTCGTGAACTCAGAACTTGTCCATGGCTTCGAGACCTGTTACCTCCTTTCCCTGTATCCCATGATCTAAACAGTAGTGACTATAACTGTAAATGAAGACATTTCAAGAGTTCCTGGAGCCTCCCCCCGATAACTGACACCAGGCCTGAGGAAACGCAGCTGGCAGGGAGATTTGGCACCTATAGTTGTTGTGATGTAGTTTGCTCTGTCTGAGTAAAGTGTTGGGACACGCGTCCAGTATTGTTAGAGAAGGTATTCAGCAAATGTCAGCCCCCAAATAATTACAGACCATGGGCTTCTGTGTTCCCCATCACAGTAACTGCCTTCCATCACTATTCTGTCAGCATCGCAGAACAAGAACATGGGGTTGGGCCTATGCCCATCTAAGGTTAATAATTAAGCTGTGGCTTTGCCCTGCTATTAACACATTCCAGGTTTCAATGTTTTGTATTATTGCCTGGAAATTTTTATGAGGAACAAAAGATGTCATTTGCAGGTTGAGATCACTCACAGACTTCCTCATTGGCTCAATGGCTCTCTGTGGTGTGTGTGTGTGTGTGTGTGTGTGTGTGTGTGTGTGTGTGTGTGTGATCAACATCTTACATTTAAGTCAGTTTGGAAAGAGAAGAACAAATGGCACACATGTGACTCCAACCAAAATCTCTTTGAATTGGCTTTTTGGAGAGTGTCTTTGAAGGGTGTTACAATGGTGTTCACCGGGGCTGTCTGCATACTGCACGCCACAGATGTCATTGCTCTGTTGATTTAAAGCAATATATTATGAAATAAACACATAGAAAGGTACGAAATTTACAAAGAATGAGAGAAAGAAGGAAAGAAAGAAAGAAAGAAAGAGAAAGAAAAGAAAGAAAGAAAGAAAGAATAAAAGAAAGAAAGAAAAAAGAAAGAAAGACACAGACCAAGAACCTTCTTGTCTATGTTCCTTGAATATCCCCCTTGTTGAGTAAGTGCTGGACTTGTATGGCTAAGCAGTCATCATTTTGTCTCAGCAAAACTGCTTCTTAAGTTGAGAAGATGAAAGCATGTTGAAGATTGATATATCTGTGCATCTTCATTCGTCTTGCCAGTGCACAGTGGCAATTTAAGAAGAGCAAGTATCAATCAGCCTCACCTGAGAGGTATGAATCTTGGCACAGTGTTCTCTAGATCTCCCGAATTGTCCAGCCTCCCATGATACCCCTGCATGGTACATCAATACCCAGCTCCTCCAGAGACTTCTGTGAGTTACAGCTGAATCTCACAGTATACTGAGGAGGTCAGATAATTTTGCCAAATAAATCAGCATGTTTAGGATAGCATGCAAAAAACATTCCGAAATGGCATTTGGAGTCCGTTGGAACAATTCTTTAGACAGATGTGACACACACCGAGCACTGTATTTCCCCACAGTGCATTTGTGCCATCAGGCCCATGTACAGGAAAACACAGCTGTCCTCTGTAAGCTTCCTGCTTCGGTCCCTAATGAGACTTGGTTAATCTCTAACTCCTATAAGTGGCTCATTTTTTTACTGCATTTGGGCATGCAGCTGTGTGGCTTTGGGACTGGGTTTCTTTTTAAAAACCTTTGTGCGAAGGCAATCCATTTGATCAAAGAGTTCTATCCTGACTTCGTCCTTTATCATTTCCCAGTCAGACTTGTGCTGTGGGTAGGATCCTGCAGTTATTTTGTTTAACATAAAAAATGATTTCATTTTCCTGCCAGAAGCTGGCCTTACTGATGATGTTGCTTGCTGCCTAGAAGCCTGGAGAATCACAGCTTTTACCTAAGTTTCAGTAGTGGGAGATGGCAGATAATCCTAATTAAGAAAGAAACACGGACAGCGAGAAAGACTGCAACATAGCCCAAGAAGAATAACAACTCCGCTGTAGTCATTTTCCCATAATCCAAAAGAGACAGAAAAGTTGTCAAGGGAGCAGGAAGTGCTTTCAAGAACAGTCTGCACTCCAAGACTAAAGCAGAGACGCAGCTGAATGCACTCAGCCTCTCACTTCCTCTTTCTCACTTCAAGTGAGGATTTCAATTTAATCCAGTGCGGCAAGATCAGCGGCTCAGTAGAAAGCATTGCAAATTCTGATGGGAAAAATCATCTTACTGTTGCATTCTCTATATTTGGGATCAAAAGGTCTGAATATATTTTTCTCTAGGTATTCTTTCTTCTTTTCCCAACTTCAAACCATCAGTCAACATCTTCTATTTGAGAACTTAAGAGTTGATACAGGAAATGGCAGCACTGCAGTTCTGTGCCCTGCTGTAGAGGACACCTAGGTATGTAATAGTTATTAAACGGTTAGAATGCACTAATTATAGCCCTGGGTCATGCCAATGAGGTTACCATGGCATGAATGCTAACTCAGAACACAGATGTCAAAAAAAAAAAAAAAAAAAAAAACTCCAAGATTGCCAACACCTCAGAAGCTGTTTTACATGTGATGTCCCTGATAGATACTTAATGCACAGGTTTGGATATTATGTATTGTATACCTATGCACAGGTTTAGCAAAAAACAGTAAATCAATCTCCAGAATGACAGAGAGGCATGGCATCAGACAAACCTGCATGTTCAAACACATGAGGAAACTGCCCTGTCTGATGGGCATTTCACAATCACAACTTGAATGGCTTCTAACTAAGCAGCCAACAACCCACAAACAGGAACAACTGTGAAAACGTCCTATTCAAAGAAGTATTAAATACCAAGAATCTCTCATTCCAACAATTTACAGAAATATCCTTTATAATTAAGACACTAAAGGACAGTTTCAGCCTCCAAAGGAATTAATCAGAAGGATTACAGCAAAAACAGACATGATTTTATTTTTTGTGTAAGCAAACCTCCTCGATTGGGCTTGGGAACCCTGGGTTATACAGAAAACTAGATGCTGATCTAATTGGGATGGTATGGACATTCCTCATGTTTGTTGCTTAAGTATACTTACCGATTAAATAAATAAAAAATGTGAAATAGAAACATTGTATAATGCATAATAGAGATTTTAAATATATGTATATATTTATGTTACTGTCACTACAGTGAAAATGTTATTATTAGAACCATCTTAGAGAGATATGGAGACTAAGAACATAGTAATAACATCCACAATGATTTTGTAGTAATATTATACTCAATATTCAAGGAGAATAATATGTCACTTCTATACTAAGTGCTTTAAATCTATCCGCTTATGTAAAACTGCCCAGTAAGGGCAGAATTTATATCTTAAATTCAGTGATAAAATAGCTGGGGTGTACAGAAATGGACTAATATGCCAAAGACCATACTCCAAACCAGTAAGGCCAAAATTAAAACCCAATCCTGTCTATGGGGCCACAACAACAGAAAGGGTCAGTTATGACAAGCTTTGTGTGAAACAGGGTAGCCCTCTCCAGATTAGATATTGTGTGAAATAGGATAGCCCTCTCCAGGTTAGATATCATGTGAAATAGGGTAGCCCTCTCCAAGTTAGGTATCATGTGAAATAGGATAGCCCTCTTCAGGTTAGATATTGTATGAAATTGGGTAGCCCTCTCTAAGTTACATATCATGTGAAATAGGGTAGCCCTCTCTAAGTCATCACTACCTGTTGCAATACCTAGAAGCTTGCAGTATTCACTAAGAAAATGGCATTACTTAGAACATGAAATTAACTAACAGGACTCTGGGTCTAGTCAAAGGCATAACTAGAGGAAGTATCACACTCATTCATGTCTACTTCAGAACAAAAAAAAAGAGGATTTGACCTTAACTTCTGCAAGAAGTTTCATAGAAATATCAACATTACTTTGAGTATGAAATTAATAATAAATTCTTATGTAATTATGTCATTTTTCTTCATAATTTAACTTATATTTGAAATAAAATACACTTAGTTATTATCTTTGTTAAAAGGTGTTTCTGGGGCTGGAAAGATGGTTCAGTAGTTAAGAACACATGATATTCTTCCAGAGGACCTGGGTTCTATTCCCAGCATCCATATGGTGTCCATCAACTCCAATTCCAGGAGATCCAACACCATCTCCTGACTTTTGAAGGCATTGCATACATGTGGTACACTTACATATATGCAGGCAAAACACTCATATGCATAAAATAGAAATAACAAATTAATAAATAAAATTCATTTCCAATTTGGTAATGGAGGCTTCAAAATTTTGACAACCCAAATTACATGATTTTTGTTTCTGATGACAGCTTTCCCAGAATATCATGAAATGTCTTAAGACAAACAGTATGTTGTGTGCAAAGAATAAAGGTTAGCACTCCCCTTGACAAGGAGTGCTTGTCCTTGTCAAGGGGAGTGCTAACCTTTATTCTTGGTTAGGATTTTTTTATTCTTTATTCTTTATTTTTATTTATTTTTATTTTTATTCTTTATTCATGGAAGGAGCCATGGGGCCCAGCAGCCTACGGTCAAGGTATTGTCCACCTACTACTTTGTGGCATCTCACCATTGTTCTCAATTTTAAAAAACAGAAAAAAGACAAAAGGTATGATGAAGTTTAGAATAATCTCATTGTATCTCTAAATAAGCTTGCAAAGAGTTTTGGATACACATAATTTTGAATCTATCTATCTATACATATATAATTTTATAACAAAGTTTATTTTATTTTATATTATATTTTTTGAACTATTGCAATTTTCATAAAATATAGTTGGATGGTATTTAGATCACCTCCCTTTGAGTATGAATTAATAAATTCTTATATCTGTACCTCCCTCCACTGCCCTTCATCCAACCACCTATAGAGTCTGATTTGTGTCACTAAATGTCCTTCATTGTGGGTCCGTCCACTGGGCCCACGAAGAATCCCATCACTGTACAACACAGTCTCTCCCCTTCTCAGCAACCATCAATTGCCAAAAAATCCTTAGGTTGGCTTTGGATTTCTAACTCACTGTCCCATGTCTATGCTGGGATTTTGTCTGGTTTGAGCCTGCATAGGACTTGTGCATGCTGTCACCACTGCTCTGAATTCATATGAGTAACTGACCATCTGTATGACAGACTCTGTTTCCTGTGCTGTCACCCCCTCTGGCTTGCACAAACTCTGCATCCTCTTCTGCAATGATCCCCGAAGCATGGGAGGCAGAGATTTGAAATAACTGTCCTATTCAGGGATAAGCACTCTATGGGCCTCTTGTCCTCTGCACATTGGTCAGTTGTGGATTTCTGTGTCAATCTCCATCTGCTGCATAAGGAAATTTCTGTAGTGAGAACTGAGTGGTGTGTTCAGCCTATGTGTAGAAATTGCATTGAAGACATGTGACTTAGAGCTAAGTATCTCACAGACACTTGTTCTTTGCGTTTGTCCAGTTGTGGAACCCTTTTGTATTTGATAAATGGTAAAAGGTATCTAGGGATACAAGTGTCTGTAAATATAAGGGTGCATATTTAGAATAAAGTAAGAAATTAAGTTGGTCTGGGATGTGGCAAAACTAGGTTTTTCTCTTCCGTCTATGATCTCCCAAGTCATGTGTATTTGGTTATGTTTACAGTACCACACATGAGCTCCCTCCCATTGAGTGGGCCTTAATTCAAATTAGATAGCTGTTGGTTACCCCCAAGATAAAAGTGCCGCTGCTGCACCAATACCGATAGTTTACTGTGCCAATAATTGTTTATCAGGATTCACAGCTGGATTGGACCGTTAATTGGTTTTCTCCCTTGGAAGCTTATATAGTCTCTGATACCATGAGAGCCTGATTTCAGGGAAGAAGTTTCCAGGTCGGTTCAAGTTCGATTCTTCCAAGCCCTGGGTCTGACGTACATTCTGTCTTCAACAAGAGGGTCTTACCTTCAAGATCTGGGAGGCAATCAAGGGATGTGGCAATAATCTATGTTATTTTGTGAGTCTCTTAGACTATCCTGACAAACAACCCTATCAAGATGAAGTTTTTCTTGTCTGGTACTGTGTTTTTCATTATATAGGCTTCAGCTATACACATGTACTCATATAGTTTTTGTGTGTTTATTTTTCAGTAGGAATTTAAACTAATACATCACACCCCCCCCCCGTTTTTTCCCTCTCCCTGTATTTTTTGAAGTCTCTGGGTTTAGCCACTAAGTGGGTCTGCGTGGGAGTCCAGATATTGTAGAACATATCATACATCAGTGAGTAGCCCACTGTGTGAAGTATGCCATAATGTGGAGTTGCATGAACAAAGAAAGTGTAACTCCTGGGAATTGATTTAAACCAAGAGTAAGCCTGATCTATTCTCGAAGCAGGCCCTTTCTCATTTCTCTCAGAACTGTCCTTCAAAATAAGAACTTTCCAGGCTGAAGAGATGGCCTAGTGGTTAAGAGCACTGACTGCTCTTGCAGAGGACCCAGGTTCGATCTCCACACCCACATGGCGGCTGAGCACCGTCCATAACTCCAATTCCAGGAGAACTCTAGTTCCAGGGGAATCTAACACCCTCTTCTGACCTCCACGGCTTTGCACGACATGGGTGAGCAAACCTACATGCAGACAGTACATTCATACACATAAATAAATTTTAAAAAATTAAAAAAAAATAAAAACTTTCTCTGTATTTATTTAAATAGTACATTAAACATGATATCAGAAAGGGAAAGGATGAAGAACTTTGTGTTATGAAAGAAGACTTTGCTTGTCTGATCTGGAACAGCATAAAAACCACAAGCAAGTGTTGTCCATCTAAGCCCACATGTTGTTGGCAACATATTGTGGATAATTCAGTGCTTCCAACTTTGAAGTTTTAGCATGATATTCTCACAACATACACGTTATCTTGGCCAGGAGCAAAAAAGGTCATGAGAGCGAAATAGGGAACACAGTTTAATATTTATATAATATCAACACTCCTTAAATTATTACACAAGGTAAGAAAAGGAAGGAACACCTTAAAATTTTTATGAAGCAAGTATGATACACAAGAAGGCAAAGATCTAACAAAAAAATAAAATTACAGAGAAATCTATCTGATGCACATAAATGCAAGGATTCCAGATAACATACAAACAAACCAAATGCAAGAATACACCAAAAAGATTACCCACCATGATCAAGCAGCCTTCATCTTAGAGATACAGAGATGTTTCAACAGGTGTCATTTGATAAATGTAATTCATCACATAAACAGACTCATGTCAGAAACCATATGATTATTAATTTTATTCAAAAAAGGCCTTTGGAAAAATCCAACATCCATTAATGATACAGGTCATGGAGATCTGAGGATGCAGTGGACATATTTCAATACAATAAAAGCAATTTACAACAAGCACACAGCCAACATCATACTAAACAGATAAAAACTCAAATAACTTCCAATAAAATCAGGACAATGCAAGGTGTCCATTCTTTCCTGTTTACTATAACGCTTGAACTTTTAGCTGGAGGAATAAGCAAAGATGATAAAGGAAACAAAAATTAGAAAGGGAAGAGTCAAAATATTCATATTTCAGGTGACGTAGCTCTATACATAAAATACCATAAAGATACCACCAGAAAGCTCCTAGAGCAGATAAACACATTCACCAAAGGACCAGTATACAAAATTTACATGTAAAAACCAATAGTCTTTTATATATCACCAGCATACAAAAAAGAAACCAGAGAAACAACCCCACTCATAATAGCCTAAAAAAAAATAAATAAATAAAATAGATTGAAATAAATCTAACCAAGGAACTGAAAGACCTGTATAATAAAAATTTTAAGACAATGAAGAAAATACTTGAAGAAGACATCAGAAAATGGAAAGAGCTCCCTTTCTCCTGAATTGGTAGGATTAGTATTGTCAAAATGGCCACCCACCAAAATTAATCTACATATTCAAGGCAATACTCATTTAAATTCCAATGTAATTCCTCACAGAAATTGAAAAAAAAAATCTCCAATTGCATATAGAAACCAAACAAAAACCTAAGCTAACCAAAGCACTCTTGAAGAATAGAACTGGATGAATCACCATCTCTGATTTCAAATTATACTACAGAACTATAGTAATAAAAACAGCAGGGTACTAACTTAAAAATGGACACATTAATCAGTGGAATGGAATTGACAATCCATATTTATATACACACAGACACCTGATTCTTGACAAAAGAGACAAAGGTACACATTTTTGGAGAAAAGAAAACATGTTCCATAAATATTTCTGGTTAAATATAGAAAATGAAACTAGACTCCTATCTCTCACCATGCACAAAACTCAACTCCAACTGTATCAAGAATTTCAATATAAAACCTGATACCTTGAATCTGATAGAGGAGAAATTAGAGAACACACTAAAACTTATAGGTGCAGGAAAGGACTTTCTGAACAGGGCTGCAATAGTGCAACCATTAAGTTCAACAAGTGACAAATGGAACTAACTGAAACTAAAAAGCTTCTACACACCAAAAAACAATGTCACTTTACATGCAAACAGTACATTCATAAAAATAAATAAATACATAAATAAATAAAGAAATAAAGAAATAAAGAAATAATAAAGAAATAAAAATACTAAAAAAATTTTTTAAAATTAAAAAGGACAATGTCACTGTAGTGAAGAGTCAAACAACAGAATTGAAAAACGTCTTTACCAGCTATATCTCTGACACACAAAGAGCTCAGAAAAATCAACATTAAAAAAATGAAAAATTTGGTCAAGGAACTAAACAGAAAGTTCACAAAAGATGGAGAGTAAATGACTGAGAAATATTAGTTAAATGTTTAACATATTTAGCAATCAGGGAAATGCATGCTTCCTTATACAACAGAGGGCGAGAAATACAAATGGCCAAAGTGTACAGAGTAAGAGTCTGCAGAGTGTGGGTCCCTGGACAGGACTCCTATGTTAAACTCCACCCACCTGGGGCTCAGGGACCGTTGCGGAAGAGGGGTCAGAAAAATCATAAGAGCCAGGGGAGGAGGTGAATGACCGTAATGAAACAGACCCCACTCTTATGAACCTACAGCCATGGTGTTAGCATGCACAAGACCCATCCGAACTCAAGCAGGCAAAAACCAGCATAGAACTGGAGAAATAGGCCAGAGGTCACATATTGACAAGGCACTATTAGTGGTTGATCACTGTTGAGTGAGGAAGAGTTGATGTTCTTTTTTTTTTTTTTTTTCTTTTTCTGTATGTGTTGAATGTACTGTCTGCATGCAGGTTTGTGCACCCTGTGTCGGCATTGCCGCGGAGTCAGAAGAGGTCTCGGATTCCCTGGAACTGGAGTTCTCCTGAATTGGAGTTTCAGACAGTTCTCAGCTGCCATGTGGGTGCTGGGGATCGAACCCGGGTCCTCTGCAAGAGCAGTCGGTGCTCTTAACTGCTAGGCCATCTCTCCAGCCACAGAGTTGATGTTCTTTAAGGGAGTGACCCTAGACAGGGTGAACAAGCTCCAGTGGAAGAACTCACACCCAGGGATATCTGGGTACACAAACTTGACTCCATAGCTCTTAACATATATGACAAAATGCGTCAAGTCCTGTGGGTGGATTATGGGGATGCAGATAGGAAAGGGGTGCTAAATATGACTAAGATTTATTGTATGAAGTCCACAAAAAATAAAGTATATTTAAAAAATAGACACCTTTACAGAAAAATTAAAAACGTGGCCAAGGAAGCAAACAGAAAGTTCTAAAAAGATGACAAGCATCTGACTGAGAAAATATCTTTTTTTAAATTAATTTTTATTGATGCTTTGTGCATTTCATACATTTTTTCCAATTCAGGTTCAGCTTATTTCCTTTCCCTCCCCCCCACCCCACCCCATCCCAGATCATGCATTCTGCCATAACTGTCCTGCCATCTTTCTCTCAGTTTTTTTTTTTTTTCATTTTAGCTATATAGTGATAACATGAGTACAAGCATCCTTCATGCAAAACCTAATCTGCAGGTTGTTGTGCCCAAACCACACTTACAGCCCCACCATCCAGTGGGGGGTACAGGTTGTTTGTTCATCAAGTTGATAAAATATGAGGTCCAACTACATTGCTGTAGTTACCATTCACCCCAATCGCAGCCCTTCATTCTACCACGCCCCCTCTTCCTGCAGATTGTTCCCATAGGCTTAGAAAAGGGGCACAGGTGGATGAGAGGTAAACAGTCCACTCTCTCTGGAGCTGTTGACTTGGACTCTGGTCAATTCTGGCTGTTTCCTATTCATGGCTGACAGTTTGTCCAGGAATAACCTTTTCGATCCATACTAAGGAAAACAAGCAATTAGATATATAGGTATTTAAGCAGCACTAATAGTTATGTAGTTACTTTAGCATAGACACATGTTGGATATGTTAATCCATGATTACAATTTTCCCCCCTGTTAAATATGAGCCGGTCTTACTGTGGCTTATAACATCTCTGACCTTAGAGATGTAAGCTGTGGCATCAGCCATGGTTATTTCTCCAAGGAGAAGCCAATAGCCAATTAAGATTTGGGATATACAGGCACATGCTGCCTCTGACTCACAGTCATTTCCAGGCAGGTGAGGTGTAGCTGGTGCTGACGGAGGAGTCGCTTGACTCAGGGAGACCCATATTTGTTTTATTGGTTTAGTGCCTTGGGTAACACTCTCTGGCATTCCAGAGGCCATCTGTACACTTGCATGTATGGTCTCAATACATCCTCCCATGTTAACGTCAGGTTTTGGCAGCAGGGTCTTATGCCTCTCCTCCTGTAGTATCCCAACTTAGAGGCAAGAGCCCTTACCTTTTGTGGGGCCTTGGATCCCCTGGCCAACCAATCCTCCTTGGTAGAAAATCCATTGCTGATTCAGAGCTCTGTATTAATAAATTGTCTTGCCTGAGTGCATAGCCCTAGACTTAGTATTTATATTTGGTTCTGAAACAGAGAGTAATCCCTTCCAAATTTCCCATGTCTAGTAGTCAAATAAAGAAAGCAGTTTACCGCAAGAACTTTGGGATTGACACATACAATGTCTCTTATAATTCTCTGTTGTAAAATACCACCTTGTAGCATTCTCTTAAGATGATTTAACGTAAAAATTAAGTTTGCTTCCCCAAGTTAATCATATATAGTCACCACCAAAACAACATGGTGACATTTGATGAAATCTTATGCCTTGACTCCACCCTAAAGTCATGTATAATAAACTATCTTCTGGAACTATACGCTAAAAAAAAAGGGGGGGGATACAGAAAGACATGAAACCTTTTCATCAAACCCTTGCAATTCAAATCTTAAAACTAACTATGGGAAAAGATTTGTTTGTTCCAACAGGACAAAACGTCACCAACTTAACGGCTGAGAAAGAAAAGATACAGGTTTGCATTGAGTAGGATGTACCAAAAAGTGGCAACGGAAAGGCTGACCCGTCTGAACATTCAAAGGAAGAAAAGCCTCAGATTGCCATAAACATCGAACCCCTCTGTGGATCCTACATGTAACAACTAGTTATAATGAGTCCTAATGAAACTTACCTTCTAGGTGCCACAAAGGTTCTGATATGAGAGACTTCCTTGCCTTCCCACCCATAGAACAAGGAGAAATATGACAATGATGAGGTCGCTCCCCAACTGTAAATTGGAGACAACTATTGTAGAGGTAATCTCTTATAAAACCGGTAAAACTGCTTTCTTTAATTGAGAAATATTTTTTAATGTTTAACATGTTTAGCCATCAGGGAAATGTAAGGTAAATCTACTTCGAGATTTCACCCTATCCTTGTCATGGAATGGTCAAGTCCATAAAACAAACAACAAATGCTGGAGAGAATGTACAGAAAAGAGAATACCCATTCACTGCGGGTGGGGTGCCAGCTATGGAAATTACTGTGGAGGTTCTGCACAAAGCTAGAAATAGATCTGTCACACGACCCAGCCATTCTACTCATGGACATATACAAAAAGAACTTTGTGTCCTACTACAGAGATACTTGTTCATCCATGGTCATTTGTACTCTATTCACAACATCCATGAAATAGAAGAAGCTTAGATGCCCATCAATTGATGAATAATCAAATATTGCACATTTACAAAATGGAGTATTATTCAGATGTTAAGAAAATGAATTTATGTGATTTGTAGGTAAGTGAATGGAACTGAAAACAATCATCCTGAGTAAAGTAACCCAACCCCAGATATAAACATCAAATGTTCTCTCTCATAAGTAGATTCTGGCTTTTAATCTTTAGATTTATGTGCTTCAAGTGGAAAATCTGGTATTACTAAACTGACTCTTAATGACATTGTTATATCCACAGATTGATGCACTTCTCAGCTCTCACCAGAGAAGCTTCTTGCAGCAGGTGGTGATTAACACAGAGACCCAAAACTGGTCAACATACGGAGACTGCATAGTGCATAGCCCTAAATAGGATCCCTATATCAAACCTTTGTCTCCCAAGGCTCAGGGATCATTGTGGAATAGAGAGCAGAACGATTGTAAGAGCCACAGGGGGTAGATGACTATAAGCAAGCAGAGTTTCCAGATGAGAGGGAAGTTATTCATTTCAACTCACTGAAATTGTGTCTTCATGCAAAAGAACTATATAAATTCAAGTCAGACAACTTAACAGCATAGAGGGGGGATAGATAAGAAGCACGAGCCCTAATTGAGGAACCATCGGCTACTAATAGTGTGGTGGTTTGAATGTGTGTCCCCCATAGGCTCTAGGTATTCAGATGTTTGTCTCCAGTTGGTGGCGCTGTTTTTGGAGGTCTTAGACGGTGTGGCCGTGCTGGAGGAAGTGCATTGTTGGGAGGCAGGCTTAGTGAGTTTTAACAAGCCTCGTGGTCTACAGTTGTCCTCTCTCTGCTTCCTGTGTTCTTTGCGAGATGTGACCCTCGGTTTGCTGCTCCAGATCCAGCCGCCACGCCTCCCGCCACAATGGACTCTAATTCCCTGGAACCGCCAATTGTAAGCTCAAATAAACTCTTCCTTTTATAAATTCCTTGGTCATGGTGCTTTATCACAGCAACAGAAAAGTGACTAATACAGTTACTGGGAGAGGGAGAGTCAGTTTTCTTTACGGTTGTGAGGCTAAGTAGGTTGTCTAGGCTGCAGCAGATGGACCCAACTGAAGGATATTTGGGGACATGAATTACACCAGATAGGTCCTAAACATAATGATAAAGTATGTGAAGTCACGCTGGGGTAGCGGGGGGGGGTAAAGAGGATGACATTTGGATATTTTCAAAATACATTGTATTAAATTATCAAAAACTCAAAACAATTTTTAAAAAAAAATAATGTTTCTATTATATGATTATCATACATTAGGAAAGTTGATTGTAAGAGGACTTCAAGGCCTAGTAAAAATCCTTACATTATTTTACTAAAGGCTAAGTAAATTTAAATAAGATGATTATACAGTATGAAGGTAGATTTAATAGATAGTGTTACCTGATCTCAACACATAAGACTAACATTGGTTATAAGGTTAGGTAAGTTAGGAGACAATTCTATAAAAAGTCCCTTGCAGTTATCTGGCTATGTGACTGAAATCAGACAGTGAGATATGGGCAGAAGTGATAGAAACCTCTCTCAGAACAGTACCCGAAAATACGCCAAGTCATTTTCCAAATCCAGGCTCCAAGTCTGTGTATCTGCAAGTACAGATCTCAGAAAAATAAAGTCACATAAAAAAGAGTCACTGAAGGCAAAAGCCACCATTACAGTTTAAATGTAAAAGGCTCACATGCTTGAACATTTGGTCTTTGCTGGTGGTGCTCTTTTGGGAGATTTGGGAAACTTTAGGAAGTAGGGTCATGCTGGAGGAAGTGGCCATTACAGCCTGAGGTTTGAGGGCTGCGGCTCACCCTGTCTTCAGCCTCGGCTGTGACCTTGTGACAAAAGTGGCAGCTGCATCCTTCTGTTCCTGGTGGAGCTGCCAGTCACCACACATCAGACTGTATCAACAGCCATCAGCCTCATGTTACAGTGACCTTGAATCTGGAAAGCCGAGTTCTTACTCTGAACGTCTCAATGTTCTGGGAAAGTAGAGTAATAGAATGAACTTAAATATATAGCAACTACCACTTCTTTATAAGAATTTGAACCTGCAGCCTATGAATTACTGTTTAACTTGTTAGCTAAAGAATAATGTCAAGTGTTTTGTAATAATATGCTTATATAAATACATATCTATTTACATGTATATGATATATGTAATATCTCTCAGTCCACCTGTTACTCTACTAAAAGCATGGAAAGAGTATACTTTATATGATGGCCATTTCTTAGTTACCAGATATAGCAAAAGAAGACTAATCAGAAAAATACAAATTAAAATTTTCTTGAGATTTCATTTCACTCCAGTCAAATGGCAATCATTAAGAAAATAACAATCTTCCCAGTCCTCTTTCACAGTGACCCCTGAGACTTGGAAGGTAGAGGTTTGAAATAGGTGTTCTCAGCAAGGAATAGCACTCAGCCGCCTCTTCTCTGCACATTGGCCAAATGTGATTTCTGTGTTAATTAACATCTGCTGCAAAAGAATCAGAAAGGGTGGATGACCACGAGGAAGCGGTCTTCCAGACAGCTGGTCCGTTACTCATATGAACTAAGAGCAGTGGTGACAGCAGGCACAAGTCCTACGCAAGCTCAAACCAGACAAAATCCCAGCATAGACATGGGGAAGTGGGTAAGAAATACTAACTGCTTAAGGAACTTTGGGCAATTGAAGGCTGCTGAGAGGGGGAAAGACAGTATCTTACAAGGATGAGACTCTTGGTGGGCCCAGTAGATGGACCAACACTGTAGAACATTTAGGAACAAAAATATATACATATGTGTGTGTGTGTGTGTGTGTGTGTGTGTGTGTGTGAAGAGACTCTATAGAGAGTGAATCTAAATACCATCAAACTATATTGCATGAAAATTACAAAAATTCAGTAGAAAGGAATAAGAAAGAAAATAATTAACAACTAAAGATGGCAAGGATGTGGGTGAAAGGGAACTCTTTTTTTTTTATTGATGCTTTGTGTATTTCATACATCATTTCCAATTCAGTTCAGGCATATATCCCCTTCCCTTCCCCCCCACCCACCCCTACCCATCCCAGATCATGCATTCTGCCATAAGTTTTCTGCATGTTTCTCTGCTTTTTTGTTTTGTTTTGTTTTCATTTTTTTTAACAATAAGTGATAATTTGTGAGTACAAGCATCCTCAATGTAAAACCAATTTCAAGCCGTTGTGCCCAAACCACAACAGCTCATGGGTCCATCCATCCAGCAGGGGGGTCTTGTTTGTTTATCAAGTTGATCAAAGAGATCCAGTCTATATTGTTTAGTTTCACCTTCAACCCAATCGCAGCCCTTACATTCTCTCACGCCCCTCTCTTCCCAACAGATTGTTCCCTAGGCTTAGAAAAGGGGCACAGGTGGATGAGAAGCAAAAACACTCTACTTTCTCTGGAGCTGATGTCTTGTCTCTAGTGAGTCCTGGCTGTTTTCTTTCATGGGCTGCCAGCTTGTCCAGGAAACCTTTCATCCTACTAATGAAGCACATGCAATTAGATATATAGGTATTAAACAGTATAATATATAGCCTTCCGATCCTACTAACGAAGCACGACACAATTAGATATATAGGTATTTAAACAGTATATTGTATGGTAGGTTACTTGGTTAGACACAGATGTTTTGATGGTATGTTAATCCATGAATTACATTTTCTTTCTGTTAAGTATGACAGGGTCTTCGGTGTAGGTTTATTAACATCTCCTAACATTAGAGGATTAAGCTTTTGTGGATCAGCCATTGCTTATTCCTCCAAGAGAGAGCTAATAGCCAATTAGATTTGGGATATACAGACATATGGCTGCCACTGCTGCACAGTATTTCCAGGCAGATGAGGTGTAGCTGGTGCTGACGGAGGAGTCTTGCTTGACTCAAGGAGACCTATATTTGCTTTATTGGTTTAGTGGTCCTTTGGTACATTCTCTGGCATTCAGAGACATCTGTATATTGCAAGTGCGGTTCTCCATACATCTTTCCCATGTTTATATCAGGTCTTCAACAGCAGGGCCTTATCGCCTCTCTTCCTGCAAATATCCAGTTTGGAGGCAAAGGAGCCTTTACCTTTTGTGGGGGCTTGGATCCCTGGCCAACATCTCCTTGGTAGAATAATCCATGTGTTGATGTCAGAGCTCCTGTATTAAATATTATTTGTTTAAGTGCATAGCTTAAGGAGACTTTAGCATTATATTTGTTTTCTGAATAGAGAATAATCTTTTCAAGTTTTCTATGTCCATTAGTCAATTAAAGAAGGCAGTTTTACTGATTTTACAAGAGAATACTCTATAACAGCTGGCTCCAATTACAGCTGGGGAACTACCCATCATCATCATATTCTCTTCTTATTCTATGGGGGGGGGGGGAGTTAAGAAGTCTCTTGTTTTAAAACCTTTGCGGCACCTAGAAGGTAAGCTTCATTAGGAACTCTTATACACTGCTGATGGGAATATAATCTAGTCAAGCCACTGTGGAACTGAGTATGTAACCTTCTTATCTATCATACGATCCAGCTAGACCAGCCCTGCGTATTTACCCAAAGGGCTCCAAGTCAACGTATAACAGAAACATATGCACATTAATGTTCACTGTGGCTAAGTCATAGAACCAACCTAAGTGTCCAACAACAGAGGCATGAGTAAAGAAAATGCACAGAGCAGAGTTTTCTCCAGGCACAAAGGCTGAATTTGCATTGCTTTCCAGAGATGGATACAAATGGTGAGTTATATTTAAATAAATTAAGTCAGCTTCAGAAAGGCAAATATGTTTCCATTCATTCATGGTTCCTGGATTTTTAAATTCAAATATATATAATATATATATATATATATATATATATATATATCTGAAGCTAATAGGAATGAAAAGGGATAGGAAAGAAGAGGGGCCAGCACAGGAGGATATGCTCAGTGTGAAACTTATACTTGCATAAAAGTCCCCATGTAACAGTACCATGTACAATGAAATTGCACAATAAAATCTTAAAAGAAAAAGAATGTTGTAAAACATAAGTTGTAGGACAATCTTTTGGAACTCACAGCAGAGTTCCTTTCAGCATTTTTCCTCCTCGGAGAAACAGAACAGAAGATTCAGTCATGTAGAATCATGGACTGACAAGGAAACAGTGAATGCAATTAGCTTCCCTTATTGAAAGAACAGGACTATAGGAGTTCAGTTTGAGCCCCAACATGATATCCTCTGCACATTATTATTAAGTGATCATGAGATTTTCCCAAGATAGAAAGCCATTGTGACTGACTGCTTGATCTTTCAGAAGCTCCTCCACATTCCGATGAAGTAGAGAGCTAAGGAACTCCTTCAAAGAATGGTGAGTTCTGCTTTGACCATCAGAAAAGTTGGTCACAATCTTAGAGCATATCCTAATACTTTATCACAAGAAGTTAGAGGAAATGCTAGAATGATCACCATGGTCGAAATCAGTTGTACACATACAGAAAGAGTTGAATTAATCTAGGTACACTGGCACACACTTGTAATCCCAGAACTCAAGAGGAAGGAAGGAAGGAAGGAAGGAAGGAAGGAAGGAAGGAAGGAAGGAAGGAAGGAAGGAAGGAAGGAAGGAAGGAAGGAAGGGAGGGTGGGTAGCGTCAACTGCTCCCACGCTTGTCCATGAAACCGTCCAGCCAAGCAGTAAATTCCTCCAATTATACATAGGGGGAGAACTATACTTTTGAAAGAAGTTGAAAACTACCTATAACATAAAACTAGATCAACCCAATTGGTGTCTGAGATTGTAACAGACAACTTTAGATGCCTATGATCTCTGCGTGGATGAGGAAAACAGAGTTCAGAGTGTCATGCGAAGTTTTCTGTTTCGAGTAATTCTCTCAAGCAATATTAAGTAGTACTCTGGCATTGCATTATTTAATATTAGTTAGAAAGATGAGCAGGAGCTGGGGAGATGGTACTGTTGATAAAGATGAGTGTGCACAAGCATGAAGACTTGAGCTCAGTCCTGGCACCTGCAGGAAAAGCTGGGTGCGGCACACCTCGAACCCCAGAGAGGCAGAAACGGAAGGGTCTCCAGTTAAGCTAGCCAAAATGGAAAAGCCTCAGGTTCCGAGAGACACCTGACCTCAAAAAACAAGGTTGAATGTCACCTGAGGAATGACACCTGAGGTGGACCTCTGTTCCTCACAGGAGCACAGACACACATGCACTCACATTCAAATAAATAATAAATAAATAAATAAATAAATAAATAAATAAATAATCAATCAATCAATCAATCTCTTCTACTTTTCATCTTGCTCCATAGAGCAAAGTGCTAAATCATTATGTGGGGACAAACAATTCCTATAAATCCCATAACTGTGCTTATTCAGTGTACTAGATACATACACAATAATTTTCCAATGCTGAACAAGAGGTAGGAAAGTGGTTCCTTGAGATTCCCTCAGAATCTTGCACACTTGTGGAGGTAAGTGAAAATCTGTGTAATTACATGGCTAAAACAAAACAAAACCAACAACAGCAACAACAACACAATATTGATTCTCTCTACCAGATGATGGTTCCTGCTGTGAAGAATGGTCAGTCATTGAGTGATTATAAGAGAAAAGATGGGGACTAACTTGAGTTTTAGGAAACCCACCCTGACATTTCTATGGGAACGTGTGATAAAGTAGCTTCCAAGGTTTAAACAGAAGCAGTTGCTGGGACATAAATGCAATTGTTCTGGTGAGCAACGATAAGAACCTGAACTAAGAAAAGACAAAGGATTCAAAAAGGGAACAAGCAGGAGATATGTAAGAGATTAAATTAACAGAGCTTCGTGACAAATTGGATCCTTATACTTGTGAAGTAAGAGACTGTCCTAACTTGCCTTCCATAGTAGGCAAAATAAAAGTCCTTCAGAGATGCCCATGCTCTAACCCTAGAACTTGAATGTCAGGTTACTTGGGAAGTGGAATTCAAGCAGCACATGGAATTAGGCTGCTAATCAGCTGACCTTGAGATTGGGAGAATATCGTGGATCATCCTGATGGGCTCAATAGAAGTGCAAGAGTTTGTCATTGTGAAGGGAATCAGAAAAGCCAGGATCAGACTGCTGCAAGGTGAGACAGTTGAGTGTCCAGTGCTGGCTTTGAAGTGTAAGCCAGCTGGGAAGAAGGCAGCCTTGGAAGCCGGGGAAGGCAGGAAAAGACGCTTCCCCAGAGCCTCGGGAAAGAAAGGTTGCCCTGTCAGAACCTTGGTTGTACCCATTGAGACCCATGTCAGACTTCTGACTTCCACAGTTGTAAGATGGCAACTGAAGCCACCAAGTTTATGGAAATTGTTTTCCCAGCACCATGAGGTGGGGTGAGGAAGAATGCATTTACCCTTTACCCTTTGGGGGGGGGGGTATTTTTTTATCTTATTTATTTTCGTATGCGTATGAATGTACTGTCTGCATGTAGGTCTGTGCACCCATGTCGTGCAATGCGGCGGAGGCCAGAAGAGGGTGTCGGGTTCCCCTGGAACTGGAGTTAAAGACGGTTTTCAGCCACCATGTGGGTGCTGGGGATCAAACCCAGGTCCTCTGCAAGTGCAGTCGGTGCTCTTAACCGCTAGGCCATCTCTCCAGCCCCAGTACCCTTTACCTTTTGATAACAAAACTATGCTTCAGATCATCTATAATCCCAACTTGTTTTTTTACCTCTCTTATTCTATATAGCTTTCTTGGCTTGCTATTTATAGTTTATTTGGAGTCTAAACTTAAGAACATAGGCATAAGCTCATTACAATATGCCCATCACTGTGTGACTATCACTCTCATAGGTCAAGTTATCAGGTATATTCCCCGTGAACAGGGAAGCCCATCAAATTATCTCAATATAAACGTGAAGGCAAAGTACATTTTACTGCAATCTCCTTTCCTTGCTTATCTAATCTTCATTCAACTAAAACATTTCTCAAGTAATAAATAATTTAGTTATAAAATGTGGGCAGCTTTCTGACAAGACATAATATTTATTTTGTTGTTGAATTAATTAATGTTTGGAAAATGCCATGTAAATGTTAGCTCTTAAACTTCCTTATTTATAGTAAGTACATAACCTTAAATTTAATTCCATTCAAACTGTAAAATATAAGTGGTAGTGATAAATGAACATTATTTGCCCTTATGGCTTTATCTGTAACCTACATATAATATTCAAAACTTGGAATCATGTAGATAGTATCTCCCAGGCCTAGTTTGACCCAACAGTCATGAAGCATAGATGTGAATGATTTTTGGCTGGCAGCCAGTAAAACATAATGAAGCTTCTGTTATGCCTATAATATGGCGGATGGCTCCTGAGGAATATATACTGGGGAAGAAGGGATGAGGAAGCATTTTGTGCAAATGTGTCTCTAGGCATAAAATAGTATATGGGTTTACTTATATTTTCCAAATAGAGATTTTATTTTATTTTTTTATTTATTTTTGTATGTGTATGAATGTATTGTTTGCGTGCAGGTCTGTGCACCCGTGTCGTGCAATGCCGCGGAGGTCAGAAGAGGGTCTCAGATTCCCCTGGAACTGGAGTTCTCCTGGAATTGGAGTTACAGACGGTTCTTAGCCGCCATGTGGGTGCTGGGGATCGAACCCGGGTCCTCTGCAAGAGCGTCGGTGCTCTTAACCGCTAGGCTATCTCTCCAGCCCCCAAATAGAGATTTTAAAAAAGAGGCTATTTTCATTCTGTTTTAAGATCACAAATAGTCTAACATTGGATTTATAGGTTTGCAGCAGGGAGGTCTTTCAGCTACAACTGAAAGAGTAATTTATATTCACCATGTCACTGCCAGATCTTATTAAAGATTAACAGAAAAGATCAATGACGGTCCCAAAGATAGGATGCTCTCATTCTTTGTAAGAATAGTGGGGTGGGGGTGGGGGGGAAGGGAAAGGGAAATATGCCTGATCTGAATTGGAAAATGATGAAAAAAAAAAAAAAACCAAAAAAAAAAATTAAAAAAAAAAAAAAAAAAAAAAAAAAAAAAAAAAAAAAAAGAATAGTGATGGTAAGAATATTATGTACTTCCCTAAACTGGCAGCCACCCAGATAGCCATGTGAACAAATAATCTGGTCTCTGGGCTATCCCTAGTTACCACACTGTCATCTAAAGAACAAAAAAAATGTTAAAATGGATCCAAAAGAAGTACATGTGGCATACATACAATGGCATGGAAGCTTATCTCCGGGCATAAAATAAACTTGAAATATTCTTCCATAGAATCCAAGCTCTGGTCCATCATGCCACAGAGAACACAAAAACCAGTACAAAAATGTTACTAGAAGCTGCCATTTAATTAATGTTGAGGTGCGTAGCTGCAAATTACAGACGAAATTAACGACTATTCAAAATATTCTAAAATTGTTTGTATTTCTTAGAGTTAACCACATGCCATAAATCTCAAAATGCCGAGTAAAGGCTCTCTGCAGCAAGTCTGTTTGCACAGCAACCCTGTACTTGAGCACTCTGGAGGTCTAAGGTGTAATCTGCCACAGCTGTGTAATTGAGGAAGATCTGATGCACAGAGCTATACAAGTTATTTGCAACTGCAGAGATTGGGACATTTTTCTTTTTGAGTGCAAATGCAGAGTTCTGGGTTATAATTGTATTTCTCCCTCACAAATGATTCCATATGCTTGTGTTGTGACAAAAGCATTTTCTAAAATAGACAGTGAAAATACATTTCACCTCACTAATGTGATTTGTAACCAATTTTTAAATACTATAAGCAAAATCCACCTGAGCTCAGGGACGCAGTAAATTCTTCATGGTAATATTGACTTAAATTAGTTTTTCAGTGAGCAAATATCCAGAAATACATCAACTTCTTATTTCTACTAACTTCTCCCTGTTAAATATCAAAACTAAATAGTCTGTGGTATATTCAAAAGAATATTTTATAAATATATATGCATGGTTGTTCCAGTCATCGATCAGGCTCTGATGGAATGATAGCTACCTGCAAACTTTCACACCCTATGTCTTATGGAAAATTTTGCACTTCATTAAGTTTAGAGTAGTTGGCATGTTCCTGAATTTTTCTGGGTGAATTTCCAACTATTATCAAGAGAATTCGATTTCTACCTTTTGTCTTAAGAGGAATTATGGTTCTAAACAGCAAGCTGTAGGTCATATGTAGGTATATTTCTGAAGCATAGCACAACCTTTGTCAATAGATATGATCTAAATCCTTCTCTCATTTGTGAGAAATTGACAAAAAACAAGGCCACAAAATCACCAACAGCTACTGCTAAGTGTCTAACTTTCTTTCGATCCTTTAAAAATACAGCTACATCGTGTGACTTGGAGCGAGGAGGACTCTATTCTTCATAAAGGGACCTTGAACTGTATTTAAAGTCACTGCCAAGGGAATGCAGCTCATTGCAAAGAATTCAGTCAAGGTTGGGGTTTATCTGAAGGATGAGCATTGCTAAGAATATGTTTGTAGAGGAGAGTCAGGAAGAAGTAAAAGGGAAGCTGACAAGCTAGCCTCACCTCAGCTAGAAACAGCAAGATGCTGGGTATCACAGAGAGGTAGAGTCTGCCTGGTTCCTTTTTGCCTCCTGTTATTTTAATTCTATTCCTTGCTGTTATATAATGTCCCTGGTTGGCATAGGTAGTAATAACAACACTATCATAAACAGAATTAACTCACACTAAACTAGCTTGTGAGCTTCTCTGGTAGAGGTGAACTCTGAGGATGGAACTTGTTTATTTGGCCTGTCTGAATCTAGCATGGTCTTGTGGAATGCTGGCCTTTAGTCATGACATGGCTGTTGCCCTCTTGAACTCTTAAGCACTGTGATGAACCCCATGAGACTTGCAAAAGATTGGACCCAATAGTGATCTGTCATGGTTTGCTTATTAAATTGATGCAAGTGAACACCATAAAGACACCTGATTTAAGAACATGAAAACCCATTAGCCTGAGACTGTTTACCACAGTTGGGAACAACACAAAATTCTAGAAAAATGCTATTCATCTCATTCTATGGTTCACAGTGCATATTCAACAGCTGTTAAGTGACCGACTGATAAATGGAGAGGCAGAGACTCAATGAAAATAAAAACTGAATTAACAATGAAAATAAATGTCTAACCCACACACAGAGAGCGTCTCTGCTCTTAAATCCTGTGTAGCCCAGGTGCTTGATTTGTTTACAGATTTCTTCTCATCCACTGGGCAGAACAGAACAGGGCAAAGGTGCAAAGGTGTCAAATGACTCTCAGAATAGTGTTCTTGAAATTTTCCTTCAGACTCAGTTAAGCAAGAAGAACCACAAAGATGTAAGATTGTGTTCTGCCCATCTAGTCCCTCCATGCACAACTTCTCTTCTCTCACAACACTGAGTCAACTTCTCATTTCTATTCCTTACTCTCCAGCTGTACAGGGCACAGGAAGGTAACTGGTGAGAAGATGGAATGTGTGCATCGAGCCTCACTCAGATCACAGGCTGCAATGTCTTCATGGTTTAGGGTAAAACCATCCTGATTAGAAGCTTGAAAATCCCCACTCACAAAACTCTTCCAAATACAAAAGATGCTCCTTGTAACTACTGACTGGTCAGGAGGCTACTGTCAGTGAGGCTATGAAAAAGCTCTCGCTGGGACTTGACTGCAATTCTCTATCATGCAAAGTTACCTGCTATGCTTTCAGTCAAAACTGGAAATATGGGGGTGGTAACTATGGCTTGGTTGGTAGATGTCTGTCAAATGTGCAAAAGGACTGAGTTTAGATCCCCAGCACCCAGCTCAAACAGATAAGAGTCGTGGTTTGAATGAGAACACTCTCCTTAGGATTCAAGCATTTGGACTTTTTGGGTGGTACTGTTTGGTGGGGTCTTAGAAGTGTGGCCATGCTGGAGGAAGCTTGTCACTGGAGGAAGCATGCCTCTGGGGCAGGCTCAGAGAGTTCTTTAGCCTTGATGGAGTTCCCACTTGCTCTCTGCATCCTCTGCTTGCTTGAAGATGTTCATGCTCTTCCAGCATGCCACCGTGACCAACTCTAATCCACCTACAAACTTCAAGCTCAAATAAAGTCTCCCTTTTATAAGTTCCCCTAGTCAAGGTGTTTCATCATAGTGACAGAAGAGTGACTAATGCAGCATGGAAGGGCAAACCTGCAACTCTAGTGTTAGCTGGAGAGGAGGGGCAAACCCAGAGGGATCCCCAGAGCTAGCCAACTGGTGAACACTGAGGTTTTAGTGAGAGACCCTTCTCAGAAAAATGAGGTGAAGCGCAATGGAAAGACACCCAGTTTTGACATCTGGCATTTACATGCATGTGTACATATGTGCACATGTATGCAAACATGAACACATACAGACAAAAACCAAGTACATATAAAGCATACACATACATGCACATATATACACACTATCTGGATAGACAAAAAAATGCTTTCTTCTTGGTGTGGCTCTTTTGTGGTGTTTTGTTCAGATAAGGTGCCCACAAGCATCAAGGGCAGGTAAAGCCTGACACTACACATTTCGTCACTGCTCTGTGCATAGAGTCCCATGATATCAGGCGACTAAGCAGAGCTTGGGGAATCACAGAGTTTTCTATCACTAGCACCCATGTTTACAGAACATACTTAATGACCAAAGAGAACTTCCAAAAATCTCTTATGCAGAAAATTCCCACCAAGATTTCCAGGTCTTGAAGGTGAATCGTATAAGCAGGACAATCAATGTCCTCAAGGTTTCTATAGTTTCTAAAACTTGGAGGCCTAGTTCAATATTCAGCAATTATGTGGCTCTCTCCAAACTATTTGACCTCTTGGTTAACCTCCATTATCTTATCTATAAAGTGAGATAATGCTGATGTACTTACTTCACAAATACCTTTTAAAAGTAATTTATTTAAAAGCATACATGGAACAAGTATGTGCTTCACAAGCATTAGCTCTGCCTAGCACATTAACAAGACCATGTGAATACTATGAAGGGAAAAAGGTGGAAAAAGTAGTAAGTAGGCTCTGCGATCTTGTAGGAAAATGAAAAAGTTCATTTGAAGATGATTTCTAAAATGGAAAGAAAAAGCCTCAGGAGCATAAGAAGGAAAGAGACCCAAGGCTGTTTGGTGACAGAATATATGCAGAAAGAAAGGTCTCTGTACTATGCAATGAAATTAAATGTGTTTTTGAATGAACATTTAAAAATTCCTGTGATTGAATCAGCCAACCATTAAATTTTAAATTAAAAAAAACCCTATAGAGAAGATAGACAACCATCTAGGCAACAAAAATAGAGATTAAAAAAACTGTTAATTTGATTTTCACATAATCTCTTTATATGATTAATATAAATATCTTCAAAATAGAGTAGTTTAAGCAAAGTTTTATACAAAAATAGACCTAGGTTAGATAGCCCATCCAAACAAATCAAGCAAGTGGCCCATATGAAATGTTATAGCTTTTATATATAAGCATTTCTAAATAGCTATTCCAAAAGAAAGAGCAAGAAAAAGAAGAGAAAACAAATTTCCTCAAGATATCAATGATATTATTAAGCCCATCTGAAATGTGTTTGTATATTCATTACAGAAACGACACAAATAGGTCAATTTCTTCACACTATTACGACTACGCAAAGTATTACTGAACTTTATAAGCACTTTATGTAATTGATCATTACTTCTAATTTCTAAGTTTGAGTCCTACAGAAAAGAGCCAACTTTTCCAAAATTAAAAATAAAAATATTTTTTGAGTTATCTCACATGAAGAACACTGGTTCTCATTTCCAGAAGAAAATGCAATATTGTACAGCCACTGTTACTTTCCTGAGGCTGCTATGATAAAGGAACACAAATGGCGTGGCTCCAGACAAGCCCAGAACCAAGGTATGGGGAAAGCGACATGTCTCTGGAGGCTTCAGGCAAGCATGGGTTTCAAGTGTCTTCCAGCTCCCTGTAGCAGCTGACATGGCTTGTTGCTCATCTAAACTTTCATGGTCCTATTTTCTCTGCCTAGTTCTTACTTCCCCATCCAGAGCATCTATAGAGCAGTGATGGTCCAGGATAGGTTTTTCTCTGTAGAGTCTTCACTAACCTCATGTTTGGCTGATAAAACAATATCCATTCTTTTACTCCATGAAGTAATAGTCACAGTTACTAGAGATTAGGATGTGGACATCTGAGGATGAGAGGTGGACTGGCAGGAAGAGCACCACTTAACCCATCACAGACAACAGTGATAGCAACCCATGGGTATGAACAGAACAGAGACTACACTGCCGAGGGGCTCAGCAGTCAAGAGAACTTGCTGCTTGTTCTTGAAGAGAACCCAACTTTGGTTCCCACTACCCACACTGGGGGCTCACAACTGCCTGTAACTCCAGCTCCAGGGGATGTGACCCCTCTTCTAGTCTCTGGGGCCAACTGCACTCACATGCATACACACACACACACACACACACACACACACACACACGCACACACGACATACACATAAATAAAAATAATAGTTGGGCATGGTGGTACATACCTTTTTTTTTTTGTCTTTTTTGGCTATAGGGTCTCCCTATAGCCCCAGCTGGCCTGGAACTCACTCTGTAGACCAGGCTGGCCTTGAACTCACAGAGATCTGCCTGCCTCTGCCTCTTGACTGCTAGGATTAAACGCATGAGCCACCATGCCTGGCTTAAAGGCAGTTCTTAGCCACCATGTGGTCACTGGGAATCGAACCCAGGTCCTCTGCCATCTCTCCAGCCCTGGCACTTGGGAGGCAGAGGCAGGAAGATCTCTGTGAGTTCAAGGCCAGCCTGGTCTACATAGCAAACTCCAGGGCAGCTGGAGCTAAAGGGAGACTTTGTCTCAAAAAGACAAAATAATAATAATAATAATAATAATAATAATAATAATAATAATGTATCTTACCCTTTGTCTCTTGCCCCAAAACTCACTATCCCTAATTAACAGGTAATTATAGAACTTCACCTAGGTGACCATTTGGGGGTTTGTTTGTTGTTGTTTTCTTCTGGACTCAGAATTCCATAAAGTGTATTTTGATCACACATTGACCTCCCTCCTCCTCTCATAACCCTCCGAACCCCCACCCCAGCTCCAAATTCATGTCCTCCATCATTATCATTTCCTTTTCTTTAAACCCCTATCAATTCCAGTTCCAATCGGTCATTCTACCAGGAGCCATGCCAGTAAGAAAATTGGCATTCCCTCTATCAGCATGCATCAACTGCCAATGCACTCTTGGCTGGGCCTAGGTCTTCCTGCCCACCCAGCCCATCCGTCCTGGCCCCCTGTCTGGGTTGAGTTTGTAAAGCCTTATTTTATCTAGATCTCAGAGATCTACTCAACTTTAGTGTGTGAAGTCAAGTTAAAGATTCTGATTATCTCTGCACATTCCTAAAAGAGCTCTACAAAGGCAGCTAAAGAATAAAGCAGGTATGAAGCACATGTTCAAGTATTATGGCACAAGGTATAAAAAGTAGAGAGAGATAAATATGATTCTGGGCAATGGCAAGCTGAGGGAGAAGGGGTTATAGATTTAACAGAGGTAAAACCACAACCCTAAGCTTGAATAGGGAGAACTCAGTAAGCGCACAAGAATGCACATAGAGAAATGCCTCAGCAGCTAGGAGCATTTGCTCTTCCAGAGGATCTGAGTTCAGTTCCCGGCACTCACATTAAGCAGCTCACAGCTGCCTGTATCTCCAGCTGCAGGGAACCTAACACCTCTGACCTCCCTAGACACATGTACTTACAGACGCACACATACAAATAAATAAAGTAATCTAAAAGAAAAGAAAATGGACATGGATTGTGCTGGATAGCTGTAATGTCAACTTGACACACCTGGGTTGAGGGAGCCTTAATTGGGGAATTGGCTCCATTGGATTGGCCTGTGGCCACATCTGTGGAGTATTGTCTTGATGGTCGAGCAGTGTGGGAGGGCCCAGCCCACAATGAATGGTGTCACCCTGGGCAGGTTGCTGTGTACTGTATAAGAAGGCAGACTGGGCATGAGCCAGGGGAGCAAGCTAGTGAACAGCATTCCTCCATGGCTTGTGCTTCAGCTCCTGCCTCCAGGTTCCTACCCTGAGTTCCTGCCTTGGGCTCCCTGAGTGATGAACTGTGACCCAGGAGATGTAAGATGAATAAACCCTTTCCTCCCCAAGTTGGTGTTGGTCAGAGTGTTTTGTCACAGCAATGGAAGACAGACTAGAACATGGATCAATAGCAGAAAATTTCAGAAAATCTGAGGAACTATTTTTGGTCTCAAAGGCCAAAATAAGAGATAAATATTTAATAATCTTTTTTAATCCTAAATGCAAATTTTCTGAAAAGTAAAATTATTTAGAAAATTCCTTTGGTCACAAAATTTGACTTTATGCAAACTTGTTACAGAAATGTGATCTAAAATATGTAAAGCTTGTTATTAATATTCTCTTAGTAAGACTATTTGTGTTCCACGGCAGAAAAACGCAGTCTGTTTGATTAAAGAGTCTATGCTCTTCCCTTTAGGTGATACATCTATTATGTACCTTATTATTTTGTAAAATCTAAAAGTTGATCTGAATCTTTAAATATCTCTGGCCCCAAGTAGTTCCCATAAGACACTGTGGGCCTGTGTGATGAACCACTCACCAGGAAGTGAGGTTTGCTCTCTGTGGTAAGTGAATTTGAGTTCTAGTTCTGTGAATTCTCAGACACAAATGGCACCATCCTGAAACCTGACACAGGAGGATTGAGTGAAAATATTCAAGGTGAAGAAATCTAGTTATCCTGATTGGCTCAGAGAAAGCAACTGGGTGTATCCTTGAATTTGTGAGCTTTGTATTCCTGTCACAGAAATAAAGGATTGTTGCAGTCCATGTTTTGTGGTGTGTGTGTGTGTGTGTGTGTGTGTGTTACTGTAGGCATGTCCTTGCAAGTGCACATGTTTACATGTACACATTCATGAACATGTGCAGAGGCCAGAGGTCAAAGCATGATTTCCTCCTCAAACCCTCCTCACCTATGTTTTGAGACTGTTTCCCAGTGAACCTGGAGCTGTTGAGCTTCGGTGAGCCTCTGTCTGTTTCTGCCCATCCCCACCAGCAGCGCTGGGGTTGCAAATGCACCTGCCACCGTTTCCTGTCAATGGTACAGATCCAAACTCCAGCCCTCACTCGATGTGGTAAGCACGCTATTGACTAAGCCATCTTCACAGGCTCTAGTTTTGGGGGGTTTTTTGTGGTTTTCAGGTGTTGTTTCACTTTTAATTTATTGAGTCAGAGCCTCATGTAGCCTAGACTACGTCAGACTCACAATGTAGCCTGTGCAGGCCTGGAACTTCTGATCCTCCTAATTCACCTCCCAAATGCTAGGGTTACAAGTGTGTGTCAACCTGCTAAGCACGTCCTCTTCAGAAGACAGATGAGTGGCTGGAAAGGAAGAGAGAGAAGGCAAGGGTCCTCATGCCCCCCCCTTTAAGGGCACACCCCCCAGTCAATAGCCTAACTTCAGAAAATGGCTTCACCTTTCAGAGTTCCACCACTTCACACTAGCACTATAAGATGGGACCAAGTATGGGCTTTGAGAACATTCAAGATTCAAATGTACAGCAACATTCCCAGCAAGATATCAGAGGCTGGGAGATTTTTCTCCTGATCTGGTCAAAAATAAAGCATCTTTCCATTGACACCACCGGGGATCCCTGGGGAAAGTGGGGGACTCCTGTTCACCCTGCAGAGGTGTCTCAGCCTCATGTATAGAACTTTAAGTCAGACTGAATGAGAGTCAAGGATCATTAAACACCTGAGGCCATGAAAGACTAAGTAAAGCCAGTGGGAATGAACTCCAGGTGGGAGCTTCCCCAGAGCTGTGACTAATATTCACAGGAAGATGAAAGATTATTTCCATGAAATGAGAACAGAAATGATCTTACTTCCAAATTTCTTCAGAAAATAAACAGCATAATTAGATTAACAATAGGAAATATTTATATTCAATGGAAGTATTAGAAATTAAAACTGAGCAAAAGAGCTGCCAGAAAATAACATGAGAAACCAAATACAGAAAATGCGAATGAACACCCCAATCCAGCACAAATTAGTGAAGTTTCAGAATATCAAAGGATTATTTTTAAGTCATAAAATTTCCCAAGTATTACAAACATGCTATGTGGAAAAGTTGACAAGTCAAAAATGCTTAAAACTCTGTTTTGCTGAGCACCAAATGACAATTGATGAGTCTTCAAAAAGTTCTAAGGAACATTAATCGCCAACTGCATTTGTAGACTCATCTAATATACTAATTTAAGCAATATTATATAGACATTACTCTTTTAAAATATTACCTTCCAGATACCACAGTATGATACATATAAAATAGACTTCAAGAAAGCCAGATAATAAAGAGGAAAACATGAAATCAAACATACAGGAGAGGCAATTCAAACAAAAGGAAAATGGAATCTCCAAGATAATATGTCTTATAAGTGAAGGCATGTTACTCTGAGCACAGAATTAGAGCTCGCTTGTTTCAGTCTGGAGGAGGACAAGGTGCCTAAGCATATTCGAAAAGCAATAGACAACTAAGTAAACACTGCAATTGTTACATTCAACACTAAGCAAGTAGTGTAAGAAAGGAAGGTGATCATCCAGTAGCTTATCCATGCATAATGCTTATGCAACCATTAATGTGAATATTGACTACAAGATGGTTAACCAGCTATGCTAGTGTAAGAATGAGAGAAAAGTATTATGGAAGGGTGAAGGGAATGATGGCTAATGCTCCTTTTCTAGTTTAGGGTCAAAATATATGACCTAAATTTTAAAAACCAAGAACTAGCCATTTACACTTGATTTAGAAATATGAAGGAACATATGGGACTAAAGAGCTGAAAGCTATAAGCTCTGATCACAGACACTGGGGTTTTTCTGCATGAACAGAGAATCATTCATTGTAGATCACTGGCCTTTTGTGATATGCCAATATTATGTAAGTAAAAATCTAATTTTAATAGGCATGCAAGTAATATTCATATATTTGCCTGTATTTAATATCTTCCTGCCCCTCTATTTTCTGTCAAAACAGCATTTTAAAATTTATGACCATATTAATCTTTTTACAGTATAGACCAAATATTTTCTCCTTAAAAAATTTAACTGGTTTGCCATTCGCATTTCTCCAACTTATTTCCCAATAATTTTTCTTTGACGTAGCAGGTAACTAGGGCATAGTTGCTCCATGTTCTGGTGGAAGCATCCCTTATTTTGCTAATCAAGTGTTCCAACATTGCCCACTCACCCCTCTTTCATTGGGGCCCTGTGTCCTCTTGGTATACTGCTGTTGTTATCGACCTTTTTTGGAATTGGTTTTAGTTTGCCTAAAATTAGGTTTTATCTGAGCACTTCTTTATTTTCTGGTGCTGTAATATGGTTCATACTTCTAAAGTCTGTACATTCAACACAGAATGTTAGCTCAGCAGGATATGGCTCTTTCTTTGCTCTGCTATCTGCGGAGTCTCTATAATGCATCCCTTATGGTCATCAGTGGGTTGCAAAGCTTCCAGTCTCACAGGATTGCTCTAGGTTTTCAAAGCCAGAAGAAAGCTGAAGGAAAAGGACTTCTTTCCGTGGTTCTCTTTTATAAAGATGCTAAATCTTTCTGAAAACCTCCATTTGATATTGATTTCCATGGCCTTGCCTAAAACTGGTTCATATGACCAGTCTTGGCCCTGTTGACACTCAAAAGATCTCCACAACTAGTTTTGACTGATCATATGTGTTAGGGCTATACAGTGCCTATTACAAACAGATATACAGGCATGCAGGCACACAGGCATGCTCCCCCCATACAAATACATGCACACACATACATACGCATACCCTCCCTTAAAAATAGATGAAACTGTAATTTATTGTTTTGTGTGTTTTCTTTTTTTTTGTCTGAGCCATTCATTTTTCTGACAGTGTAATATGATTCTTGCTGGAGTTTGTAAGAAAAAGAAAGGAAAGCAATTTTCTCTTCTTTGGGCACAAATATTACACACAACTAATAGATAATTGTTTGTTTTGCCTTGTTCTTAATATGAAATGAATTTGAAAGACAAAAGGAGATGTTGGACTGATTTATCATGACACTTACAATTGAATTTCTTATGTTTATAATATCTGTAGATTTCTGTTTTCGATGTGTCAACTTAGGCTAAGCTGAACTGCAGTCCCTAGTTATTTGGTCACATGACATTGCAGGCATTTCTTGGAAGGCACTCTGCAGAATTAATGAAACCTATTCACCAGTAGACTTCAAGTAAGATGGACTATCCCATATAATCTATGTAGGAATGATTTGATTAGATGGAAGAATGCAATAGCAAGGCTGAAGTTCCACTCAGTGAGAAGAAATTCCCTTTGTTTGTGGCTTCCAGCCCTGTCCATTGTTAGAGTTTTCACATGGGCTTCCCTTTCCCACCACCATCACATGGACCTCAGGCATTCTTTATCTGCTCTCATGATGGCATGAACCAAATTTGCATCTTCCTTCATCCCTCCTTCTCTCCTTCCCTCTGTTACCTCTCCTTCCTTCCCCAACAACCAATTAAACTACCACTCACTGATATAGCCATCCATCCCTCTATCTATCCACCTATTATCTACATATCAACTGTCTGTCTAGCCTCTACCTCTCTATCTATCAATCATCTATCCATTCTACCAATCTTCCTTCTCTGGTTGAATGTGACTGATACACTTAAAGATAAACTACTTTACACAGTAGTATTATAATATTCCTTCTTTAATACTTATATTTATTTCTCAACTTCTAATGTTTATTTATTTATTTTGGGTGGAGATGAAGGGATATGGAATGTGCATGCTATGGCACACCCGTGGAGGTCAGAGGACAGCTGCAGAGGTCACCTCTCTCCTTCCATCATGTGGCTTTTAAAGAGCAAACTTGGGTCATCAGGCTTGGAGGCATCGCCCCTACCCACTAAGCCACCTCATGAGCCTTCCTTAATATTTCTATTAAGTACCTTTCCTCTTAAAATTGTCTTAATTCATATAGACAAAGAATAAATGGTTTCACTGTGTTCCAGTATCCATAAGTCACAATACACAAGTCACATTCTGTACAAGGAAAACTCTTCTAAGGTTAGGTAAGTTAGAAAACAAAATTGAAGAAGGATTGAGATGCAGCAAAAACTAGGGCAGAGTTCAGAAGGTGAGGATAAACATTCACAAGATAAAAAATAATTCATGTTGACATTTTGACAAAATAAATACATCTCAAACATCCACTGGTCCTGGGTGTTTTGAGACACTCCATGAGGCTGTTGACACAGTGCTAGAAGTAAACAGGAATCCAAAGCTGACTGAGTCCAGCTCTCATCTTTCAACAGGGGCTAAATAACACTGCTTGTCTCTGTCTATACTTCTCATAAACCCAAAGGACTCACTTTCCTACTACAGAGACACTTGCTCAGCTGTGTTTATTGCAACTCTTTTCACAGTAGGATATGGAAACAACCTAAATGTCCCTCAACTGATAAATGGACAATGAAAATGTGGTACATTTGTACAATGGAGTTCTGTTCAATGATAAGGGAAAATGAAATCCTGAGATTTGCAGGTGAACGGATAGAACTAGAAGTGGTTATATTTACTGAGGTAACCCAGGCTCACCAAAGCATGTTCCCTCTCATGTGTGGGTCCTAGATGAAAACTCTTAAATGTGAGTATACATCTCAAAGTCACCACAAGAGCCAGGAAAACAGAAAGGAACCAGGGGGAGGGGAAAGAAGGAGCTCTAGAGGTGGGGAGTTGGGGGAGATAGTGGAGCAGAGGTGTTATAATAGGAGAAAAATAATACATAGATGATACAAAAAAACCTAAGGGAAAGTATTATATTATAACCCCACTGAAATATACATGTAAGAAAAATCACAGTGCCAGGCAAGGGTGAACCTCCCTTCAAACTGTTAGGGTAGTCCAAGACATTTACCAAATAATTTAATAATAAATGGCACAGCCCTTGATTGCTTCCCAGAACCTGGAGTTAAAATCTTGTTGCTGAAGATATCACATACCCCAACAACTGAGCTGGAACTGACATGGAAGCCTCCTCTCCCAAAACTAGCTCTTACAGTATCAGACTGTACTGTGTAAGCTACCAAGGGAGAAAGTCTATCAATGGCCCTACCTAGCTGTAAAGCCTGCAGACAACGACTGGCCCACCCAGCAAATTAGCTTCATTGGGGCAATAGTGGCACTTTTATCATGGGGGCTGTATTAGTCAGGGTTCTCTAAAGAAACAGAAGCAACAGGACAAATATATAGCTATACACAATTTATTGATTTGCTCACGTGACAGAGTTCAAGGAGTCCAACAGTAGCCGCACCACACTGGAGAGGCTGAGAATCCAGAGAACTGCTCAGTCCCCAAGGCTGGATGTCTCAGTAGTCCTAATCTGGTGCTGAAGGCCCGATGGATCCCAGGAGATCTGCTGGTCTCAGTACATGCTGGGATCTGAAGGGTTGATCACAGCAGCAAGACAAACTCACCAGTGAGAGAGAGGCAAGCTGCAGGGAAAAAAGGGACCAGCTCCCTCTGCCATGGCATTTAATACTGCCTGCCTGCAGAAGGCAACACCCACATTTGGGGTGGGCCATCCGGGTTGAGGTAGTCCAATCCGAAGATCCTTTTTCTCTTATTTGTTCCTTAGTCCAGTCAAGTTGACACCCAGGATTAACCATCAAAAGTCCACCCCTTGTCAACTTCACCCAATAAATAGCCTCTCCTTATGTTATGCTTAAATGTCCATTTCGAACAATAGCAAGGTCATAATTCCCCCTAACATGTTATAAGTGTCTCATGTGCAATAGCAAAGCATTATATCTTAGAGTAGGAGGTAATGTCTTGAGGAACACTTAGTCCTTCAGTATCTAATAACCTAAATATGACAACATTTAACACTTATCTCAGTTGCACATTCAAAAGGGAACAACACAAGTATCTGCTTAATATATATATACACATTCTTAACCAAATAGGACAAAAGTTAATATCTATTATAATCCACGTTTCTGCAACTGGTCCCATGGCTTCAGCTGATATTTATGACTACCTTCTTCTACTACCCATTCTGTATTTCCTCCACCATCAGCAAGCACCTCTGCAGGTCTTGGCTCTTTCCCTGGAGGAGTGACCCATAACTTCATCCCTGAAGGGTCTGGGCCATTTATTGTCCTGTCTGTTTTGGGTTGTTGGAGTTTCCCATTGACCTTAATCATAGGACATGGTAGCACCAGAAGGCGCCCTACAGCATCTCCTGCCTTCCAGACATAATCTTCCTTGCCCCAGAATACCAGGGGGAAATTGGAGAAAAAGTCCAATTTCCCCCTGGTATTCTGGATCAATCACTCCTCCTCCTACTATTATTCCTTCCTTAGCCTTTTAGCTTAAGGGCAGTAGAAGCCCAAAGTGGCCAGGGGGAAGTCTTAGCTTCCAGTTCAATGGAATGTTTGCTGTATCTCCTGGCAAAAGCACTCCCCCCTTTGGAGCCAAAACTTCTAGACCAGCAGAACGCAAGGTCGTGGGTACAGGAAGCAAAAAATTTCCTACTGGGTCACTAGGGGTGATAGTGAGTAGAATCACTCCCACTTCAACCCCTTGGTTCCTGGACCCATGAATTCTGGCTATAGGAGAAACAATACCATATAGTGGACGCTGATTCAAAGCATATACTGCCTGCTGGAGAACCTTGCCCCAGCCCTCCAGGGTATTGCTACCTAATTGGCACTATAACTGTGTCTTCAAGGGGCCATTCCATCGTTCTATCAAGCCAGCTGCTTCTGTGTGGTGGGGAACATGGTAAGACCAGTGGATACCATGACCATGGGCCCACTGTCCCACTTCTTTGGCTGTGAAGTGAATTCCTTGGTCAGAAGCGATGCTGTGAGGAATAACATGATGGTGGATAAGGCATTCTGTAAGTCCCTGGATGGTAGTTTTGGCAGATGCATTACGTGCAAGAAAGGCAAATCCATAACCAGAATAAGTATCTATTCCTGTAAGGACAAAACGCTGTCCCCTCCATGATGGAAGTGGTCCAATGTAGTCAACCTGCCACCAGGTTGCTGGCTGGTCTCCCTGGGGAACAGCACCATATGGGGGGCTCAATGTTGGTCTCTGCTGTTGGCAAATCTGTCACTCAGCGGCAGCTATAGCTAGATCAGCCTTGGTGAGTGGAAGTCCATGCTGTCGAGCCCATGCATAACCTCCATCTCTGCCACCATGACCACTTTGTTCATGGGCCCATTGAGCAACAACAGGAATAGCTGGAGAAAGAGGCTGACTATCCACAGAACAAGTCATCCAATCTACTTGATTGTTAAACTCATCCTCTGCTGAGATCACCTTTTGAAGAGCATTTACATGAGACACAAGTATCTTCACATCCTTTGACCATTTGGAGAGCTCTATCCACATCCTTATTCCCCGAATGCCTTTCTCACCAATTTTCCAGTCATGTTCCTTCCAAGTCCCTGACCATCTAGCCAAACCATTGGCTACAGCCCATGAATCAGTATATAATCGAACCTCTGGCCATTTCTCCTTCCAGGCAAAATGCACAGCCATGTGCACTGCCCGAAGTTCTGCCCACTGTGAAGACTTTCCTTCACCAGTGTCCTTTAGGGTTGTTTCAGAAATAGGCTGTAATGCTATAGCTGTCCACCTCTGGGTGGTGCCTGCATAGTGTGCAGAACCATCAGTAAACCAGGCCCTAGTCTTCTCTTCCTCAGTCAACTGATCATAGGGCAAACCCCATGAAGCCATAGGTGCATGCTTAAGCACAGGAGGCATTGTAACAGGAGTGGGAACCATAGGTATTTGGGCAACTTCATGCAGCTTGCTTGTGCCCTCAGGGCCTGCCCAGGCCCTGTCATGTATGTACCACTTACATTTGATAATGGACTGTTGCTGCGCACATCCTACTTTATGGTCTGGTGGGTCAGATAACACCCAGCTCATGATGGGCAGCTCAGGTCGCATGGTGACTTGGTGGCCCATTGTCAAATGTTCAGTTTCCACTAAGGCCCAATAGCAGGCTAAGAGCTGTCTCTCAAAAGGAGAATAGTTGTTTGCAGATGAAGGTAGAGCCTTGCTCCAAAATCCCAAGGGCCTCCGCTATGATTCCCCTATGGGAGCCTGCTACAGACTCCAGACGGCATGTCTATCTGCCACTGATACCTCAAGCACCATTGGGTCTGCTGGATCATATGGCCCTAGGGGCAGAGCAGCCTGCACTGCAGCCTGGACCTGTTGAAGAGCCTTTTCCTGTTCCAAGCCCCACTCAAAGTTTGCTGCCTTATGAGTCACCTGATATATGGGTCGTAGTAACACACCCAGATGAGGAATGTGCTGCCTCCAGAATCCAAAAAGTCCCACTAAACATTGTGCTTCTTTCTTGGTGGAGGGAGGGGCCAGGTGCTACAACTTATTCTTTACCTTAGAAGGAATGTCTCTGCATGCTCCACACCACTGAACTCCTAGAAACTTCACTGAGGTAGATGGCCCTTGAATTTTAACTGGGTTTATTTCCCATCCTCTCATGTGCATATGCTTTAACAACAAGTCTAGACTAGCTGCTACCTCCTGTTAACTGGGTCCAATCAGCATAACATCATCAATATAGTGGACCAGTGTGATATTTTGTGGAAGAGTCAGGCGATCAAGATCCCTTCTAACTAAGTTATGGCACAAGGCTGGAGAGTTAACAAACCTTTGAGGTAAGACAGTAAAGGGATAGTGTTGGCCTTGCCAGCTGAAAGCAAATTGCTTCTGGAGGTCCTTATGAACCGGTATTGAGAAGAAAGCATTGGCCAGATGAATAGCTGCATACCAGGTACCAGGAGGCATATTAATCTGCTCAAGTAAGGACATCACATCTGGTACAGCGGCTGCAATTGGTGTCACTACTTGGTTGAGTTTTCAATAGTCAACAGTCATTCTCCATGATCCATCTGTCTTTTGCACAGGCCAAATTGGAGAGTTAAATGGAGATGTGGTAGGAATCACCACCCCTGCATCTTTCAAATCCTTGATGGTGGAACTAATTTCTGCAATCCTCCAGGGATATGATACTGTTTTGGATCACTGTTTTCCCTGGTAGAGGCAACACCAATGGTTTCCATTTGGCCTTTCCAACCATAATAGCCCTCACTCCACAGGTCAGGGAACCAATGTGGGGATTCTTCCAATTTCTAATTATATCTATCTCAATTACACATTCTGGAACTGGGAAAATCACCACAGGATGAGTCCTGGGACCCACTGGGCCCACCGTGAGTCAGACTTCAGCCAAAACTCCATTTATCACCTGACCTCCATAGGCCCCTACTTTAACCAGAGGGCCACAATGCTTTTTAGGGTCTCCTGGGATCAGTATCAACTCAGAACCAGTATCCAATAGGACTTGAAAAGTCTGATTATTTCCTTTTCCCCAGTGTACAGTTACCCTAGTAAAAGGCCTCAGGTCCCTCTGGGGAAGGACAGGAGGAAGGCAAACAGCATAACTCTTTGGTATTATGACAAGGTCCTTCCTCATCGGAACCGAGCCACCCCTTCATTCAAGGGGTTCTGGGTCTATGAACTGTCTCAAGTCTGTAAACTGGTTAACTGGACAGGATTTGCTACTGCTGAAATCCAATGTTGACTTCCTGTTGTTTGTTCTAGAGCTTTTCTGTTTATACAGATCAAATAAAAACTTAGTAGGCTTCTTATGTATTTGGTTCCTGGGAACGCCATGATTAATTAGCCAGTTCCAAAGATCATTTTGAGTCATGCCATTATAGGCATTGTTTTGCCTTTGCCACCCATTATGATAACTACGATAACTACGCTCATCTGGCCTTCTGCGATTCAGTGCTGCCACCTGATGCCTACCCTGAGGTCCTGTTAAACCTATTATGTGTACATTTAATTTATGCAAGCAAGCAACAACTTCTCTAACTGTAAGATCTGGCATAAGAAATAGAGCAAAAACAAAGCTCTTCAAATGTTCTGGTGTCTCTCTCAGTACTTTCCATCTTATAAACTCAGTGAAAGGCATGTTCTCTGGGTCCTCATATTGTGGAGAATGTGGTTTTACACTTCGAATCTACTCGAGCATGCCCATCTGCCTGACCCTCACAATCCCTTCATCAATACTAAGCCAAGGAATATCAGGCATCTCTAACTCGCTGTTAGTAGGCCATGTTTTAATAAATACGTCAGCCAACCATTCAAATAAACTTTTAACACCTTTTTTAACCACTGAGCTTCCATGTTAAACCTAGAATCTCTACTCAGTGGGCTCATATCGATAAACTCAGTATGATCCAATTTTATATTCGTTTCACCATCATCCCACACCCTTAAAATCCATTCCCACACATATTCCTTAGGCTTCTGCTGGAATGAATCGGCAAACTCATTAATTTTTTTACTGGTGTAGTGTACCTCCTCCTGGACCACACTTTCTGTCTCACCTTTAGGGGCTTGCTTAGCCTTGACTCTAGTTATAGGTCTAGAGGCAACAATTGTTGGGCCCTGAGGGCATTAGCTCCCACTGGGAGGGGGAGATTAGTTTCCTCAGGCAAGGGTGGGGAGGGGGGATCCGCAGGGTGTGGATTCTCTGCTGAGGGTGGGGAGATTAATTCCTCAGATAAAGAACATCCCTCAGAATCTGAGGGTACAAAATCCTCATTTTTGTGGTTCTCCCACACATCTCCATCCCAAGTTTCAGGGTTCCACTCTTTCCCCACCAGTGCTCTCACTTTAACTGCTGACACTCTTCGTGGCTGGGAATTAAATTTGCTTTGTAAATCAGCCAAACGTATAATAAGGGCTCCAGCTTGATTTTCTGCTGCTTTAGCTCTTTGGCTGCTGGAGAGAAGATTCTCTTCCAGAGCACACTTGGAAACTTTTAAACTGTTGTTTCGAATCTGGAGCTGGTCAATTTTATCACTGAGCTCCTTATTTTCCTCTATCACTTTATCCAGAGATGCTAGGAGCAACCAGGCAACATCATTATTTTCCTTATTTTTCTGCAATTTCTCAAACATTTTATATACAGAGTAGCTAAATTCCTTGCTTCTCACAAGAGGTGAGTTAGGTGAGTCAAATGGATCTATCTTCATAATTACATCAAATAGTCTGCACCAAGGATTATCATTCCTCTTCATGCCACCAAGAGAGCTTTCAGTAACTCTAGGCTTCATTGGGTTGGAGAGCTGGCTCCAGAAACTACCAAGCCCACTAAAGAAATTCATCCTTTCAATTCTGTTTCTCTAGAACCACTTCTGGTACCAAAATCTGTATTAGTCAGGGTTCTCTAAAGAAACAGAAGCGACTCGATGAATATATAGCTATATACAATTTATTGATTTGCTCACGTGACAGAGTTCAAGGAGTCCAACAGTAGCTTCACGGCACTGGAGAGGCTGAGAATCCAGGGAACTCAGTCCACAAGGCTGGATGTCTCAGTAGTCCAATCTGGTGCTGAAGGCCGATGGATTCCAGATCTGCCAGTCTCAGTACACGCTGGGATCTGTAGGGTTGATCACAGCAGCAAGACAAACTCACCAGTGAGAGAGAGAGGCAAGCCTCAGGAAGAAAAGGGACCAGATCCCTCTGCTATGGCCTTTAATGCTGCCTGCCAGCAGAAGGTAATGCCCACATTTGGGGTGGGCCATCCGGGTTGAGGTAGTCCAATCAGAAGGTCCTTTTTCTCTTATTTGTTCTTTAGTCCAGTCAAGTTGACACCCAGGATTAACCATCACAGGGGCAATAAATAATAGTTTAATTGGCCTTAAGGGGCTGGAGAGAGGACTCAGCACTTAAGAACACTGGCTGCTCTTACAAGGATGGGTTCAATTACCAGCATCCACGAGGCAGCTAACAACCATCCATAACTCCAGTTGCAGCGAATCTGATGCCCTCTTCTGACCTCTGGTGGTACTACATAACACAGGTGCACCTACCTACATGCAGGCAATTTACTCATACACATAAAATAAAAATAACTATTTTTAAATTTGAACTTAAGACCTTATCAATAGGAGAGAATTGATGCATGGTACTCTAAACATAGCCAAGTACATGCACAAGGTTGGAGAGGTCATGGACCTTATCAAAGAACCTACTTCTGTCATGTCCCTGTATTAATGTAATTTAATATATTCACAGACAAATGTAGCTCTCATCACTCATCAAAGAAGCTTCTTTATGCAATAGATGTAGACTACTACAAAGTTCCACAACTAATCAAAGGCAGAGAATAAGTGACTATCCAGCCTAAGTGACACGTCTATAATGCACCCTCTATATCTAAGGCTCAGGGAACCTTGCAAAAGAGGGAGCAGAAAGATTGTACAGGCCAGAGGGACGAGACACCTGCTGCTAGTTTATTTGAAAACTAAACTTTAAATGTTTCAATTGTGAGGCAACTCCAGACATTTCTCTATGACATTTCTTCAGTCTTTATTGCTTATTTGAAAGAGAGTTAATGAACTGCAGGAATTATTCTTTCTTGTGAATACAATCGGGTGATATACTCGGAAAAAAACACCTCATATTCCTTATGTCTTAACTGTCGTCAAAGTAGCCAAGTTTTGCGGATAATCAAGCTGTGAACAAGAATACTCCATATCTTTCTATTTTCCACTGTCTCACACTCAGTGTCATTATTAATCTCATTATTTCTCTGTTTACTGCCAGATAATAACTGTGGGAGGATGAGGGCTTTGTCCATGCATGAACTACTGTGGACGGTATACCACAGTAGTTAGTACAATGCCCAGCACATGGTAGATATTATTGTGCTACAAATCTATTGTTCCCAAGTTTGTAATACAGACATAGTAACAGTATCTAAATTTCTAGCTAATTTTGATAAGGAATATGAACTTTTGTGTAATATTCTACAGTAGCCTCTAGTCAACATGAACTCCAGCTCTCCCTGTGGGTTCTGACATCTGCTTCCAAACTATTTGGAAGGTGGAAAATATGGGCAAAAAGAAAACATTAATTTGTTTTGCTTTTTCAGAACTCACTGTTCTGTTATCTATGCTTTTAATTCCTTTATCAATGGCATTTTCTTGGGTTTTGAGCCATTGACAGGCCTATGTGTCCTAATCCAGTTCCAAACCAAATAGGAGATTTGGAAAGGCCTTTGCTGCCTCACACTGAGTCAAGCCCTCAGCAAATAGGATGATTATGACCCAGCATGATGCTTGAAGTAGTGAAGTGTTAAAGATCAATGTGACATTCTTCCAAGTAACTGATAATCATATCAGCAATCTCTTTGGACATAACCTGAGCACTTTATTGTACTTGGCTGTCTGTCCCTCTTCTTTCATTACTGAATTGAAGAGAAAATAGATATTCCTTCTGAAATCAAACACTGAATGGAGTTTGAAAATAAACTCATTTGAATATTTACCTTGAACCCTAGACCAAATAACAAAATTTACCAGGCTGCAGACTCGAATGTTCTCCACTAAAAAATGAATGACCCAAAGTTCAATCTACTTATGTGTAAAGTCTACATAAAGAGGAATCTCAACGCTGGTTCTCTCTGAGTCATGGGGATCATCTAATGCAGTTGTCGATGCCTCTGTATTTACTATGCACCAACAATAAAAAGAAAAACAGATTTCGTTTCTTTGAAACGGTGTTTTATGCCTTAGAGGTAACAGAAATTTTACCACTGTCTTCAGACTTATTACCATTAACTAAGGAGAGTGGAGTAAAAGATAAAGGGCAGAGAGGGGTTTGAAATATGAAAGAGATAAAAACCCGGGTGATACAAGAAATACACAGTCAGAAGTTCAATAAGCATGCTCTGTGGCAGCACAGTTAACTTGAAGCATTTATAAACAGCTTCCCTTGGGCCTTCGGATGTTCTCCCATAAGCACTGGATGTCACCGTGCTGTGGGACTGCCAAGCTGTTGGCAGGGGACAAAACACAAAGCACATTTTTACTAATAATATTTTACTTTAAAACATCATTGATCCTAAGCTAACTCCCCAATTGCAAATTGGGAGCTTTTCAAGTAATTTATAGGGAAAAACTGTGAAGTTTATCTTTAAAATGAAATGAAATAATACCTGCACTTCCTACTTTGGGGAAATTTTATGTTAAATCACCCTGACAGGCAGAGATGACAAAACATTGAGAAATATTTAAAGATTTCATTTCTCTTCCTGATAACGACGAGGTTCATTTTGTGCTCTCAGAGGGTAAATCAAATCTGATTTACTGTCTGCTGCCTCAGTGCCACCAGCCACATTTCCCATTCTTTAAACTGCCCCAGTTCTGCGAGGCTGTGACTGCCCTTTACTGTGGGGTTGATCCACTGCCAAATGCCTGACAAATCACCCAATGCTTTCATTTAAAGCTACCTGTTTCTTTATCATGATAAGGCAGGATGCACAGCAGGAGGCAAACTGTCATAATTTTATTGGCAAAAGGAGTTTGATTTACACAGTCTCTCCTTGCAAGAGCAAACTGCATTAGTGAGAAAGAGAGTCAACGATAAGCTTCACCCTGCATTCTTCTTGCTTTCCTGCGTTGCTTGGCTTTACCCAAGTGGCAGAATATCTCATTCCTCTCTGTGGCCCTGTCTGAGGAAAGATCCCCTCTGATTTTTAAAGAAGCCCAAGACAGCATCAGAAAATATCTCTGAGTAGTCTTGCTCACAAAATCCACAAATTCCTATTCTGACCCTGAATCCCAAGTAGACCTGCAGTTAATAAGGGGAAGCCTTGGTGAATGGGTTGTGTATTTAAACAGGCAGCGGAAAGGCATTAAAATGTTTTATCATTCTTCAGAACTCCCAGATAGAGCAAGCTTACTGTTCAGAAGAAAGATTTTATGGTTTCCAGTTTTCTTCTCCAGCTACATCTAAGTGAGCAAAATTCACAGTATATGAGTTTAGAAAAAAAAATGGGCATAATTCCTACCCCTGTTTTGCTGCCAAGTCATCAGTTCAGTGGACTCCACCATGGTGTGGGGTCCCATAGAGTCCAGTCTGCCCAGGCATGCCAGGAGACCAGGAACTCAAAAGGGCTTGAATGGCCAAACCAGGAAGATTAGGACTCTACAGAGTTTGGTTCCATGGACAGGTCTCCTACAATCAGCTTAACATCCCCACCCAGGGCTAAGGCAAGAGGGAGCAGAAAGATGGTAAGAGCCAGGAAGGTGGTACAAGACCAAAAAGAAATAGATCTTACAAGGTCCTGGGACCCCATTCATATGAATCTACAGCATTGGTATCAGCATGCACAAGACTCACACAAGCCCAGCTGGACAAAAACCCAGCACAGAACTACAGAAATGGGTAGCAGAGCCCAACCTTGGCTGAAAAAAATATTTGCAGCTGCTGGTGGCTGGGTGAGGAAGTCTTCTTCAGGAAAGGGACTCGGGATAGGATGACTAGAGTTCAGGGGATGAGTTGGCCCCGAGGAGTGGGCAGGGAGAGTAGTTTGGTGCAGTGGACCCTAGCACAAGTGACAGAATGAGTGAACTGGGGGGAGGAGGGGGCAAGGGAGGAGGCTGGGAAGGGTGCCTAGGGAGAGGCAGGTATAAAGGCAATTAAGACTGATTGAAAAATTATGTATGATGGGCTGGAGAGATGACTCAGTGGTTAAGAGGGCTGACTGCTGTTGTAGAGGACCCAGGTTCCATTCCCAGCACCCACATGGTGGCTAAGAACCATCTTTAAGCCAGGTATGGTGGCACTCGCCTTCATCCCAGCATTCGGGAGGCAGAGGCAGGCAGATCTCTGTGAGTTCAAGGCTAGCCTGGTCTACAGAGTGAGTTCCCCAAGCCAGCTGGGGCTACAGGGAGACCCTGTCTCACAAAAAAGAAAAAGAAAAAAGGAAAATTACGTATGAAACGCATAAAATTTAAAATAATAATAATCTGGGGTTTTTTTTACTTTTTTCAATATATATTTTTATTGAATGTTTGTGCATTTCTTTCTTACAATACAGCTTAGTTGTATTTAAACTCCCCTCCCTTAACAACACCCCCAGAACCTCCCCAACCAGATTTCATGCATACATATTAAGGCCTATGTAGTTAAATTTGCATGCCCAGATATCCCTCTAATTCCTGCACTGAAGCCTGGTCAGCCAATCTACCATCAACGCCTTACAGAAGACCAGCTCTCAGCAGTTCCTTGGCTAAGTCTGGAGCTTCCTGTTCATTTCCCCAGTGCTACGCTGGGTTTGGTCTTCCTGAGTTTGCATAGATCTTTGTGTGTGCTGTCACCACTGTTGTAGGTTCATATGAGCAAATTCCCAGAGGCCCAGAAGACTGTTTCCTTATGGTCATGCACCACCTGTGGCTTGTACAATTTCCCTCCATGGTCCCTGAACCCCAGGTGGCTGAGGTTTAATATAGGAGTCCTATGCAGGGACATTCACTCTGCAGTCTCTTATCCTCTACATTTTGGTTAGTTCTGGCCTTCTGTGTGCTTCACCCTCTGTCGATGAGGAAGCTTTGCTGGTGGGAGATGAGAGACGCACTAGCATTCTCTCTGCTCCCTCTTCTTCAGTGTTCCATGAACATTAGCTGTACAGTTGGGGTTGGGTTTAACTCTGCTGTAATTACCATTAGCTCTCAATGCTAAGGAAGGGAATGAGGAAAGCAAAGGATAATCTGTGTTGATGAGCATATACTACAATAAAGGTCATAACTCTGCCCATTAGTGTTCCCCTATTGAGTGACTGAAGCCAGGAAGAAAGAAAATTGTTTACAGTCAGAGGGCACATACTAGGAAGCTCTGAATTCATCACTTAAAATGGAGCAAGTAAAAAAAAATAGCCTGATAAATGTTCACTTCAATACAAATTATAAATTAATTGCCCAGTTTCCCCCTTTGTGAGGCATAAAACTGAAACAGTTGTACTGAATGTATTCTGCTTTTTATTTAAAATCTTCACTTGTCCTAGAAGCGTGCATTCCCAACCAAGGCCTGGCTCTTCTGCCATCTATTGAAGATCTGTCTAACTCACCCATTTGTCTGTTGAATTTGTTTGTTTCTTGTTGTCTGTTGTTATTTGACTACCCCTGAGTTTAAAATTTTTAAAGTCTGACTACCTTTCCCTTTCACAGGATACAGGTCTGGGATTACCTACTGAGAGACAAACATCTACTCTCCAGAAAGAACAAGAACATCTGAAACACTGGAAGGTCATCTATACAGGCATAGCAGTCGCTGCAAATCTACTGCACAGCTGGGAATGGTCGACTTGCCAGTGGCAGAAAGTACACAAAGTAGATATGTTAAAGAAAAGAAAATGAAGCGTTCCTGCTTTAAATATGCAAATGAGCCTTCAACACGGTGGTTTGGTTTTTTTTTGTTGTTGTTGTTGTTAGTTTTGTTTTTGTTTTGGGGGGTTTTAGGGGTCTTTTTGAGACAGGGTCTCCCTGTATCCCCAGCTGTCCTGGAACTCACTCTATAGACCAGGCTGGCCTTGAACTCATAGAGATCTGCCTGCCTCTGCCTCCTGAGTGCTGGGATTAAAGGCATGTGCTACCATACCCCGCAACAGTAGATTTTTAGGAAGCCCTTGTTGACTGGGATCAGAGGCTCTTGGGTCTCCTGGTTTCTTTCCCCGGCATCATTTGACTGTAGCTTCTCTAATGTCTTCTCCAGCACTGAGTTTTCCAGTGGTGGAACCCCATTCCTCTGCTACCATGAGCATGTGGCTAACATGGTTGTTTACAAGAACATGTTTGTCTATTATTTACATTGTCCCTCTCTTTCCCGCTCCCATCTTCCTTGGGCAGGGAGCTTGGGAAAGAGATCTTTGTGTTGCTGAACTACCAAGACGAATGACAGGAAGGAAAGAAAAGCTGAACTGAAACAAAGAATCCATTTGCTGTGGAAGGCAGGTAGGAGCAGCAGTAGGGCGGAGATAAAGGAAACGGAAACAACTGGAGGAGACAAGGTAGCGACTCTAGAGAGGGAAACTCTGAGAAAGCACTGAAAGGAGCTGAGAGTTTGACTCTAGGATGGGCCCTACCTTGCTGTGTTCACAAGACCTTGTTGGAGTCTACATTCATCAGTGTTGCTAAAGCTGGTTTTGTATCGGAGTGCTTTTTATGGCTTTTTTGTTTGTAATCCTGTAATTTTGGCTTTCAAAACATGCTGGTTCTGATCTCTTTATCTCTTTTGTTTGTAAAGGAAAAAAAGGAACAAAAGTGGCACAGCTTCAATGAAACTACAACCACCTTCCTCCCTCAAGCAACTCAAACTCAACCTACCTAAGCGTGAACTCAACCTACCCACGCATAAACTCACAATCATGCTTCTAATCTGTCATTTCCCTCTTAGTACTTTTAGTACCAGCGTCATCCACCTTGTTGTATGAATCACAAATCTTGAAGGTCAGCCCTGGTGTCCCTCTATTTCAAAGCAGTCAACATTTTCTGGGGAATTAATGCTTCACAGATATATTCTCGTCTCTCCCTTTCTCCACCCTGGCTAAACACTAGCATCCCTGGAGAATCATTGCTAAACTTCTAGACTTCCTCCTTTTTCAATCAAAGTAGTCTGTCAAATGTGTCACACCTAAAGAATGGCTCATACCAATATTCTTACAATTCAAATTCCTTATTTTTGGGTGGAGGGGGGATTAAAGGAGGGTTTCATTTAATTATGACACCAGGCTGACACTCAACTCGTGAGGAGTGTGGCCACAAGGTGCCGGTTACAGGGAAATTTATAAGTACAACAGCCAATCAGAGTTTAGCATCATGATTAAAGTTACTAATCAATTACACCAGCCAATCAGAGTTTAACACCACAGTTAAAGTTACCAATCAAGGGGAAACGCACTAAGCAAGCAAACCAATCATTCCTAGGTTGGCTAAGGAAAAATGGCTTAATGGTATCTCAGAACACTATCCCTGAGGTTTTATAATCCTCTATGTCAATAATCCTCTATCTCATTTCCCCCTCTCCTTGTGAGGTCTTCAAATCCTTGAAGGAAGTTCTTAAGTGTCAACCACAGTTGGTGTTTCCAAGATGGAATGATCTCTGCTAGGGAGGGGGCTGTATTGGGTCCTTAGCACCATGATTTTAATAGAATTTACCAACTGGTTAATAAATCTGACTAGTGAGTTAAGGATACATGGTCCACAAGTCAGAGCAACCAGAAGGATAAGTTTACTGGCAGATCCAGGAAGTCTTCGGCTGTCAGCTGAGAAAGAAACTGGCACTTTGGGGGGATCTTGACAAATTCCTTATTTTTAACTGACAAATGGTCTTGAGCTTGCTTTTTCACCCAGGCTTGCAATCATCTTTTGTGGGAAGATCGTTTGAATTGCAGGCTAGCTTTCGGCTAACACGCCTCAGGGGTCTGACCCCACCCCAAGGAGGAGCAAACAACTTGGCCTAGCTGGGTGATGCTGGGTGGGGCAACGGTGTGCAGTGGCATGGAGTTGGGGGACCTATGATTGGTCCTGGGAACTGACATCATTTAGTTTATAAAAGCAGGTTGTAACAAGGAATAAATTTGAATTTCATAGTAACATCATCACGGAATTCCCAGCCGTTATTTTTTATTAATTATTGCACATATACAGGCTAGGATAGGCCTGCATTTCGTTCGGGTGGCCAGTGGGTTGGGGAAAGGTTCCCCTTGCGAGCCACCAATCTGGGTAGCTGGTATTGTGGGTGGACAGAGGCTGAAGATAGGCCATCAGCCATCAGCCTGAAATTCCTGCCCAGGGTTCAGCAGTCTCTGGGCAGGTGGGAAGTCACGGCCAAGAGTAGAACACGTGTCTCGTTGGTCCAGGCTGAGGGCCTGAGTTGGAAGTACCACTCAGGCTGGGCTATGGGAAGTAGCCAGCTGGCCTCTGCACCGAGGGGTCAGCTCCCCACAGTGTCCGCAAAGCAGGCACTGTGTTCCCCTTCAGTTAGCAGGGCCACGTGGTCTTGTTCGGCATAAAAAGAAAGCTTCCTATAATCCTTTCCTTTCTTCCTTTCTTTTTCTTTCTTTCTTTCTTTCTTTCTTTCTTTCTTTCTTTCTTTCTTTCTTTCTTCAGGACCCACTGGCTCCTGTTTTATTTATCTGAAGATTTAAGTAACTCCCTACCTCAACACTTCCTCTCTACCTAGAAGCCCCACCCCTATCCAGTCCCAGAGCGTACTCATATTTTCTTCCACCCCTCTTGGCTATCAGTTGGGATGTCACTTCTTCAGGAAGGCCTCCCTGATCTCCCTTCTCCCTGAACCCCACCTTCCCCTTCCCAGACTCCCCAGTCCTCCCTGTTATCAGGTCTCCTGGTGTAGTCTGAATTTCCTTCATAGAATTTATTTCATCTATAATTAAATAACCTTTTCTATAAATATTAATGTCTGCTTCCATAACAGAATCTCGATTATATGATCCATAATGTTGATGTTAATATTATGTTGGTGAATTACTAATTATTTAATGTTGTGTAGACAGTAATTTCTGGGATTACTATTTCTGTGATAGAATCTTTAAAGGCTAATACATTAAAAATTAAAAGTTCTATACACAAATCATATTTATATTTGCTATTTCTATTTCTCTGTTTACCCTGTGAAGAAGATTCTATCTAGAACATCCAATAAAACTGTAAACTAAGATTGAGATGTGGAAGTGTGACTAAAATAAAAATTCTGGGAATATCAGAGGAATAGTGCTCTTTCTCCAAAGGATCTGTCAATCACGTACAAGGACAAGATCTCACACCTTCAAATGCAGTGCTTGCACCCGTAGACAGAACAAAACTTTATCCATTTCAATTCAGATATCATCCTCATTGCTGAGAGAACTCACTAACGGAGTTCATTAGTGCTACCTGGGCTGACAGGGCTATAGTTCCATCATTATATCTGCTAATAAATGAACTGATGATATGAATCAAATTCACTGAAATCTCTCTTTGCCTGAAATACATTGTAAAATATCAAAGTTGAGAAGATGATGTGCTTCATAGTATTTCTATGTAATAAAGACAAAGTGTCTCACTGCAAAATGAGAGCTATGTGCAGTGAGCTATCTTATTTAACCCAAAATATTTAGGGGGCTAATAACCCATGCCATACTGCTCATCAACATGAACCAAAGAAAGAGACATGGTTCAAGTTGGACTGTCTCTATGGCCAGTGCTCCAACCCATCTCTACCTCCAACAGAGTCCCCACAGATACCTTTGTCTCTCCCTGGAAAGCCATTGTATTCTTCTCCTCCATTTAACAAACACTAAATATAATATTTGAATTTTTCATCTGAGAGGAATTGAATGTGCATTCAGTAAATGTTCAAGCTATGCATGACTTTAGTTATGTTGAAAATTGAAATAGAAACCGAAATAGCCACAGCTTTAAAACTACTTACCAAGTTTGGTAAGACTTTTATGCACGCACGTAAAGAAAACTAATAGACAACTATTTTTAAAAATGCATACTCTTTATATAGATCATACAATGGGTATTAAGTGAATTTCAGAATAAAAGGAATAAAATTGGAGGATAAAGTAAGTCTATAAACTACTCTGGGAAGAACATAAAAGACAGAGTTTGCCTGTATGTATGCCTGTAGCTTCTTTAAATGAATTAGCTTGGAGGGGGTAGAAAACAAGTGGCTCATGTTAAGAAGGCGTAGGAGATACATAAGATAGGAACACATTAAGAAGGACTATATATACTAGAATGAAAAATCTGAACTGCATTTCCTGAGGGAAAGGAGGGCTATATGCTTGGGCTGGTGATACGACTCAGTTGACTGAATGCTTGCCTACATGCACGAAGCCCTGTGTTTCCTTCGCCAGCATGGTGGTACTCAGCTGCAAGCCCAACATTGAAAAGGTGGAGGCATCTAAATAGTGAGATTGAATTTGAGGTCAACTTGAACTATACTAGACCCCGTGTCAAAAAACAGGGGCGGGAGGAGAGTGCTAACTCTATTCTTAATCACAGCAACATAATAAAAGTTATGCTACAAAAAATTACAGATTAAAAAAGAATAGATTTGTAAATGTTAGGAAAAAACTTATGATATCTAAACTAAACTGATAACTCCCTGGATTAGTTTGTAAAGACGGAGAATAATAGTATAATAATAGTATAATATATGATATATTATACAATTGTATAATAATTTGGAATGATACTGAGAAATAAGAATCTGTAAGCTTCGGGTGACAAATGAGTTGTGGTTTTTAGAGAGAATATAGGGGGAAAAAGAAATGGCTTGAACAAAGTTAAAAAGAATGGCTTGTTGGTTACTATCTTACAAACCTGGAAGGGGGCCATCCACCTGGGAACTGTGTGGATCTTGTTTTCTGTATTTTACAAGAAGTATTTGAATGAATCTGTCAAAATTCTGGAGGTGAGATTCCATTAGCATCCAGGGGGTTCAAGTCCCTCGTTGGTTTCAAGAATCTTTTCTATTATGTTTCTAGCAAGAATGTAAATACTTTCTATGTCGCTAGAAATCCCTTTTCATGTGGAATCGATATTTCCTCTCTGTGACTTATACCTAAAATTTCCATTTTCCCTTCTGGAGCAACACTGAACAAAAAATATGTTCAGACCTCTGTCATGTGACAATTCTTCAGAACTCAGTCATTCAGTCCTTTTAGTTCTACTTTTTAATGATCTCTTATTTACATCAGCTGAAACTCATTAACAGAATTAATAAATGTCCAAACTATTATAAGCATTTATAAGAGCACAGATCTCTCCCAAGTAAGAGGTTTACTGATGATATTTCAGTCTTATATTATATTTGTTACATATTTTTGCAAAAAAAAAGGACAGACAGTTTTCTTTCCCTGAGAGCAAAAATTATAAAACTCTATTCTAAATCAAAGTGTCCTGAATTTAATGAAAACCAAAGACCAGAAAGTCTGAGGGTTTGTTCTTAAGCTTCTAACTTGAAAGAATAAATTAAAAAGAAGCAAATTCAATTTTCCAAAAGATTATGATTTTCTACTTGTATATGTGTTACAAATTTGGTAGGCTATAAAGACTTTAGGAAAAATTATTATTATTTTCTATTGCTTTCAACAATGCATTTGTTTCTAAACCTTAAGGGACATTCAGGTAAAAGAAAAAAAAATCCATGTAAGTATCCATTTTCTCTGAGTAGAAGCTGAGTTTGATGAACAGGCCATACAACTAACAAATGTTTGCCTGCCCAGATGGCTTTTGCTCTAGTATTATGCTTCTGGAAATAAATCATTACTGTTATTTATGCTCATCATAACGTATGTCTGCATAACAAGTTTCTCAGAGGAGTTGAAACTAGTTTTTGCTGATGCTACAACACTTCTCATTTGTAAAAGTCAGAAAACTGCACCTTTGTTGTTCCAAGTGAGAAAATGTATTAGAAAGGCCCAGGACCATGAAGGCAGAAGTGAGGCGTCAGTGTGCCAGGAGTTAGAGGATATTCATGAATCAACACTCTGGAATGTGAAATCTTCCCATTCAGGGCCAGCTAGGCTTGTAAAATAAAATTATTAGAAATGTTTTAAATACCAAGTACTGTATACACCGACTGTGAGGCCAGAGTTACATGATCCTAAAGGATTCTCACCCCAAATCTAGCTGAGAAAAAAACTTAAGACTCTTGTAAGAGATTGTATAATGACTTGTTTAGGGAAAGTAGTGACTAAATTATAGCAGAAGAAATAAAAAGAGCTCTATTTTATTCCCCACTCTGCAACCAACCTGGAGCTAGTTATTTATCCCACCTGTAAAATCTAATAAAACTGCACACTACAATCCTGTCCCGGAAGGATAGGTGAGGATTAATCTCCTCGAGGTGTCTGGAGTTTCACAACTGTTGTTGTGATATACAAATTGCAGTACCTTCCCTTTGATTTTATAACACATTCATGGTCCTAACACACTGGAGGGTACCTCAGCTGCCCAGGTAGTACATCACCTGCACTCAATATCCCTCTTCAGCTCCTCTTGAGAATTACCTGAGGACCAAGCTAAAAATATTGTTCAGTGATTGCACGTTAAATCATACAAGGCTGACATAGGCAAGGTCTCGATTTACTTTTGTAATACAAAATTAACCTTGTAGGTGCAAAATTACAGTATTATTTTATAATTATAGCTATAGTCTCTATGTTTATAAGATATTATAAGATACCCGACCTTCCTAGTCCAGGTTAGCTAATTATTTTGTATCTAGCAAGAGCAAGTTCATTAAACCTGAATCTCAGTAGAAGTGTAGCTAATGCTTCTTCACCTTACCCATTTCCATTATCATTGTTCATGGCATATTAATTAAATTTCGTATTCAAGCATGAATTTAGAATTTAAAAGAGCTGGCCAAGTGCACCCCGGTGAATATTAGTTGTTTATAGTATCAGACACACAATGAAAAGGGGCTATAAATAACTCGACCTTCATCTCTATAGTGCCATTTCATCTCCCTTGCTAAAACTTAAGCTACTTCAGGGCAGGAAAATTTGGAGCTTATTTATAAATTTATGCTTCTAATCATAACCCTTAGGAAGATACTTTGTATGTAGGGAACAAATAATTATTATATGTTACTTGAATGGTATTTGGATTGAAATGAGTCAGCTTCTCAGGCGTCTAAGTGAGTAAACACTGCCAAGGTTTGATGCTTTGGTTATGTCCTCATTTATATGGATTTCAAAACTAAGACCAAAGCCCCTGTATAATGAAGCTGTGCTCACTTGTTCTCTCACTTTATGGTCATTTCTTACAGAGCAGAGTGCAGTGCATGGGCTTATAAAGTTATACAATGTTTATCAAAAACTCCAGTCTCATCAAATCAGTCAAGGGGTACAGTCATTTTGATTATAGTAGACTGAGAACAACGTGGAAATCCTGTCTTATTCTTTCATTTCAGATATTCATTTTGATAAATACTTCAACATCCAAATGTGCACAAACATCTAAGTAAATTCAACCTGAAAGTTACATTTTAAGTATACAATTAAGAGAATACTCCTGGATTAAGAAATCCTTCAATATTTTTTTCTCAACTTGAAACTTTTTATTTTCTAATTTCTTTTCTTTGCTACACAAAAGTGCAAGAACCATTTGCTTGATACTTCCTTTTTCTGAGTAGAACTCATAACACAAGCCTATGTTATTAATATGGAGGTTTGAACTTAAGAATTTTAATATACATCACAGAAATCCTTTTGATAAAATAAGAAAATTCAGGGCTCACTTATTAAGACATTTCTATGAAATTAACTTAGTGACTCTAAAAGAACTTCCATTTTAACCATATATATTCCATACTTTTTTGTAACACTGACATATGGCCAATTTGACACTACTCAAGTGAGCTCTAATGCTAGCTTAATTTCCACTAAGAATAGCAGAATAATATATTTCATTTCTTCTAAGAATAGAAAAATATTAGATAGTGATAGAAATGCATATGAAATAAAAAGCTAATCTTGAAGAGCTTAAAAGTAAACTAAGAGAAATAATATATAGACTCACAGTATGAGTAAGAATAATTGTTAATAACAAGTCAGTACGTACAAAAACCATGTGGTGCTGAACCCCACTAACTAAATGAGCAAGTTCTTCAAAGCAACACCACCAATGGCAGAAGTGGAGTCATTATGAGCAGTGCCCACATGTAAGTTTAATGAGTGGCAGTATATCAGGACCAACTTCAGTTCAGAGTCTCTGCATAGGCTATGATGTTGGCTATAATATCTACACTGAAAATGTGGATGAATAAGGACAAGAAGATGGGCAAGGATCAGATTGAAAGATGGTTTTTGCCTCATGTCATATCACCTTTGGTCCCAGAGCACTCACACATTGAACCCTTGTGTTTGTTACATTTATGGTAACAAAGTAAATAAAGAAGGAAAGGGCAATTGGGGCTTAGATTGTCTGAGGTTTGAGTCCATGGTCATTTGACCCCTTTGCCTTGTGCCTGAGGAAGTATGATGAATGCCAGAGGAGGTGAGAGAAGAGGCTCATACACCTCAGGACAGACAGAATCATGAGAGTAAAGAAAGGCCCACAGTCACAGGGTCTACTTCAAGGGCACTCCCACCAATGATTTAGCATCCTTCTACTAGGCTCCACCTCTCAGTAGCACCATAGAGCTGAGGAACAATCCTCCAATACACTGGCTTTGCAGGTCACTTATTCAAACCATAGCAATGCCCTCTGTTTCCTCGCTATTTTATACAAATTCAGTTTATCCCTGAGAAATAAAATAAGATTAAACACCCATAGATAATTTAATGAATGTCAAAAATATCAAGCCTACATGAAAGTTCAGAGATGAGTATAACAGATTCCACTGCCTCTTTTCTTGCCTCAGGATAAAAACATATCTTTCTACTGTGTGATTCACAGTGAAAATCAAACTTGAGTTACTATTGTGATTGGAAAATTTCATCAAACTAGAAGAAAAACAGGCAACAGATTTGTTTTCCTTCTGGAAGTTAAATTGCATGTGGAAAAATGTATTTTTCTTTCTACCCTCAAACTTTAACACTCAGTATTAACATAATTTATTGACTCTTCTTTATGACATCTCAGTCCTTGATGAGGCAGCTTTCAGGAGCTTTGGGCCTGAAAAACAGAAAAAAAAAAAATCAGACTGCCACTTGAAACCATCACTAAGTGTAAAAAATAAGGCAATTCAAAAGAGAACAAAAGCATCAACCAGATAAGATTTAGCAATTATAAAATCTGGAGCACAATCATGCATTTCCTCTAGAAAGAATTTAAGGCAAATGCTCTTTCTTTCAATCATCAAATCATGCTGTTTCTCTAATAGTCTTTGTGCAATACTTATTTTTTAAATTGTTTGACTAATTTATTTTTATTTTATGTATATGAGTGTTCAGGCTACCTGGAGATAAGTGCACCAGGTGCATAGAGTACCTGTGGAGGCAAAAAGAGGGTATCACACCCCCTGGAACTGGAGTTATGGACAGCTGTTAGCTGCCACATGGGTACTAGGACCCTTCCTAACCTGGGTCCTCTGTAAGAGCAGCCAGTGGTCTTAACTATTGAGCCATCATTCTAGCCCCTTAAATATTTTTATTAGCTACCTTTTTCAATGCCGTGATAAAATATCTTACAAGAAACATCTTAAAAGAGAAAGGGTTTGTTTGGGCTTTCCGTGTGAAGGTATCCAGCCCCTTCTGTCAGGAAAGGCGGCAACAGGGTCAGAGGCTTGCTAGTCACACGGCATCCATGGGAAGAACAAAGAGAAAGTGGAACAAGCTAGAAAACTACAAGATCCTCCTCCCACAAATGACCCACTCTCTCTCCAGTGAGGCTCCTGAATGTCCCTTAGCCTTCCTGAACGTCACCACCAGTGAGAGACCGCATATCCAAATACATGAATCCCACGGGGAACATTTCACATTCAGACCACAACACTATTTAACCAATATGCCCAAGAGCAAAGAAAACTTTTAGTATTGTTTATCTAATCAGCTCCAGCAACAAGTGGACGTAGGTTGCCAGGTCCTAGCTGTGCCTGTTCCACTGTTCCAAAACCCCTTGAAGGACCTGTGAAACATGCTATGGCAGGGCCTATTTCATGGGTGATGAGGACCTTGGAGCATGAAGCTGCACAGATGATTTTTAAGGTTTATTTATTTTTAATTTATGTGCATGAATTTTTCCCTACATGTATGTATGAGCACTACATGTGTGCAATCCCCATGGAGTCCAGAAGAATATATCATATCCCCTGGAACTGTAGTAATAGAAAGTTGTGAGCCGTATGTGGGTGCTAGGAACTGAACCAGGTCCTCTGCTAAAGCAACCAGTATTTTCATCTATTGAGCCATCTCTTCAGCTCCAAAATTTTGTTTTTCAATATTTTTAATGCTGGTGCTATTCATCCTGGGATCACATTTCATAAATCCAGGGCTTGGGGAACTAAAGACAATGGAGATTGTTATGAACTAAAATATCTTAAAAATGAGAAAATCATAAAGAGTAGAGAACAGGGTTAGGAGTTGCCAGAGATCAAGAACGCAGTGGAAAGGAGTATACGTGTGGAAATAAAAGACCCTTGCTTCAATGGACTGTTCTGCATGGCTGGCAAGGACAATACTTTGGAAGTAATACTGTGCTATCGCTTTCAAGATGTTACACTGGGCCAAACTTGGTCAAGAGTGTAAGAGCTCTCTCTGCACAGCTGCATGTGAATGTATCGCAATCCCAAAATAAAGGGCTTATTTTTGAAAGGACTGAAATATGACAGCACTTGGGTGTCCTAGAATCCAACCATACCAGGAACTCCAGCCCAAGATTTAACTGGTGATGGATAGTCACAGGTAGTAATTATTTTCTAATCCTCTAGAAGTTGCCTAATAAGCACTTAACAGATGTAATGTCTGAAAGTAATTTCACACGCCCAACTTTCTTACCATAAATAATGAAAAGTCCACGAGCAGGAGCAACACTAGGGAAGGGTTTCGTCCCATTCGCTTTCCACACCACTCCTTCACTCAGTGTGCACACCTTCAAGTGTGTGCACGTGCATCAATATACAGAGCACGTGTGAGCAGCTCAACAGGAAAGCTGCAAGGGAGAGCAAGACAATAAACGGGGGTCCATATTCCATGAATAAAAATATGTTAAAGAACTCCAGGTAAACCTATTAAACTATGCTGTATCTACTAACTCTACAGAGATAGGCTTTCATAACGGCTTACCAAGCTCAGTTCTGATTTCAAATGTGGATGCCTAAAGATCTCTGTATAGAATTTGTGGTACCAGCGGAGCCAGACCCATCCCAGAAATATTTTCCCATTCCTTCCAATCCATGCTCCAACTTACACCACGAAGTATCTGGAATGATCTGTATCACACAAAACATCTGTCGTCCCTTATCTACTCATGATCACATAAAAGGAGTGGAACATGGAAGATGCGTACCCTGTTCCCACCAGGAAAAGGCTGAGGGCCTGCGAGTGGAAGGCTCCGGGATCTCTGATACTTGGAGTATAATGTAGAAGGGGAAATGGATATTATAGGGGACACAGCACTATTAGCACCTGCAGACTTCTCACCCCATAGGTAGGCCCTGATCAGAGGAGCATCAGTGTGTGACCACGAAGGTCATAAAAGTGACAGATTTCCAATGAGGAAGTGTGATAGTTAATCTTGGTTATCAACCCAACAAGATCTAGACTCGGCTAGGACACATACCTCTGGGCATGCCTGTGAGGGGGTGTCTAGTTTGGATTAGCTGAGGTGGAGGGCCCACCATGCGTGGGGGAGATGCCATTCAATAGAAAAGAGAAAGCACACTGAACACAGCCTCTCTCTCTCTCTCTCTCTCTCTCTCTCTCTCTCTCTCTCTTTCTCTCTCCTTCCTGGCAGTGGATCAATGTGACAAGCCACCTCATGCTACTGTCACCTTGCGTTCCCTGCCATGATGACATGATGAGACCCTCAAACTGTGAGACTTCCTTCTTTAACTTGCTTTGGTCAGGTATTTTTGTCACAGCCACTGGACAGGCAACTGATGTGGGATGGATGCTCTGCTCCTCGAGAGCAGCCTAAGTTTCTCTCCTATTCTATATTTCACCAATATCTCAAATACTTTAAGATGCATTGCAAGATAATTGATAATATGATACATTTATTTTCCTCCTAAGGCATTTTTACTTTTATTAAAATCTCTATTAGAAGTATTCTGATTGTGTAATAAGAGAGCACAATATATCAATGGGAAATAGACATTGACCTCCATTGCTGTTATCTCTAAGGGAAACTTTAGTCAGTATATTTAAAGAGCATAGGAATTAGGAAGCAGCTATAACTCGAGTTTTGCTATTTATAAACTAATTTTTACTGCCTAAATCAAGAAAATTTGAGAAAATTGTAACTTCTCTATCACCTAATTTCTTATTTTCAAACAAACAAAAAAAAATAGAATGAATCAGAGTTGTACAGTCCTGTAGATTGTCAACAGACATTTCTTTCTTTTTTCTTTTTTTGAGATAGGATCTCACCATGTTCCCCAGCTGGCCTGGAACTTACTATGTAAACCATCCCAGGCTGGCTTCTATCTCACAATGATCTGACTGCCTCTACCTCCCCAGTGCTGGGATTAAAGGCATGCTTCACTACACCTGACTTGAGATTTCTTGAGAACAGGTGGCAAAGGGGACAGTGGTAGGGATTTATCCATAGTCCAACAATTTTAGCGCACATTGACTGAAGCATGGCGAAGAGTAGGCATTGAGTATACAGTGTTCCTTAAAGTTATTAGGACAGGAAAATTGCTTTAAAATATTACAATATGAATTAGGGCTTCTTAGAAGACATGCTAGAATTGATAGATTAGATGATGTGTCCCTTGTCTATGGCTGTGTGTAACAAATTACCCCAACTGTAGTTATTATCTCATTTCCATGGATTAGGAATTCCAGAGAGGCTAAGCTTGAAGATTCTGGCTCAAAGCCTCAGGTACAATCATAGTCTCAGTATCAGCTCTGAAGACACCATGTGAAGTTTTGAATGCTACTGGAAGGCAGACTCCCAGGGTGGTCACCCACATGACTGGCTAGGCGGCACCCACTGCTGGTGGGAGGGTAATTTCTCCTCACAGGAACCATCCTAAGGATTTTTGTGGGTCTTCTTTACATAGCATTTAGTTTTCTGCATTGTGAGAGGGCACAATGTTCTCTATGATCTAGTCTCAGAAACCTACTCTATTCTATTGGCCACAGGTCAACCCTGATTCCATTTGGGAGGAGCATTGGGGGTTATCAGGAATGCTGACTACCACATATGGGCTCTGTGGAGGCTTCATATTTTAAGATCTTACAGTTGTAGAAAATTTAGAAATGTTACTGATGTTACTGAAATATATTCAATTGAAAATACAACAAATGTTACAGATGTGGAAGATATATCACTGTCTCAAACAGGATATTGTCTCCTCAAAGAGGTTCATTTCTTAATCCCTGGAATCTGGGACTATATTTCCTAATATAGGGAAAGTGACAGCAGGTATGAAGAAATTAAGATGGGTGAAATGAAAAGAATATTTCAATTTTCTAGGTTTGCTTTACATGATGCACCCTTACAATTACACAGTATGTTTGGCTGTGATTCAAAAGCCTCCTTTTGAATATGGAACAGTAAAAAGACAACAATAAGAGAAAGATTTTTCCCCCAGTATTTGGCCCACAATATTTTGAAGAAAAATGGATCCAAGGAATGCCAGTGTTTTCTAGAAGCCAGGAAAGAAGAGGGAAGAAACCTCTTTCATAGATTCCAGAAAGGAACCCAGGCTACAGATGCCTAGATTGTAGCTCATTGCTACAGTCAGGCTGGGTTTCTGACCTATAAGAAGTATAAGAACCAGAAATCGGGGTTCTTTGAAGCTACCATGTCTCTTACAGCAACTCAATTTTTATACCTTATTATATTAAGTTATGGAATTATTTCATTATTAAACATAATTTTACAACGTTATAAATAGACTTTTCAGTCCCTGTTTCATTGACATTATATATTAGTCATTTATATTAACACTCAAGCTTTGCATTGAAATCAAATGGACAAAAATTGAAATCCCTGAGCCAGAAAGTTACATTATAGTAAACAATGATCTCAGTGTTCATACATGTTCTCACAAATGTTAGGATCTCCTCCAGTTTTAGGGCTAACTGCATGCAGCAGACAGGTGTGCAAGCATGTGTGTGTATCTTCAGCCTTTCTTTATCAATGGAATCAAGTGCTTTCCACATCTTGTGGAAATGAATAATGTTACAGTGAGCAGAAGTTCAGCCCTCTCTGAGGTGAGGTTCCAGTTTCTTTTCTTTGGAAATTAACTAGCAGAGCCATGGCTAGACATAAGAAAACGCTACTCAATAAACATTTAGTGGGTGAAACATAATTTTGGAAACAACCAAGTTATAAAGAGAAATTTGGTAAAAAAACAAATTTAAGGCAAATGAATCATCATCAAAAAAGAGATGTAGATGACTGTTAAAAAGTTGTATTAACTTTCTGTGAAGGAGATAATAAAAGAGTTGTCAACGAGAGGGAAAGATACAAGATGCTTCCATAAGAAAGAAATGTCAGCATATGATGGATCATTAGATGTTGATATGGAGATCCAAAATAAATTTCAAGGTTTAGATCCCAAGTTACCATGATAATGATGTTGTAATTAACAAGAATGAATGATATGAATGAGAAGACAATTCATAGAGACAGATGTTTAGATGGTTTTCAGGGTGTTGAATAAAGTTTAAAGCATGCAAAACATGGATGGAGGGATGGATGGATGGATGGAGTGATGGATGGATGGATGGATGGATGGGTGGATGGATGCAAGAATGTCCTTTTCTCATGATAAATTTTGTATAAACTTGGGAATTCTTAAGGTAAATTATAACAGAGCCATGACAAAAGGAAACAGTGAACACCTAGAAAGAGAAAGCAGTTTAGAAGCTTCCACATTTAAATAAATTAAAGAATATAAAGAAACCCTGGTAAAGAAAGGAGAAATAGCAGAGACGTCCATGGGAGGCATGGGAAGACGTTAGGTCCACAGTCAGCCAAATGCTTTACAGGGGAAAAGAGTCTCTCAGTTTAGGGTGTATTTAGAAGTCTGAGTTAGAGCTTCTTATGAAACTCTCACAGGAATGATAAAGACAGCCATAAATATTATATACCTTAAAACCCTCTTTCGATTTTGAAATTTATTAAGTCAATGGTGATACTGTGACACTAAAATAACAAATAACAGTGTTCTCCTCTGGCATTGAATAGGCTTATCTACAGGAGAATTCAAGTCGTCATGGAAATATCCTAATTTTGAGGGAGGGGGCAGCTAATTCTAAAATACAGCAAAAAATAAAGCACTTCTGAAACAGAGTGCTTTTGGTATAGTGTATCTTAATCCAGAACATAAATAGGTCTTTATAAAACCACGTTGTCTTTAGTAAATTTGCAATAAGAATTTATAGTTAGAAAAGAACATGTTAAATTTGAAAAACTGTAGGTTCAAAAAGAATGCCTCTTACACATCAGTAGGTAAAGCACGGTGCGTCCACATGCTGACAATTTCTGTCAACACATTCTGCTAATTATTCGGGATAACATTTTTCATAATTGGCAAGGCCATGCCCCCTGCTTGGACTTTCTCAGTAACTGTTGAAAATTGCTAAATAAAATTTGTGTACTTTACTTTTGTCAATGACCTTATTAGCACTTCTCAAGCTGAACTATGTCTGTGGGCAGACGTGTGCATGAAAATCCAGTCTTGACTTTTTCAAGAAAGAAGTTATGCAACTTTACACTTCATGAATTTAACAATCAAATGTTATCTGTAATATACTCATTTTGAGGAAGCACTGTGGCAGCACTGACTGGATTGATGGGACTTGATTAGCTAATGGCTTTTCATCTGTGTTTTGTCACCGATACTGGCCCCAATCCAGTTGGCAACTAAAGTGTCTAAATGCTTCCAAACAGAAATTACCCATAAAACTTGTGACAGCATTCTCTGGGTTCCTGGATCCAGGTCACTGCACATCTGGATGGGTTGTTTTGGCAGGATTTATAATGTCATATCCCTTGTAAACATGATATACCTGTCTCTCAGTTTAACAGAGAATTTTTGAAGCTAAAGTATTTGTTTGCCCCCAGAATTGAGTCACAACAGATTATTTACCAATATTAAACTCAGGAGTCACATAAATACTCCAGGATTTCAATTTATCTTTTAGTAGAAAAAATGTCTTATTGGGCTGGAGAGATGGCCTAGCGGTTAAGAGCGCCGACCGCTCTTACAGAGGACCCGGGTTCAATCCCCAGCACCCACATGGCGGCCGAGAACCGTCTGAAACTCCAATTCCAGGAGAACTCCAGTTCCAGGGGAATCCGACACCCTCTTCTGACCTCCGCGGCATTGCACGACACGGGTGCACAGACCTGCATGCAGGCAGTACATTGATACACATACAGAAATAAAAAAAAAAATGTTTTATTTTGAAATGGTGGGAAAACTAAAAAAAATAATGAAATCACCAAAGAGTCAATGGTTTTCACTATGTCTTAGAGAATAGAGTTAGGGATTTGCAACCATTTCATTTGTCATGTGTTGAAAGTGCTACAAAGGATTAATAAACAAAATTTATGTACAATTTAACTATGTACAAATTGTTACATAAAACAGACTTACATTATAGAGGAGTGTTTAATTGCTGTTACACTATAAGAAAGGGGCTTATAACCCACATAGGAGGATAGCATGAATGCACAGGGAAAGTACGACATTCAACAATAAACAGATGTCAATCATGTGCAAGGCAGAAAGAAGGCAGAAGACTGGCATGTGTGAGTGTCCATGGAAACGAGATGCAGGCTGCCCTTTGATTTCAGGCCTGATCTGCTACCTGCCAAGTCAATCATGGGGAACTACTCTGCCCTCATTTTAAAATCACTGACTTCAAATGAGCCACTTTGTTAGGCCTCAGGATTTATTTCCATCCAGGGCCAACAAATGTATGTCAGATTTTCTGGGCTCATTCCCTTTGTTCTGGTGTGAGGTCTTGAATACAAACTCTCATTAGCAAGTTACAAACACAGGTTCACCCCCATCTTTATGCTTACTGGAAAAATAGCCAAAATAATTGTGCTGAGAAGGAAACTCATGACAGACCAGATCTCAGTGACCCTTAGGACGTTTGGAGGCTAGTGTTCAGTAGAACAAAACCCCTGCATGTTTACGCTCACAGTGGTGGTATATGCAAAGTAGTTTAAGACACATTGTGAACGGCAAATAGCTTATGGAACACATTCAGGAACTTACTTTGTGAGAGGAGGACTTTTCTCTCATAATTCAATGTTGGTGGATTAAACCTTGATGTTGTGTCTTCCCATATGTATTTTTTATGTTCCATATACATTTATTGAGCATCAGCTGCTATGTCAGGTTCTCTGATGGGTGGTGGGTGCAGAGTGGAACCAGGGTCCAACTTTGCTTTTTGGTTGCTATGATAAAACACTGACCAAAATCGACTTGGGGAGGAAATAATTTATTTGTTTTACACTTCCACATTCCATCACGCAGAGAAGCCAAGCAGAAGCTGAAGCAGGAACTTAGAGCCAGGAAGTGAAGCAAAGGCCGTGGAGAAATGATGCTTACTGGCTTGCTTCCCTTGGCTTGCTCAGCTACGTTTCTTATGCAGCCCAGGCCTACCAGCCAGGGACCGCACTATCACAGTGGACTTCTCACATCAACCAACAGTCAAGAAAATGTGTGCTAGACACAGCCACAGGCCAATCTGATGAAGGTAATTCTTCAGCTGAGATTCCCTCTTCCCAGGTGATTCAAGTTTGTGTCAAGTAATGGTGACAGCATTCACAGCATCCATCCACGCTCAATCAGACAAAAGCCAGCGTGGAGCTGGGGAAGTGGACAGGAGGCCCCAACCTTAACTGAAGAAGTATTGACAGCTGGTCACTGCTGGATGAGAAAGAATAAGTCTTCTTTATGGACGTGGTGCTAGAGAGGCTCCATATAACCAGTAGATGAATTTACCCCGAGGGACATCTGGATACACAAAGTTGACTCAATAGGCCTTAACATATACATGACAGAAGGTATGAAATCCTGTACATGGACTATAGGGGGGGGGTGTAGATGGGAACGGAATCTAAGACTAATTAAGATGTATTATATGAAATGTACAGAAGTTCACTAAAAATGTACACTGAAAAAAAATTTTTTGTCTTCTTGAGACAGGGTCTCCCTGTAACCCCAGCTGGCCTTGAATTCACAGACATCTGCCTGCCTCTGTCTTCTGAGGGCTGGCATTAAAGGCATGTGCCACCATGCCCAGCTTGAAAAAAATTTTTTACAAACTTAACCAATCTCTGCACCCATGGAATTCACATGTCAATGAGGAAGTAGAAAAAAAAAAGCTATGGAAACTTATCCTTCTGGTTATACAGGAGCACAGAAGAAAGAGGAGAGAAGCTAAGTGGAATATAGAAGCTGATTTTTCAAGACAAAATGGAAAATGAATGAAACTAGAGGTCATCTTGTTAAGTGAAATGAGTCTGATGCACAAACACAAAGGTCACATTTTTTTCTTTTATTTCAAAGAATTTAAACAAAAAAGAACTTGAACATAGTGAAAACAATGTCTACCAGGGGAAGGTTAAAGAATGGGGCGGAAAAAGGGAGAGTAAAAACGATGAAATCTCACTGAAGCATGAGAAAAAGCCTGCGTAGAAATGCCACAGCAAGACCCATTCTTGTTTCTAAGTCTGAACATTAATAACTACATAGAAGGGCAAGGGCAATGCAGGAGAGAAGTTGACATGAGTTATAACATCATGGAGGCCCAAGAAGCTGAACTCTTTTTCCCTAAAAAAACCTATTGAAGAATAATGCAAGAATAGAGGAGAGCTGGTACGCACAGAATATCTGTGTCCCCTAGATTCATGTTGAAGTCCTATACCCCAGGATGATATTGGAAAGTGGGGCTTTGGAAGGTGGTAGTTAAGAGGATGGAACCCACATGAGTGAACTGCTAGCGTGAAGGAGTGCCGTCACCTTCTCTGGTCTCTTTCTGCAGCTTAAGACAAAGACAACAGCAGGCTGCATCCCAACCAAACCCCCCCCCAGACCTTCTCCAGTTGCACCAAGACCTCAGACTTAAAACTGTAATAAATAATTTTCTGTTTATAAACAGAAATTATTTATTACAATCAAGCAATCCAGACCACATAGCTTAGGTACAACAGCCTCTAAAACCTCCTGAGGACAGGAAATGAGAAAATCTCTAGATTTTATGCACCATGGCCCAGCTTATCTTCAGTGCTATGAAACCACCAAATCTAGTCATCTTTTCAATATTCTGAGGCCTGTGAGTCATGGTGGTGCTGATCTGTGATGAATATCCAAGTACCAACACCTTGACTGTTAACAACAGCCACCCCTTTCAGCAACTCCACACTCCACTGTTACTCTGAACGCTTTGGTGTACAGCACAATTAAGAAACTGCTGGTTCTGTAGCTCCAGCAACAAGAAAAATGTGGCTACGGATTTAAAGTTACTCACTTTTAGCTTCCTGATCAGTCCTACAAACGATAATTCTGCCATGTTTCCCCGAGACACCCTGCAATATTGAGATTTCATGTTAGCCACACAAACAACTTTCTGAAACTATGAAGCGTCTTGAAAAGAGTTGTGTCTGATGAATTCCATTAGTAAGACCAGTTCTCTAGAATATTCTCTTCCATTCTATCTATAATAGATAATTTGGAAGGCCTCAACAAAAATGTGTGTATACAGTCATGTGTGGGGCATTTGTGCACATGCATGTGAGCATGGGTGTGCACACATGGGTGTATATGTGAAGGCACACAGACACTGAGATGCCTTCAGTTGTTTTAGAACATCCTAAGAATGTGAATGTAAGCACGCACACCTGCAGATCAACACATGTAGAAAACAAAAACATGCTGCTGTTCTTCCATCCGGTGCACCAGCCTGTCTCCTATCAGAGTGCTCAAGTGTCCTGAACAAAAGAGCAGAACAAGCATGCCTGTGTTTGCATAGTGGCTCCTCACCTAGAAAAAACCCTCCTTGCTCTCTCTCCACTCCCGAGACCCTTTGATTCCTGCTGCTGAAGTTCCTGTTTGCTCTCAGGACTGTTTGATCACTCAGGGGCACAACAGAACAGCGGTGTAGCTGTTGCCTTTTTGGCACAAGCTTGATGTTCAGCAGTAGGTGGTTTCTCACCAGTTTGGCCTTTGCTTTAGGACAATGAGTGACAAGATGTTAGTTCACACAGCAAGACTTATGTAACTTACAAAGAAAAAAAAGATCAGGCTAGAGGTTTATTCAGCAAATCAGCAAGATTTTGAAAGCAAGAATAAAAAGCCTTTTCCCTGAATCCCAAGATTAAGGAGACTTGGCCAAACTGCTAAGGGCAACTCGGCAAGGAAAGGCATGGATGTGGAGAAAGCGGTTCTTTAAGTTCATGCCACTCAAAACAGCCTCACTGGGTCCCCTGAAAAAGATGTCTTTTGTGAGGAGAGAAGTTTCAAACAAAATACTGTTTATCAAGGTGTGCACTAACTTAAGCAGTGTTCATCTGTCCAAAAGCTATCTACATCTAGAAAAAGAGATGTGTGCGCCAGCTTGAAGAAAGCAAATCCGGCAGCAGATTTTGCTGAATCTTGATAAAACACGTGTAAAATGTTTGCCTCTTGCTCAGAGGTTTGGGTTTTTTTTTTTTTTAGTTCTTCAGACCAACCATTGCAAGGAAGCCAAATATCTCTTAACATGAAAGCCCAAGATGGTGGTTCTTTGACTTTGGAACCCAGGGTTTCTGAGGTCTCAGGTAAGATGTATCTGCATAGCTTTGGGAATTTGCCCCCCCCCCCATTGCTGAAACCCAGGGTTGAGATGTTTCAGTGAGCTGTGATGGTTTCCTCACATTGGGCTCTTCCTCTTTACAGCTAACACATAATAGTTGCATTGCAAATAAAATTTCCAAGATTGTCCAATGTTTGTTTTTAGTAAATTTAAAAGAAAATAAAACTCATCTTTCCTGTAATTAGGATTTTTAATTTATTTATTTATCTATTTATTTATTTATGTGAGTATATTGTCTATAAGGGTGTGTAAGGGCACCTGTGTCATACAGTGCTCACAGAGATCAGAAGAGGGCATCAGATTCCCTTGGTACTGGAGTTATGGACAGTTGTTGGCTGCCATGTGCATACTGGGAATTGAACCTGAGTCTTCTACAAGAGGAGCCAATGGGCTTAAACACTGAGCCATCTCTCCATATCTTGTAACTGTCTCTGAATTGGTTTCTTCCACTTTTAAGAAGGAGTTAGGTTTTCCCAAGCAATTTAATGGCCTAGGCCTCCAGCTTCCAGTCTATGATTGCTTGCTAGCAGAACTATAAACCTGTAAGATTCTTTTATTTCTGTCTCTATAAATGTTAAACATTTTTACATATCTTTGAAAATGAAGGGAAAAAATCAATTTTTATAATTTCATTTTACAGAAATACGGCTAGAAGGCTGATAGAAAACCAGACAAGTATTTTCCACAGGCCAAGATCATGTGTGTCCTCCAACTGCAAGAACTTACATTTTGTTTCAGTTTGGTTTAGTTCGTGAGACACTTTCACGATAGCTCTGACTGAAACTTGCTATTTAAACTAGGCTGGCCTCATGTTTGAGCAAATCCTCCTGCCTTTGCCTCCCACGTTCTGGGATTACAGGCATGGACTGCCATGCCTAGATAAGACTTTACTTTTGTAAATCTGAAAAAAATATATATTAGAAAGTTTGATAGCAGTCGTTAAAGCACAGAGTTGGGACACTCATGTGAAAGCATGAAATTCATCTCAATGGCAAACTGTCATGTTTGGGGAAAGGTTAAATGTTACATGAAAATGTAAATTTTGTTAGGCTGAGCTGAAGACTGCTGGCCTTACCCTTCTACTCCTACTTTCAATCTTTGTAAAGAAGAGTCATTTAAAAAAATCAACTCATGATTCACTCTTTAATCCTAATTTCCATCCTGCAACCCAGTTAATGTAACATAATCTTAAACTTGCAAAAATGAAAAGAATATCAAACAACTTTCAGTCCGAAATCATAATTTTGTGGTAAGGAAATTGGAGTGCAGGTGCAAGATACCATGACCAAGGTGATTTCCCAAAGGTCCCACTGCAAGCACAAGTCAGCAGCCATGGACAGAATTTATCCCTAGTCTTCTGGTCACCTCTGTGGCTAATGTTATTCCAAGAGTGAGTAGTACCAGAGTCATCAATCTCTAATGGGGATCTTAAGGAACAGCAGTGCTACAAATATCCTTTCCATGATAGTTAAAAATAACAATCAGCTCTGCCCACCTGTACTATTTGTGTTTGAAAACTGTCCATGTTTACTGAACAAACACACTCAGGAACTGCACATCTGTGCTCTGTAGTGTTACTGGGCTTTCAACACACCAAGCCTGTTCTTTGAGAGCAACCAGCTTCATGCTGAACTCAGCATGAAGACATCAGGGCAGGACACCAATTAGTGGACACATTGCACCAACCTGACAGGACCACTGTGCAGTGAAGTTCCCTGGAACCCATGTAAGAGCGGAAGTATGTCCTTTGGCAGTAAATAATTAAACTGAAAGGAAAAAATGTTATGCTTCATCGGCGGAGATTTGATTTATGTTCAAGAAAACCTGCAGCCTTCAGAAAATCTTACCAGTTATAGTCCCACGTGATCTTGCCAAAGCCACCTGGAACGGATCCGCTCCCCTGTACTATACTTTCTTAACAACTAAATTCACTTTTTGACCTTCAGTAGGATGGACATGAAAGCAGAGGTCAGACTGTGAGTTAGCACAGCATCGTGTAAAAGTTGTCAGGACCCCAATCTTTACTTCTTGAAAACAAACACCACTATTATGATTTGCCTTCCTGGCCAGCCGACATCATATTTTTGTAGATTATAAGTTTTCCTTTTAGTATAATGATTAAGTATTCTGTTTTCTAAGATGTTCCATTATGAATTATTTTTAGAGCTCAAAATAAAAAGTAAGGTAACTAGCCAAGTGTTGAGTGTAATTTTGTATACCACATTTTGTTTTTAAGCCCAGTTTTCAGATCTAACTCCCTCTTGGTCTATTATCATTCAGACTGATCTTCCAGAAAATACTAAGAAAATATCACACACAAAAAATCCCGTGTGTGGTAATAGCCTCAGAAATTTCAAACAGCTCTAAGAGATCTGGCCTCAGATCCAAACATTTACATGATCGCTCAATTTTAATGAAGTCAAGCAAGCTGCTGAGCATCTGGCCGGTACTCAAGGTCTTGCCCTGACTGGGGAGGGCCACCTTGTTCTTATCAAGAATGTAAGAGGTAGTGACAGGTGATAATGTAATGCAGGAAGCTGCTGCCCTTGGTCACTTCATCTTTGCATCCCAGTGGGTGCCCAGAGGTGATGACACAGGTTCTGCCAGATGTAAACAGTTTCATCAGCATCTAAGGATCTGCAGAAGACATTGACGGGGGAAAAACTATATAAAATTTAAGTGAACCCTTAATATGTGTCAAATTAGCTTACTAGCCTGAGGAGAGGAAAAAAAATCCTCTACAAATGTTAGAGAGAGAAGGTGATACTTCAATGGGTGTTTTTATTATATAATGTTAAATCAAAGTAAACATACTGGTTGACATATCATTTCCTTACAATGAAAGCATTCAAATTCATCCAAACCTGTCCAAACACATAGTATATTACCCTCATATGTGGTCACTCTATTGTACAGTCATATGCCAGAACTGTGTGTTCCCATCTTCCTATACCTTAGCACCATTGATCAACTTTTACCGACATTCAACCACCTACATCAGATCACAAGTCTTTGAGAGTACATGAGAGCATAATTAGAGAGCAACTTGCTCTATACTACAACTTTACCTGATTTCTGAAAATGGATAAATAAACCAGGGTAGAAAATCTCATCTATTCTTAATTCAGCATTCCTAGTGATAGAAAATATTGGTAAGATAGCCATTTAATGCACACATCTGGAAATAAAGAAGGCATTGTATGGTGCACTGTTCAGCCTTATTCATACCTAAGAAAAACTAGTTCACCAGCAACTATGAATGTTCAGTTATTTAAATTAGTGAAAGAAGCATAAACCTGATTTCATGAGTCACTAGGTCAATGGAGGAGGTTCTTTTAAAAATCATCTGTTTTTAACTCTTAGACAGGGTTTCTAAGAACAAATCCATGAATGATGCACCAAGAAAAATATGGAAGAGGCAAAGATTTTGTTTCCCACTTCAATATTAACAGATGGGAAGGGTTTTCAAAGGGTTAAACTATGGAATTTCTGACACAACACAAGACATTGTCAAATACGCCATCTGGTTTAACTTACTGGTGTCTTCCACCATTCTATTTCTAGAATTCTGTGCTTCATTTCAGCTAAATATGTTCAGCTAAGTATCTTACATAAAGATCTTGCTATATCTTCTCCAGACTTTCAGCTCCCACAGTGTCTAGTGTACATGCACAATTACTTCCTTATTAAGTATGTGTTCAGAATGAAGATTAATAAGAGTTCATATATATTGTCAATAGCGTTGTTGCTTAGTTGTAAAAGGGAGCCAATGTGGTGGGCACTTCACTGAGACACAAAAGATTCAATTCTTAACCTGAAACCTTATCCAAAAGGCAGTCAATGAAGAATGAAGAAACGGTTATGCTTGATTATTCAAAACTTTTATTGGTAGACAGCCTCTAGGGGGGAAAGGGTAGTCCTTGAAGCATCATGGGGCCATATGGAATATTAAATTCAACCTTTAAAACTTGTGAAAAATGGCAAAGAAATAAAAAAATGACATAATGGGCAAGAATTTATAGTAATAAGTATGTGTTCATTAGCAGGAAGACAGTAAGTTTTAAGGCTTAATTATTAACTGTTACAAAGATTAAATTGCTGCTAAGGGCTATATGAAGTATGATTTTGACAAGCAATAAATATTTGAGCACAAAATTCCTTTCCAGAACTTATTTCTCTTTATTTAATGTGGGGGCTTGTTTGTGTTTTAGTGTAATGAGTATTTGTGTGCGCATATGTGTGTACAAGTTGCAGCCAGAGGTCAAGGTCGGCCATCTTCATCTCTTGCTCTCCACCTTATTTTTTGAAACAGAGTTTCTCATTGGACCTGGAATTTACCATTTTTGCTACAGAGTCTGACTGACAGCCCATAAAATTTGTCTGTGCTCCTGTCTCAAGTTCTGCGGTTATGGTGCCCACCTGGCTTCTTATGTGTGTGCTCTGAACTCAAGCCTTCACCATGTGCACCGCAAACATTCCACACATGGAACCATCTCCCAGTAGTTGTTTGTCATATTAGATCTTTCACCATCACTTCCCAAAATTATTAGCTACAACACAATAACACAGGTGCTAATTCTCAGAGGGTCTTCATGCATACATTTTGGCTTCTCTGTACTTACTTGTGTTCTCAGGAACCACGAGAATCTTTAAGGCAAACTGTTTCCTAAACCACTGCCCACCTTCACTCCAGTTCACAAGAAAAAAGGAAGAGAGAAAATTAGGCAATATAAGAAATTCAGGGGGCTGGAGAGATGGCCTAGCGGTTAAGAGCACTGACCGCTCTTGCAGAGAACCGGGTTCGATCCCCAGCACCGACATGATGGCCGAGAGCCGTCTGAAACTCCAATTCCAGGAGAACTCCAGTTCCAGGGGAATCCGAGACCCTCTTCTGACCTCCGCGGCATTGCACGACACAGGTGCACAAACCTGCATGCAGACAGTACATTGATACACATACAGAAATAAATAAAATAAATAATAATAATAATAATAATAATAAAATAAACAACTTAGTTTTAAAAAAGATATTAATTAAAAAAAGTTCAGAAAGAGAGCTAACAAAATAAAAATAAAAATATCTACAGGAGACTTGGAGGTAGCTCACTCAGTAAAGTGCTTGCCCAGCAATCATGAGGACTCAAGTTCAATCCCTGGAACCTACTAAAAGAGCTTGGCATGCTGGTACACACTTGTAATACCAGCTACTGAGGAGCGGCACATCCCTTGGGTTCAGTGGGCACCAAGTCTAGCCTAATCATCAAGCTCCTGGCCACTGACAAACCAATCTTGTCACAAAAACAAAATAAAATAACAACAAAAGCCTGAGAGAGATGGCTCCTAAGGAATAGTTCTGAAGACTGGCTTCCGTGTTTCATATGCACACACACATACACACACACAAATTAAATTAAATTAAATAAAAAGAAGTCTTGTGTAGTGAGCAAATATCAAGTACATCCAAGAGAATACAGGTGATGAAAGAATAAAACACTGAGATAAAGAAACAGCAAGGAAGGCCAAGACTTCAGAAGCCCCACTGGGCCATCTACAGCCCTTGATCTGGATGAAACTGTGCAGAAGTGAAAGCAGGGGCTTTGACAGGCAACTCTTTTATGGTATTTTCTATAAGACTCCATCTGCCAGCATAACAAATACCACATACGGGTCTAGGTTGACCATCAGCTCTCCAGGCTCCAGATGATGTAACATGCAGGTCTAGGCTGACCATCAGCTCACCAGGCTCCAGATGATGTAACATACAGGTCTAGGCTGACCATCAGCTCACCAGACTCCAGATGATGTAACATACAGGTCTAGGCTGACCATCAGCTCACCAGACTCCAGATGATGTAACATACAGGTCTAGGCTAATCATCAGCTCTCCAGGCTCCAGATGATGTGACATGCAGATGTAGGCTGACCATCAGATCTCCAAGCTCCAGATGATGTAACATGCAGGTCTAGGCTGACCATCAGCTCACCAGACTCCAGATGATGTAACATGCAGGTCTAGGCTGACCAGCTCACCAGGCTCTACATGCAGGTCTAGGCTGACCATCAACTCTCCAGGCTCCAGATGATGTAACATGCAGGTCTAGGCTGACCATCAGCTCTCCAGGCTCCAGATGATGTAACATGCAGGTCTAGGCTGACCATCGGCTCACCAGGCTCCACATGCAGGTCTAGGCTGACTATCAGCTCTCCAGGATCCACATGCAGGTCTAGGCTGACCATCAGCTCACCAAGCTCCAGATGCGGTAACTGCCAACACATATTTGCCCAAGACTACTTGATATTGTTTTAATGGCAGGTGTATCAGGCCAACTCCTGTCAGCACCAGAGACTCTGGAGTTAGGTCACTGATGGGCTATGTCATCTTAGACAGGTTAATGACACTTTCTAGGACCCAGTTCCCCAAACAGTGCCTGAAAACATAATCACACGATTAAACAGCTTGTGAGTGTTAAAAGACACAAGGCTCGGGGAATCTTCAGATAGTGGCTGACTTTATTGCACACACTCAGAAAACATAACTCATTGTTATTATTGGTAGATTTCCTACTGTGTTAGAATTAGTTTAACTGTATTTCCCATAACAAACAAAATTACTGATATTTAACTTAACAGATAGACACGATGGTTTCATTGGCTGTTAAAGTTCATTAAGTAAGTTCCTAGTAGCCAGCTGGTATTTAAGGAGCATATTAATGGTCTTATTGCCTTTAAATAAAATCCTTATTTCAATCTTTTAATATCTGTTTATAACTTATACATCTACCTTTTTAAAAGAAACATATAAAACTCTTAAGCAACAGTGTCCATTGCCTCTATTTCATCCCCGTTTAATAGGCCATCTAAATTCTTAGAAGCATTTTGGTAAAGATGCTTCATCCTTTTAATCATCTTGGCTCATGTGACACTGTGTAAGTTTCTCCCTAGCCACAAGTGCAATACACAGGGATTACTTCCCTTTTACATTGCAACAAACTGATGGACTCCTAACAGCCAATGTGTACTTCCTTTTCTTTGGAAACATGGCTTCTGTCTCCATATCTCCTTTTCTGTTTCCCTTTTTTGATTTTGCCCCTCACAAATGACTTCGAAAATCCCTTCTTGTGTCCTTGCAGCCGCAATGCTATTTCCTCATTATTTTCATGTTCTTTCTTCTAATCCACACTTGCTAACAAGGGAAATTCCTGCCTTAGAATGATTAACCAATATGGTATAAAGGACTGCTTCCCGACCCCAGTTGATCAGCATATACTCATAAGGTATTGGGTAAAATTCATGGCATGACGCAGAAGATCTAAGGTAAAGCCTTCTACTAGAAGACGTGTTTACCAATCATACATCAAAGACTTACTGACCCCTGGTCAAGACTTTAAAAAGAACAGAAAAGTCACAAAACCATCTAGAAAAGTCAGCCATCGGGGCTTCAGATATGGCACAGTGGTTAAGAGCACTGACTGCTCTTGCAGAGGACCTGGGTTCGATTCCCAGCACCCACATGATGACTAAGAACCATCTTTAACTCCAGTTCCAGGGGAATCCGAGGACCTCTTCTGACTTCTGTGGCATTGCATAACACGATACACCAACCTACATGCAGACAGTATATTCATACACATAAAAAAAAGAAGAAAAAGAAAAGTCAGCCATCAACATCTGTCATGTTGCCAGGTGTGAACACCTGTCCACAGGCTAGAAAGGACATTGAATACTGTCTTTGATTTCTCTTTCATCCATTCCCCCTGCTACCCTAAATCTTGAAGAGCCAGAAGATTCATTGGTGAGTTGGAAAAAAGGACTAGAAGACTAAATGATAAATCCATTTCAGGCTTTTCATTCATCAGATCCATACTGCCAGACAGAAAACCTCAACTTTAAACACAAGAAGGAAGTTCTTACTTAACAAACAAGGTACTAACAGTTAAATTACTAAATGGAGGTGATTTTTCTATGGCCTGACCTATATTACCCAAGAGTAACCCGACAATTCATGGAGCGTGATGAGCTTTCTATATAAACATGGAAAAGAATGATCCCAGACTATATTTAAAAGACTAGGAAACAAAAAGTTAAACTGTTTTATGTCTTTATATTTCAACTCATCTTGGTTCAATGAAACAGGCTACTTTGTAGAAGAGAAACTGGTCATCTCAGGAGGAAATATGGCATTCCCAGGGTTGAAGATGTGATGGCCAGGCCAAAATCAGTGACAGTCCTTGAAACTGCAAATTAACCTAGGTAGAAAAATGATACTTGTCACCTCTGGATCAAGGATTGTTGGTCACTGCTTCATGGTTCCTTCAATACAGGGAGACCTGGGAAAATGCTGCCTAAGCTTCTGTGAAGAGACAGAATCAGCTAAAATACCTACTCCCAGATGGTGTCATGGAGATTCTTATAAAGAATCATTGCAGCCAGAATGACAACTCTAGCTTTTAATCCCAGTGCAGCAGCTGTGGAGGCAGGAAAAGCATGATTTTGAGGCTACCCTGGGCTACATAGTAAGACCTTGACTCAAAAAGAAAAAGAAAAAAAATAAAGAAAATAGAATCACTCATTTTAAACAGTTGTATATGCATTAACAAACACTCAAAAGATAATGCAGTATCATTCAAGGAAGATTTATGCTCTAGGAAGTTTTAGAGTACTATCAAAACTTCACAGTTGCATATAAATCTCTCTAAAACAGCCCAAGTCCACAGTATGTCTTACTCTTACAGATAAGAATTCAGTGTTATTTAGCACCATTGAATTTCCTGTATAAAAATTTGCCTGTGTATACACAAGATATGTGGGAATTTGTTGTTTTTTAAAAATTTATTTATGTATTTATTTATTTATGTGAATGAGTATACTGTCTGCATGAAGGTTGGTGCACCTGTGTTGTGCAATGCCACAGAGGTCAGAAGAGGGCATCAGATTCTCTTGGAACTGGAGTTAAAGATGGTTCATAGCTGTCATATGGGTGCTGGGAATCGAACCAGGGTCCTCTGCAAGAGCAGTCAGTGCTCTTAACCACTGAGCCATCTCTCCAGCCCCCTGTTGTTTTATTTTAAATGAACATTTTACTAATCACATTTTGTTCCTTACGTCTTTGAGAATCACATCCCAAACACTGTGTACTAAGAGAGGAACTGTCCCAGAAGCCATGGTACTTTCTAGGAGTGATAACTCTTTCTCCACTAAACCTCATATGAGCAAGACGCTTGCTTTGCCACAGCTTTATATCTTTAAAATTTTCAAATAACACTAATCTAGTGTAAGTCATAAGTTACCTAGGGGACTTAATGAAGCAATGAACATGAATTGTATGAAGAAGAAGTAATTTAAAATAATAATGTTGACTTTACAGTGTTAATGAGGAAATTCCATTTCAGTAAAGGAAAAGAGTAATTAATAGGAGGATAGGAAGGAGAAAGAAAGGAGAGATGGAGAAATAGAAGGAGCGAAGAAGGAAGGAGCACTGGGAAGAGGGGGAAAAGAGGCTGTGGATAAGGATCGTCTATTTCTGAGTGTCCTGTTTACCCTAATATGTAAACAGAGAGCTCTATAAATAACAAGCTTAAATTTAAAGAACCTGTAAAGACCCTGTAAGATTGAATCCCAATGCATTCAGAAATATGAGTGCAAGTTCAAATCTCAGCACCTACATGGTCCATAACTCAAGTTCCAGGGGATATGACACCCTCTTCTGGTCTCCTCAGCTATTGCACAACATGGGTGCACTTACACATGTACAGGCAATACATTTATACACATAAAATAATAAAAATAATAAATGAAATATTTTAAATTTAAAAACAACGATCTAAATCTATCCCCTTGAAACAAAAGAGTACCTTCACAAGCCACAGGGTAAGTTATTAAGTTTCTCTCTCTATCAAAACAAATCACTTCTGAATTCTTTCTTCCTTCATTCCTCCAAAGAAATGGCTGAAATTTTGAATGAAATAAAATTTACTATCCAAAATTATCTTCTAGATCATATGTGGTTTTATGCTTTATGTGTTAATATTTCACTCACTCTATTTCAGTTTCACATAGAAGAAGCTAGGATCTCTGTGCTTTCATCTATGTTCGGAGACGTCATCTTGGCCATTTGGGACAGGATCAAATTTTTCTTCTGCAATTTGGTAATTCTTAACTTCTTTGCAGTAATTTGCATTTTTAGAAATCCTATCATAAAAGCAAAGTTGTTTTCTTGATTTTATCTTCCAGATTTTGCAAATAGTAGAGATGCATTGCATAATCTATTTAAAAAAGCGTAGTTTTGAAAAGCAGAAGAATCTCACAATTGCATACAAGTAAGAGTGGCTAAAATATTGCATTCCTTTTTTATTTTGGCTTTTGGAAAACAGGAGTCTTGTTATGTAGCCCAGGCTGGCCTTGAAGTCATAATCGTCCTGCTGCATCATCCTGAGTTGCCTGTGTACCTCCGTGCCCCCCCATTCTTGTTATGTAGCCCAGGCTGGCCTTGAAGTCATAATCATCCTGCTGCATCATCCTGAGTTGTCTGTGTACCTCCATGCCCCCCCATACTTGTTCTTTACTACAGGCTATCTTACCTTTTTCATTTTACATTCTATGTTATAATTTTCTCATGTCAGAAGTTATTTTATACTATAAGATTTAATGCTCTTTATAATTTGTTTTGGAGATATAGTGCTTAAATTCAGGGTACCTACTATTTATTTCTTATAAAAATTACTTAATTTGCTATAGATGTTTGAATCCCTTGTATTTTTTTGTTGTTGTTTCTTAAACACTAGGAATTGCTTTGATTGGAGCAAATGTTTTCATATAACCAATTTATTATTCCTCCTTGTTAATTTGTTTGTGTTATTTTAGAATGGCCCAGGATCGCCTTTGGAACTGTATTGCTTATTATATACATTTTAAGCTTTGACAATAGAGAAAGAATTTTAAAGACTATTTGTATAAGCATAGGGTAAAACTTGTTCATGGTTATTTTTTTTTAATTAATTTTATTTATTTCTGTATGTGTACGAATGTACTGTCTGCATGCAAGTCTCTGCACCCATGTCGTGCAATGACGCGGAGGTCAGAAGTGGGTGTTGGATTCCCCTGGAGCTGGAGTTCTCCCGGAATTGGAGTTTCAGACGGTTCTCAGCCGCCATGTGGGTGCTGGGGATCAAACCCGGGTCCTCTGTAAGAGCGGTCGGGTTATTTTTATAAGCTCATGCTCTATTTTTATGATCATGGAGGGAAACACAGGCTCATGCATTGATCTGCAGCCAATGGTGCAATTTTGAGTGATGGTGAGTACTTTAGAAGGCAAGGCCTAGCTCAGGTAGTAAGCCATTGGGTGTGTGTTTTGTAGGCAATGCCTCAAACCTGGTTCCCTCTTCTCTGTCAGCTAACTGCCCATCAGCTGAGTACCTTCTGCCTGTCACAGTGATGTTCTACCCTGCCATGGACCCAAAAGTAACAAAGACAAGAACTTCAAACCTCTAAAACTGAGCCAAAATCCTCTTCCTTGGGTTGTTTATGTTAGGTGTCTGGTGATATTGACAAAAAGTCAACTGTGTCCCAACAAGTGAATTAGCAAGGTGCCTAGACACTAACCACTGTTTCTCCTTCATTAGCAGTAATTGTCTAACAAATTCTTTGAGAACTGCTAGAAGGTAATCAACCACTTCAACTTATCCTGAACCGAACAGTTTCCCATAACATAGGACACTTGGCACTAAAGCCAGGACAGCTTACAGCAGTTTTCCCAGAATAATTTCCCCTGGTAAAGTTTATCCAAAAGAATATGCCCTAAAACTCACTCAACTAAGTATATCAACTCCCTTTGAAGAAGTTCACACTTGTAATTGTGTGGCTGTGACAGTCATTCTGATAATCTTGAATAATATACATTGAGTTTGTTCATCCTACCTATGATGCTTCACAAAACACCTGCGAAGGAGATATTTACCAATTATACTATTCTAGGGCAGATAGCCTTGCCCTCCCTGCCTCTTTTGTCTTGCCCCTCCCCTGCCCCTGCCTTTCCATCACTGTTCTCCATTCACTCTGGCTTCCTGCTCTTCTTCAAGCTTTTCTATTTTGTGCTGACTGTTCTGCCAAATACTCACAGTTTCCTTCCTCTTTCAAGTCTTGACACAGATGGCACCTATCAGAATGGCCTCCCCAGAAAATCATTTATAAAAAAGTATTCTGTCCTTCAGCCTCCATCCCCTTATTTGGCAGTAGCCTCATTATCTACAGTTTCATTTCTGGAGTTTCAGTTATTAGAGGTCAACAACAATCCAAAGATATTAAATAGAAAGTTCTAGAACAAAACCATACATAAGGTTTAAATTACACATAATTGTGTAGTGAAACTCACATGCAATAAACACTGTGTCCTTTTCAGAGTGCCAATCATTCCTTTGTCCAGTTTTAGCCACACTGAGTATGCTATCCTTCCTAAATCACTTAGTAGATTATAAGATCAATCACGACAAATTCAAGTTTGTGATCCATAAAACTTTACTTTGCATAATAATGGCATATCTTAACATTCTGTTAAGAATTACATTTTATTATTGGTTGTCATTGCTAATATCTTACCATTCCAAACACAAGCTATATACATATATATATATGTATATAGTATATATATAGTATATAGTAATATATAGAGAGAGATGGTAATGAGTATATATATATATATATATATATATATATATATATATAACCATCTGCAGCTTCATTGCCTCCTGGAGGTGTTAGAATTTATCCTCTATATTTACTTTATTTACATAAAACAATTTTGTAACTGTGGCAACTTCAGGTTTTTTTTAATTCTTTCGATTGTGGACAAAATTATTGATTTTATTTTTATTTTGGCATGCCCAATCAAAACACACATAAACAAATTTATTTTATTTTTTTCACATAAATTTATTTTCATTTTTTTAACAAATCTAGACCCATGTTCCTGCCCATTCCCCCACCCCGCCATTCTGCCAAACATGCTTTTCATCTCTTTCTCAGTCTTTCTCAATATTCTCCATGAGGAAGTTGACTGTTTTGAGGAAAAGTTCACTGTTTCAGTCAGTTCTTTGATGCAGTCCTTTCTGTTGCTGTTGTTGTTGCTGTTGTTATTTCCAATATGCATTACGACCAACTGCTTCGGACGACAAATTTATAAATATGGGTATTTTTATGGTACATTCAAGACCTTATAAAATTGGGTGCCCTTAGGGGCTGGAGAGATGGGCTCAGAAGTTAAGAGTGCCAACTGCTCTTGCAGAGGACCCAGGTTCAATTCCCAGCACCCGCATGGTGGCTAAGAACCATCTTTAAGCCAGCCGAGGTGATGCACGCCTTTAATCCTAGCACTCAGGAAGCAGAGGCGGGCAGATCTCTTTAAGTTCAAGGCCAGCCTCATCTACAGAGTGAGTTCCAGGCCAGCTGGGGCTATAGGGAGACCCTGTCTCAAAAAAATATAAATAAATAAATAAATAAATAAATAAATAAAATTGGGGTACCCTAATTATTTTTAAATCTATTAAAGAATGTCTCTAAGTATATTAAATATTACACAAAACTTTTAAGTAGTGTTTATACAAAACAACATCTAAGCTGGTTTTGGTTTATTTTCAAGTTGTTTTATTTTAACGTATTCATTTTGCTTGTCTGCTTTAAAAGTATTTCAATTTAAAATAACAAAAATACATAATCTCGATTAAAGGTAACTACAAAATCTTAATTTGCATATGTAATTATACATACTCATAGTCAACACAAGTTTATGTTTCTTAATATTAATTTACTTGGTGTCAAATTGATTTATAAGTAAAGTCTGATAAAAACTAAAACTGTTAACCACAAAATATTTTTTTCATGTCAAAATGTTATCTCTTTATGATGGCATGGAATAGCCAAAAAGATAGGCCTGAAAGACAAAAGAAAGCCTGTGCTAGAGTTTCGCGAACTCACCCCCGCCCATCGAGCAAGGAAGGCTAGTTTCACTTCACTTCCTCTGCGTAAGATAAGCCTCAGGATGTTCCAGCCCACAGGACATTCCAAGCTTATCTTACGCTCCTTCCTGCAATAAAGTGAGCTTGAGCTGTAACACTCTGACTCAACTCCCTGCCGTGGTTACTTTTGGTTCGGCAGCGCACTTACTCTCCCCAGCCCCACTCCGTCGCAGGCCGACAGAGTGAAGATCTTCAGCAGCAAGGAAGCTGGAGAGGGTGGTCTTTGCCACCACCTTTCTATGACCCCCGCATCTGGTGCCCAACGTGGGGCTCGAAGACCCCCCCTCCCGAGACCCTAACGGCTAGCAATACAGCTGGGGCCAATCGGTCTTTCGGGTAAGTGAGTCCCCGCGATGGGAAACGCAACGGGATAAAATAAGGACCCAGTGCTTAAAGTGCTGAGATTGATGTTACAATCCAGGGGGTTAGAACTGACCGATGCAGTCACGGAGTCTGCCTGGGACCACGTCCTCTTTCTGGCCCCCTGGGTAAGAGGGGCCAACCTTTTCTCCTGGGAAGTTTGGGGGTGAATAGAAAAGCTGGCAAGAGAAAGAGAAAGGATTCTCGGAGCAGAATCCTCTTTGGCCTTTTACCCCATGATTGTGGCGCTTAAAGCCACTTTTCACCCCAACTCCCTTCCACCTCCTGGGGGTGGAATTTCAGCTTCGGAAGAGGTTGAGAGATCCCCTAGTCTCAGGGAGGAGGATACGGCCTGGGACACCTTCGCAACCGAACAGGTGGTAGACAAGGGATCGACCCCTGAGTGTCTGGACTCCATGGGCCCCATCCCTTCCCCCTACTCGGCTTTGAGGCAGGAGGCCAGAGAGACAGAACAATGCTTCTCTGAGGAACTCTCCCTACCACCGGCTTATGCCGAGGTGCAAAAAGGGGGGGTCACTCCTACATAAAGCGTAAGTTGCCCCCTGGGGACATAAGAGATCAATTCATTAAGCTGACTGTTTGAGAAGGTATGAATGGTGACCATAGACAGGCCTGTGCTGGCCTCAGGGACTGGACAATGCATTCCTGGATAATAGCCACCCAGGACGTGAACTCAATCTCACAAAGTTCAAGCTCTCACGGTGGCTTTGGCCCAAGCTTTATCTCTCCAAAAGGAAGCAAAGACCACAGAGAGGGCCAAATCAAGAGGGCAGTAAGGAAGGTCACTTTCACAGGGAATGCCCAGAAAAGGAAAGACCAGATAAAGGACAGAGGAATCAGGGATTGCCCCCCGCTCCTTGCCCTAGATGTAAGAAGGGGTATCACTGGAAACGTGATACCTGGACTGCCAGTCCAAGTCAAATGTCTATGCAAGCTCTCTGTGTGTTAACTGTTCTCTCATGTGTCTGAGATTTGTGTCATGTGTGTTCCTCTGTGTTGGTTTCTGTTAAAAGTGGCCACTTCAAAGTTTTTTCATTATATTGTGCACATAAATTAAGTTTACTTTCGACATGCCTCTTAAACTTTTTCAAAGACCTAATTTGAACCCGGGTTCCTAAGTTATGGGAAATTACACTTCAAGGAAGCTATGCTCCAGGATGGCATGTGTTTGTTGACTGTGTGCTGTGGTTTGCCGTAGCTGTTGCGTTTCAAGTTGTGGCATGGAGAAAGTTTAACATCTCCAAATCAGTAAAGGCATGGGCTAAGGATGAACGAATTCTCCTATTGACTGGTGGTGAGCCTGTGGATGGCGCTGATGGAGATTTGGCCTGTGTGCCGGAGACCCTTTCTCTGATAGGCTTTGAGAAGCTTGCATTCTCTTGTGGGTTTTCACCCACTCGGAGGGATGCAACCCGTGAGTGCTTCCCTGGATTGGGGGCATCTGTTGCTTCCCCAGCCTTCCCAGGTGGCGGGTATTTGAATTTGCCATGCAGCCTGGGGTCCTGGCTCCCGCCTTCTGGCCACAGTTCAGGTGGGGAAGGTCACAGAGGCTGGAAGGACAGGCATGCCCGCGGAGCATTTTGCAGCAAGCATTCCATAGAGGTGTTCCTAAAGGCTAGAATTACAGACTGTGGACCTCCACCCTACCAAGTTGTATCAATTAAGCAATTCAAATCCATCTCAGCATGTTTAACTTAAATTCTAGGAGAATTTACAGGCCTTGAAGTTCTAACAAAACAAACTTGGTCCGATAAATTGTCTTTTTTTAAGGAACATTGGTAAAAGTCTCTTTAACAATGTAAATTTATATTTTGGTTTAATTTCCATGGAGAAATTCTTTAAATGCAAACTGTTTTTGTTTCTTTCGGCCCATCTTCAAGCTGTGTGTCTGTGTGAGATGTGAGTTCCTGCTTTCATAAAATGTTTGCTTTAACCCCTTAGTTTAACAAGTTTTTACAGTTGGGTTTAGAGTATGCATATTATTCAGTTTAATGATAGATTGTTTGTTAATTATTAGTAATTATTTATCTATAGTGTTATTTTATTGAAGCAGTAACAATGGTTAATGTAATTATTGAATAAGGTAATTAATAATTAAATAATGATTATAATTGTTTTGTGATTATGAAATACTTATTATTCTTCCAAAGTCCTTAATAGCAGGACAAGATGGATCATTTCAAGACTACAAACAACTTTGGCCTCTCTAATTTTGGGAATCCTCAATTTTTAGATTTGTAAATAATATAGGGTCAGTTAGGCTTAGCAAACGGACAGCTTAGGAAGTAATTAACCATAAGGGACAGGATAGGGAAGAATAGTAAACTTTAGCTATATTTCATTGAAGGCAAGTGGTTGCAAATTGAGCCTAAGAGGTGGCATATGGATCTCAGCTGTTTTATGAGTTACTAGGGCATTTATTCTAAATAGTAAAAATACCATATAACAGAGTATAAAAATTTCATGTTTTTCATTGGACATCAAACGATATGGCGTTCTTCTCTTACAGGTCAAACCTAACAAATCTTTCTTAAGTATGTATTTATGTACAATGTGTGCACATGTATGTATGGATGAGTGTACGTTTTGTGTTCTAAGTATATTAAAATGTTAACAGCTATAAAACCAGTAAAAACATTGCCTCTAAGTTGGGACTGGCCCTTCCATTCTTAGATGCAAATTTATATTAAAAAGTCAAAACATGGTTCGATTTCAACAAAGGTTATTGGTTAATATTTGTGAGTGTAACTGAAACCAAATAAACTTCATGAGTTGACCATCTAAACTGGAGGGGATTACAGGTAAGATTCCCCCATATACTGGTCTCAGAACTTAAGAAAATTGTATATACCTGCAAATCTTGTAAACCTTTTTCTAATGGTCCGCCTCTGCAGGGCCCGGAGTAAATCCCCGAGGCCTTCAGACCCAACATCATCTGGCAGATCAATGTCACCCACCACCCGGCTTTTGGGAAACTCAAATATGTCTTTGTCTCAATAGATACATATTCAGGAGCAGTTGGGCAATGGCCCACTCTGGAGAAAAAGCCGCCCATGCTAAAATCAAACTTTATACAATGTTTTTCACCCTGGGCCTACTCTAAACAGGTCAAAACAGACAATGGGCCTTCGCTTTACATCTCAGTCCCTAAGACCAATTTTTTTAATAGATGGATACAAAACACATCACCAGTATTCCTTATAACCCACAAGACAAGCGATCAGTGAAAAGAATTCACCAGACTTTTAAAACACGAAATATAAGAACAGAAAAGGGGGGATGTACTAAGTCAACCGGTATAAGCACGAAAGAGGCTACCAGGGCAACATTATTAATAAACAAATTGTTTAAATTTCCAAAAAATTGTACATACAATAGATGTGGGGCAAAAACACTGGGGGCAGTTACCCCAGACACCAGCAAGTACAGGTCGGTGGAGAGATCCTAACCCAGCAATGGCGAGGCCTGGACCTGCTTATAACCACAGGCCAGGATTCGGCTGTATTATGCCAACAGACTCGAATACACCTATCTGGGTCCCGGCAAGGAACATCAAATATGTCCTCCCAGAAACTTCTTAACCCCCAACCTAAGGATGAACTCCTTAAGGTAAATCCCCTTGTTCTTACAGAAATGAATCTGATGCTCCTGGCCATCGGAATTCTACTCCTATGGCCCCATGGGAAGGCTGAGTCATCAGACAAGTCACACAGGCCTCACACCATCATCTGGTCAGTGGTGAACGTCGCTACTGGAAATGTTGTCAAGGCTGTCTCAAATAAAGGAACAACAGAGAGCGTCGGGCCTACTCTCCAAACCGATTTCTGCTCGTTAGCAGACGGTTACTTCAATGGACAATGGGAACAGTGCCGAAGGGAGGTGGATAGACTAAATGCTAGAAAGTGGGAATGTTATGTATGCCCCGGGACTAACCCCTTGTGCCAACCTAAAAGCTGTAAAGACAAGTAATGACTCTTGTGCATTATACCACCCAGCAGGAGGCCTTTCAGTTTCTAGACATAAAAGAGAGATAGGAACCACCCTTGCCCTGGCGGGCATACTAGGAGTGGGAATCGCAGGCGCAGCTACTGGAGGAACAGCTCTATCACTAACACAACAATGGAACGAGAGGCTCAGACAACAACTAGATGAAGATATAGAAAAGGTAGAAATAACTCTGAGACACATGAAGGCATCATTGGATTCTTTAGCAGAGATGGTCCTTCAGAATAGAAGGGGGCTTGATCTCCTTGCACTAGAACAGGGAGGGATATGCCAGGCTTTAGGGGATGAATGCTGCTTTTACGCAGACTACTCTGGTGTAATTACAAAGAATCTAGACGACCTTAGGAATAGCCTTGAAAGAAGAAAGATAGCTAATCAACCAGGATGGTTTGATAACGACAATAGCTGGACCTCTTATTATTCTTTTGCTTTTGTTCATGGTAGGCCTTGCTTGCTCAACAGGGTTATAAGGTTCGCTAAAAAACAGGCAAAAGAAGTCCAATTAATGGCCTTACGGGCAAAGTATGAGCCCCTCCCCCTCGTCAATACCTACAAAAGCAGCATCAGACTCCAAAGACAGGTAAGGGCTTTTTGGGTCGGCCAACCTAAGACAGGGGGATAGCCAAAGCTGCTATCTACTCAAAGACGGATAAGAGCTGAGCCCAGTAAAAGCACCAACCTAAGACAGGAGCTATGCCAAATAAAACAAAAAGGGGGAAATGACAGCATGGAATAGCCGAAAAGATAGGCCTGAAGGACAAAAGAAGGCCTGTGTTAGAGTTTCCCGAACTCACCCCCGCCCATCGAGCAAGGAAGGCTAGTTTCACTTCACTTCCTCCGCGTAAGATAAGCCTCAGGATGTTCCAGCCCACAGGACATTCCAAGCTTATCTTACGCTCCTTCCTGCAATAAAGTGAGCTTGAGCTGTAACACTCTGACTTGACTCCCTGCCGTGGTTACTTTCGGTTCGGCAGCATACTTACTCTCCCCAATAAACATAGTAAATGGATGGAGCTAGAAGACATTATGTTAAGTGAAGTAACACAGTCCCAGAAAAACAAACAACAAATGGTGTCCCTCATATGGGGATGCTAGTGCCAATAACCCAGTTACAAATATTTCTTGTGGAGAGGGATGCATATTAAAAGAACAACAACAGAAAGATCGCATCAGAAAACTGACTGAAATGGTGAATCGAGAAGGGTGGGAGGGGCGAGAAAGGGACAAGGTGTATATTTGATTAATGCATATTTAATTGACATGAGTTCAACAAGTATCCAGTTTTGCCCAGACTCTGTCTACAGGTTACATGGTGTTTTAAGACTTAATAAAAGTAGATATGTGTATATTAAACAACATTGGTTTAAAGGCTCTGATAAAAATGGTAATGCATCTGAGTTAAGTGGAGATATAAATTGCTGTTGTCCACATTTGTTTTACTTAAAATCTTTATAACAATAACTTTGGGATTGGCACATACAAATGTTCTCTATAATTTTTCTGTTGTACAGTATCACCTTGTAGCATTCTCTTTAACCTATAGGATGATTTAACTTAAAAATTAAGGTTGCTTCCCAAGTTAATCACATACAGTCACCCAAAACAGCATGGGTTATATTGCATATGAACGATTCGCTGCCTGTGATCCGCTGCTATATGTATGTTTAATACAACTGCTTTTTTTGAAACTCATGGGTCAAAAACAAAAAACCTAAAAGAAAAAAGGGGGATACCAATAGATATGAAACCTTTTTAACAAAAACCTTGCAATTCAAATTTAAAAATAACTATGAGAACAAGATTTGAAACAACAGGTCCAAATGTCACCGACTTAATGGCTGAGAAAAGAAAAAATACAGCTTTACATTGAGTAAGATGTACCAGAAAATGCCAACAGAAATGTTTGGCCCATATGAATATTGAAAGGAAGAAAGCCTCAGATTGCTACAAGCATAGAACCCCTCTGTGGATCCTACTAGTAAGAACTATTTTTAGTGTGAGTCCTAATGTAACTTACCTTCTAGGTGCCAACAAGGTTTTAATACAAGAGACTTTTTTTTTAATTAAAAAAAAATTATATGAAGCCCAAATATGATTATGAATGAGGTCATTCTCCAACTGTAAATTGAAGACACTATTACTACGGCATAATCTCTTACAAAAACAGTAAAACTGCCTTCTCTGTAATAATGACTAATAGACATAGGAACTGTGGAGAGAAGGAGTTAATCTCTATTCAAACCAATATAATACTAAAAGTCCTCCTAAGCTATGCACTTGTAGGAACAATATATTAATCCGGAGCTCGTGAAAAGCAATGGATTATTCTAACCAAGGAGAAATAGTTCCAGGGGAATCCAAGCACCACAAAAGTTTTAAAAGTTTCTCCTTGATCTAAACTGAGATAATCCTGCAAGAAGAAAGCATTAGGCTCTTGTCAAGAGCACCTGATGGTTTAAATGGGAAAGAGATGTATTGAGACCCATGCCAAGTGTACCGATTGGCTTGAGAATACCAGTAGAGTGTGTCAGAGGCCACTAAACAATGAAAGGCAAATACTCGGGTTCCTGATCAGGGAACAAGGACTTCGCTCCGTAGCACCGGAAGCTACCTCAACGGGGCTGCTCTGGAATCAGGCTGGTGCAGGGAAGACGGCAGCCATATGCTGTTAGTGTCCAATGGCTAGATTGGCTATTGCATCGGTCTCGCTTGGAGGAACACGCCATGGCTGGATGGCCAAATGCTTACATCTGAGTGGTTAGGAATGTTTATAAGCCACAGTAAGAACCCTGATCATATTTAACAGGCAAAAAATGTATCATGGATTAACATAGCCTCCAAACAATCTGTGTCTATACCAAAGTAACCTACCACAACCAATTAGTATTGTTTAAATATCTATATATCTAATTGCTTGTGCTTCATTAGCTAGGATTGAAAATTATTCCCTGAAACAAACTGTCACGCCATTGAAGAGGAAACAGCCAGAATTGGACTCAGAGTCAGACAACAGCCCAGGAGAAAGTAGAACTGTTTGCTTCTCAATCCACCTGTGCCCCTTTTTTTTTAACTGAGAAACAAACATAATCTGTGGAAGAGCGAGGGGCCATGGTAGAGATGGTAAGGGCTGCGGTGATGGTGAAAACTACAGCAATATAGTCTGGACATCAATTTAATCAATCCTTGATTGAACATACAAGCCCCCCGACCGCTGGATGTGGGCCCATGGGCTGTGTGGGCTTTGCGGCACAACTGCTTGCAAATTGGTTTTAGACATGAAGGTGCCTTGTCTCTACAGATTATGGCACTCTAATTGGTTAAAAGAATAAGAAAAAAAAACTGAGAAGAAGAGATGGGCAGGACAAGTTATGGCAGAATATCTGGATCTGGGATGGGGTGGGTGGGGTGGGGTGGGGGGAAGGGAAAGGAAAATATGCCTGAACTGAATTGGAAAATGATGTATGAAATACACAAAGCATCAATAAAAAAATGAAAATTAAAAAAAAAGAATTTGTCCTCTATAGACAGTATTCTCTTAATTGCAGTTATATATATATATATATATATATATATATATATATACATTTATTATCTCATCTGTTTCACTCTAGAAAACTATGAGCTCAGGACATGAAGCAAAGTTGTGTAACAGCTAATTTTTAAGTGGATGGATAAGTCATATGGGATAGCCACCACTTCCAGGCTCTAGAAACAGAATGTCTCAGTTCAAAGCTCAACTCTGCTTGGTGCAATTGTGTGACCTTGAGCAGATTAGCTGAACTTACCTGGACTTAAGTTTCGGCATCCGTAATATGGGAGTATCAACAGTCCTTGTGATTAGTGGTTGTTCTGATAGTAACAAGGCAATACTTTTGGGCCAGATAAAGTGGTGTGTGCTTTGTGGCAAGTATATAGTGAGTGTTGTCTTGTGGTTCTTTAATTTCACTCATTAATGAAATTCACTAAAATATTACAGCCAGTAGCAGCATCAAGGTTGGTGTCCTGTGAATATGAGTATGATATCAACATGAGTTAAATATGAATAATTATGATCTCAAAATGGCAAGTGTTCTTCACTGCTATCTTGTTCAGACTTTATGCTAAAGTGTTTTGAAGGCCATACTCTCTCAAAGAGCAGAATTTTCTATTCTATCATCTTGATTCTGGTTTCAAGCAGAATACTACCCAATACCTCTTAGATAAGCAATAACTGAATATTTAATAATATCTTGCAGGTTTCCTAGGAATTGCTGGTATTGGGTTTTACAGAGCACATTTGCATAGCAAAGAGCATTTGAATTGGGAATTGTTCCTTTAATTTCCAAGGCATTTAAAAAAACCAGTTTCCCTGACTAGGATCATTTTCTGGGCCATAAAACACACTAAATTTGGTTTACTGGGAGGCATCAGTAGAAGCCTTTGTCTTGGGTTCTATCAGCAGGGCATTCCTACAAACATGTCATCTAAATTTTTCTGAAATTTTACAGAGTGGAGCAGATGGTCCAGCTCTCTCATATCGGCCATAATGGCCTCACAAAGCTTTTTATTTCATTTGTGAAATGTTAATCTTTAAACAATGAATCATGGAGATATAGAGGAATCAAATGTTGCTTTACAAAAAAAAATATACTCGGTATCATCCTGTGTGCTCCTATGTGGTTAGATACAGGTTCTTGCTCACGTTTGTGCACTCTCTTGGCCTCAAGATATGGGGAAGACAAAGACAAAGCTTTCAAATTCCAAAATCTGAAATGTTAAATATTCTCACCAAATGTGCATTAAGAAATAAGACCACCAAGCAGAAGCCAGGCAAGTCCTACACTAGTCTTCCTACATCAATTGCATGGCTCTCTTTGATATGAGGGCAAGCTATAACCCCACCCCATCTAAGAAGCACTTTGTGGTCCACAGGGGAGGAAAGGCCCTGTGACATTCAAACAGTCCTGGCACTTACTAGTTAACAAACTTCAAAATGTTTTTTGAAAAGGAAACTAATAACATATATTAAAAAGAGGTCACCATCCTGTTTGAAGATCTGCAAAGGAGTCATGATCTTTGTTCAGGGAAGTAAAACATTAAGAAAAGTTTTGTTAGTGCAGTTCTGAACTGAATGTGTGCTGTGAAGTTCTTCTGATCATAGAAGGTGTTTCCCATTTGCAAATAAAATGTTCGGATATGGTAATGACAAGAATATCCTTTGGTATCAAATAATATCTAAAGATAAACTCTGCAAAATGTCCCAGAACTGTTTAACAACATTGGTCAAACTTCAAGGTAGAATCTACAGGCGAATATTTACCCAGATTATTTGAAAAGAGATTTTTTATAGATTTCTATTGTCCAACTTTGTTTCATTGATTTCTATCAATCAGCTTTATTTTCTTAATGTTATCAGATACTTACCACAAGAAAAATATTACAATTAAAGGCCCGCAAATAATAATAAAGATAATAATAGAATCTGAATTTTGATAACCATTAATTCTCTAAAGCCAACTATAATGGATTACCTTTCATATTCACATACACATGTGACCTCTGTTTACCCAGTCATGTCACCTGGGATATCATCACTGGCTGTAAAAAGCAGTAACTGCTACTCCCTGGCTTAGCAAAGAGAGCGAAAGTGGTTAGAAGATTGTTAGGGAACCAGCTTCAACTGTTCTTCCATTTGATTCTAGCACAGTGACCAGGTTTTCCTGACTTTTTGTTCCTCCACTGCTTCCGTTATTCTGTCAAGTTGCTCTCTGAATGTCTGGCCCTAGTCTAAGCAACAACTACTGCTTCCCTTGGTGGGTCATTAGGCCTACTGGACCTGGGGACATTTGTCTACAGAAACCTATTCCATGCTGAGCCATAGCTGTTTTCCCTCTACCTGGGAGTTCTTGTGGTTGAACTCTGTTACTGGGTAACAGCACCATGTAACAATAGATTCTAGTTTCACATGGATTTTGGCTTTCCTGGACCAGATTCTGTAAGAGCTTCTTCTCCCTGAGATTCTGAAACAAGCCTTTGGAGACTTGGCCAGAAAGTGGAGCAATTAACAAGGCTAATATAAAATTATTAATAATCCTTGATAGTTGGGCACTCCATCTTCCCATTTCTGTCAGAGGGAAGCCCTAAATTAAAAGAATTCATTCAAAACTGGCTCATTCTGTCATGACAACATTAAAAATAGGATAGTTGGCCCTTTTGACAAAACTCCAGGCTCACTCAGGTGGAGCCCAAAAGGGCCCACTGCCTCCTGTTGTCCACCTTAAACCCCTAAGAGGAGACAGACATCTAATCTGATGCCAGTGGTGGTTAAGAGCTCAATCTATGAAGACAGAAAGACTCTGAGCACAGTCAAAGACAGAAGAATGGATTATCCTTGACATTTCAACTGCTAGGAGCATAATTGGGAATAGACCTGGCATCTGGCATAGCCTCTATCTATACTCTTTGTATTCAATTACCTTACAATCTGAGAATCAATGTCCTTACAAAGATCTATAACTTATTGTCATGGGTAATTTTCACTGTCGACTTAGGGGTGCTTAGAATAACCATGGAAACTTGTCCCCAGGTGTGTGTTTGAGGATGTTTCCAGAAAGGTGTCGCTGAAGAGGGAAGACCCACACCAAATGTGGTCTGCACCAAGCCATGGGTTGCCATCAAGACTGGATGTGACCAGATGTCCCATGCCCCTGCCACCATGTCTTCCCCACTGGGTCCCCTCCAACTAAGCCCGAAGGAAGTTTTCTTTAAGTTGCATTTGTTGGATTTTTTCCACAACAATGAGGAAAATAACTAATACACAAGCTGATAAATTTTATTCAGTTTCTTCAGTAATAACATTGCATTCTCAAATATCTAGAGGTAAAAACCACTTTTCCTTCTTTTACTATGCTTTTCCCACATTTTGGCCAGTCGTAGCATATTCCATTTTGACAGAGATAGGCAGAATTAGAGATCACATGTTTCATACTTGATTATTTTTTGTTCATTAGCATATCCTTCTCTATCAGTTTAATAAATTTAAAGTGACATAACAGCAGGCAGGACTTGTGCTAGGCAAACTAGTGTAGGAACAGAAAAGTTGTTACCAAACAAGGGCAAATATGAGCCATCAGCGTAAAACACCCAAAAGCATGTAGATATTGACATGGTAATAACATTCATTGTGGTTAACATAGAGACTGAACTTATTGGATCACAGGTGACATCAAATCTGTAAGGAGGCAACATCTCTATGACTCAGCTTCCTTACAATATTGGAATTTTCATTTGAAAGCCATTCACTATAACTGCTAGTTTCTAGAGGTTAATGAGATTCCCGTCATTAATGTCACTGCTACAGAGAATGTTACTGGAATCCTAAAATCATTGCATTATTTAAACTCTAAAATCTAAGGAGATGGAGAAACTACTCAAAAGACCCCAAATGACAATGAGGAGAGTCCCCACTAAATTAGCCATTGCAAGTTCAGACACATCCATGAAGTATTCCGCCCAAGGATTTCAGGTATATTTATCCCACTAACCCAGCCATACATCTCAAGTCAAGTCCAAAGCCCATTCTACATGAGAGTAACCAATATTTATCAGGGTTCCAGAAATGACACAGAGAATATTGGGTGGTAAGAAGCATACCAGTGTTTGAGCATCAACATGTGGCTTTGAGAAAGTCATGTAATGTTTCCTGGAATCTTTTTCCTCTGAAAACTGGGCATGATTGTGGTCCTACCCAGAGAATTTCTCGGCACAGTTAACAGGATCATGGTCATTTATAGAAAAGTCTCATTCTAGAGTCCATGGGAGGTTAGAACATAAAACTTTATAACTTCAAGCACTTTTCTATTTTAAGCATCATTATGTTTGAGAGAAAATAGTCCCAAATGTTTTCAAACTAATTCTTCTTAGCGACTTTCCAACAGTCCTCAAATTTATTCAAATTAAGTAGCAAATTGAGACATCCTAGAGCAGATATACATTTAGTTTTAAATGTGTGCCTTTATATTTTACATATCATTGAATTTTCAAATAATACAATTAGCAATAGTGCAAAATATAAGTAGATTGAATCTAAACCATGAAGCCACAGGGATAGAAGTTTTTAATCACTAGATGTTCTGTAGCATAACTGAATCAAGTTGTTTATGGTAATTTTATTACCTCAGCCCTCTTTTTAACAGAGTTATTATATTTCTTCATGATGTATGGTATTACACTTTGGAAGCCCTTTCAGTAATTGGAGCTCCACAAAACTGGCTTCTAAGGCTCATTAATGTGAAAAATGATCATAAAAGTTAGGTGAGTGTAGTAATTTTATTTTGGTTTAAAACTCCCAACTATGAAAGGTATCTCCTGTGTACCTGACAGTATTTTTGACTAGAGATTGCATTTTTGTCAACGATATATCTTCATGAACTTCAGTTGCACCAAACCAGTTTGTAGCAGGAGGAATTTCCTTTTTAAAACCAAAAATGTAAACATGTCCACTTTATCCACATTATAAAATTTATGCCAGGAGCCTGACAACAAAGACTCTAGCTTCGATTGCTCTAGAATAACATGGGGAAGTTAAGAAGTCAAAAAAAGGCCAAGCCATATAAAAAATGTGCTTGGGCAACAGACAGCAGGTGGTTTCATGAGAGTCACAGGAGATGTGCGGTCAGGACTGAATTACTGGCCTAGAGTAACTGTTCTAATTTAATCTCTATGCATCTGCTGTTGGAATTCTTAAACCCATGCCTTCTTTTCTTTTCTGATCTCTTTTACTCGTACTTTTTTTCCCTTTCTTTTCTCTTTGTCTTTCTTTACCCCTTTTCAGTATTTCTTTGACATGGAGTCACACTATGCAGTGCAGGGTGGCTTGAACTCTTATTCTTCAGCTACAGTATCCAGAGTGTGGGGATTCCAAGTGTTCCCTAGTATGCCCACCTGAGCCCTTTCTTATTCTGACTCTAGTTTTTCATAACGCTCTTGAATGGTAGTTGCTTTGTTTTCTTTCCTATGTCCTGTATAGAACTGGTAGCACACATATCCCATTTTACGTAACAGAGTCTTTGATTTTTACCAAAAGGACTACAAATAATAAAACTGATAAATCAAACAAGACTCTAGTTTTTGGAAGACAGTAGGCCACTGTCATGTTCACAGAATAGATCTGGAGAGCAGTGACCCTTCCACTGGGTGATAGCAGACCCTTCCTCTGGAAGACAACGGCCCTCAGAGAGAGCCCTTTGTCTCCTTTTGATTTTCTCCTTAGTCGTGCCATCTCCTTTGCTCTCTCCATCATTCTCGTGGTCTTTTCCAGTCACTTTCTCCTCTTCTCTTTCTTTCTTTTTCCTCTTTCTTTTATTCCTTCATCCCTTTCCCTCTCATTTTATTTGAATTTTTATGGTAATTGCTTACAATTGGCTATGACAATATTTACAATGTAGTTTGTCTAAATGTTGTGGTTACTTTTCTTCTCTCTGAGCAGACTGGGGATCAGGCCTGCTGTCTTGAGCATGCTAACTATTGTTTAGCTACTGAGCTACATGCATAACACGTGTGAGAAAGTCCACCTTAACCCTGCCAATGCCTAAACCTGCCAGAATGTTAGTGCTCACTTTAACTGAAAGAGCATAAGACAGTAAAAGTTCTAACCAAAGCCTTATCCCCCATGTTCAAATCCCAATGTAGACACGAAATATAAGAAAGCAGCATGACTTTATCAAACATTGGTAATTCCACAGTTAACTGATTCTAATGATATCTAAGTGTATGAAATTTTGGATAAATAATTTTAAAAAATGATTATGATAATGATTGTAGAATTTAAAGAGGACATGATTAAATGCCTGAATGAATTCAGAGTATAAAATAAACAGCTGAACTACACAAGGAAGGAAATGTGTGATATGAGAAATGAATCCCATAAAGATAGAGAGATTTAGAAGAAAAAGGTCAAACTGGGATTTAGGCAGTAAAAATTTCAGTAAGTCAAATTATGAATAAAACACCTACTAGTAGTCTGTATTGAGTAGAGGACAGAATAGTTAGTTTAAAGGTAAGTTAGATGATTTAGAATATTCAGACAATCATAAAGAAAAATGAAATCAGAAAGTATCAAGAGTACACAAGATTTTTCAGACAAATAAAAACCTATGACTTGCAAGTAATGGGCACAAAATAAATATCCAATAACACAGTCCCAGAAAATTTCCCAGACCTTGAAGGGGATACGGAGATGTAGATACAAGATCTTTTTAAAACCCCAACCAGACCTAACCAGGGAACTATTTTCCCCAATCATATTATAGTCAGAACAATAATCAGACAGAAGAAAGTGAGATTATTGATTATTGAAAGCTACAAAAGTGAGGAAGCACTAAATCACACCAAAAGCCAAAGGGTCAGAGCAGTAGCAGAGTTCTCAGCAGAAACTACAAATCCCGACAGCGTTACTAGCCATCATTAATCGCCGTTTTCAACTTGACTGGATTTAGAACCACTGAAACACTTGTGGATGTGTCTATGTGAGGGTTCCAGAAGTGTTTACTGAGGAAGGATGATCCACCCTCGATATGAGCAGCCCTAGTCTACAGACTGGGATCCCAGACCGAATGAAAAAGACAAAGACAGCCAAGAAGCAGAATCCGTCTCTCTGGTCCTGACTGCAGAGGTGCTGTGACCAGCCACTTCATTCCTTTTCTTTCATGCCTGCATGCCCTGATGTCTTTACTCTTAAGCTGTGAGGGAAAATAAACCCTTTCTTCAAGTAGCTTTGTTGGATATTTTGTCACAGCAATAACAAAGGTAACTAAAATGGTATAGAATGATGTACGTCAATCCCTGAAAGAGAGTAACTGCTATTCTAGAACACCACATATTACAAAGCAATACTTTATATTGGAGAGGTAATACTTTCCACCATAGCCCAAATTAAAATAATTCATGGCCTAAAGATTCTTAAAGCAATTCAACACACAGAAGAAGAAAATAAACACACCCCTGATAATATGAGAAAAAAATATTACTACACGAGTGAATAAAGAAATTGAAATTAGTAAAAAATCAAACATTATGGAAACAATAAACTATCAAGAAATAGTGCATACTATTCAATAATAACTCTGAATATTGTTAGTGTTCTTCTTTCTAGTGAATTGGCATAGATTAGCTGATTGACTTAAAAAGGCCCAACTGATGGGTTGCTTACAAGAAATGCACCTCACTGTCAGAGATATACAGCCTGAAAGTGAAAGAACAAAGATCTTCCCAACAACGGAACCCCAACGCAAGCTACAGTAACTAACCCACATCTGAAAAGTGTGTTCAAACTAAAACTAAGTAGAAGGCTACTGAATAAAAGGAACAATTAATCAAGAAAACATGACAACTATAAGTACATATATATCAAATGTTGGCATTCACAATTCCATAAAACATACTACTGAACATGGATATCCAGATAGTTACTGATAAGTAAGAGAAGGTGACTTTAAAACCTCATTTTCAGCAATACAAAAGCCAACCACATTTTTTTGTCAACAAAGATTGACAAAATGATGCTATGTTAAATACTATAGACCGCCAAATGGACTTCTACAGAATATTCCATGTAACAACAGCAGAATACATAATCTCAGCAGCCCATAGGATTTTATCCAAAATATACTACATCTTATGATATTAAACCATGTCAATATATAAAATAAAATTTAAATAATTTGTATTTTATCAGATCACAATGGAATAAAACTAGATATAATTAGCAAGCGGAGTTACAGAAAATATACTTATGTATGGAGATTAAACACTTTAAAATAATTAGTTGGCTAACAAAGAAATCATAAGGGAGTTTTTAAAAATTCCTGAAATCAAATGGAAAGAAAATATAACATGTAAAAATTTGTGAGATAAAATGAACATAGTTCTAAGATGGAAATTTATAGTCCTAAATGACTACATTAAAAACTAAGGAAGACTCTTAAATAAATAACCTAATGATGTTCATAAAACAAGAAAAGGCAGTCCCAAATTTAATAGAAGAAAAAAAGAAATTAATTTCAGATCTGGCATTTAAAATATGGAAAATAAAAGAACAAAACAATAAATCAGAAAACAAAGAGTTGGTTCTATGAAAAGATAAGTATGATTGACAAACCCTCAACTGAACTAAAGTAAGAGAGAGACTTAAATTTATAAAACTAGAAATAAGAAGGGGTAAGAGAAGCCAATGAAACCCAGAGATCTCTTAGAAAATGCCATGAAAATTTACATTCTAATAAATTGGAAATCTTAAAAACATTGATAAATTTATATATGTAATGAATGACCAAAATTGAACCAAAAAGATATACAAGACCCAGACACATCAACAGCAACCAATAAGATTGAAATGATAATAATCTCAAAAGAGAAAAAAAGCCCAGGAATGGATGCATTCACTGATGCCATCTACTAGGTCTTTAAAGAAAAATTAGCATCAGTAATTTACATAATAGGAATGGAAGGAATATTTCCAAATTCATTCTGTGAAGCTAATATTATCCTGGTACAAAAACTGAATAAAGATGTAAATAAAATCAAAGAAAATGATTGGACAATTTACTTCATGAAGATTTATACAAAAACTCCTCAACTAAACACTTAAAACCTAATCCAACAATACAGTAAGGATAACATACATCATGATCAAGTTGGTTTCATCAGGGATGTATCAACATATATAAATCAATAAATGTAATAAAGATTTTTTTTAAAAAGACATTACTAGAGCTGGGTCAGCATCTAAGAGCACTGTTCTTGCAGAAGACCCAGGCCCAAATCCCAACACCCACATAGTGGGTATCAGCAGTCCATAACTCCAGTAACAGGGGATATGACGCCCTCTATGTCCTCCATAGGCATTGCACAACACAGGTACACTTACACACATGTCAGCATCAGGCACGGGACCCCATGCCAACTCAATCAGACAAGGTCCCAGAGTGGAATGAAAGAAATGGGTGGTGGGCCAGCCCTAGACTGAGAACCACTGGAGACAGATTACTGTTGGATGAGGGAGATTGCCTTACTTAAGATTTCTAGATGTACTGACTAGACTCCAGTGGATGACTGCACAGAAGGACATCTGTGTTCAAAAGTTTGACTGCATAGGATTTGACATGGATGATGCAATGCATTAGTTCTGATATGGGTGTGGGGGCATGGAGGGAGCATCTAAATTTGTTTAGTGTGGTGGTTTGAATGAGACTGTCTCCCATAGGCTCCAAGTATTTGGACACTTTTGTCTCCAGTTGATGACCCTGTTTTGGAAGGTCTTAGAAGGTGTAGCCATGCTCAAAGAAGCTCATCATTTGGGGTGGGCTTAGAGAGCTCAAAAAGCCTTGCCAATCTCCAGTCTCTCTCTCTCTCTCTCTCTCTCTCTCTCTCTCTCTCTCTCTCTCTCTCTCTCTCTCTCTCCTTTCTGTGTCTGCTTAAAGATGAGAACTTCTGCTTTCTGCTTGGGCCCCTCTTACCACCATGCCTCTCCGCCATGATGGACTCTAATTCCCCTGGAATTGTCAAGTATAACGTAAGCTCAAATAAACTCTTCCTTTTATAAGTTCCTTGGTCATGGTGTTTTATCACAGCAACAGAAAAGTGACTGATACAGCATCCAAGCCCTTGGAGCACTCACCTAGAGGAGAGAATGCAGAGAACAATAGCACCGGAGTGTCCATGCACGGACCGGGGCACAGACTTGCGGCAGACAGTACATTCACACACATACAGAAAAAAAAAAAAAAGGAAGAGTTTATTTGAGCTTACGTATATACTTGACATCCAGGGGAATTAGAGTCCATCATGGCGGAGAGGCATGGTGGTAAGAGGGCCCAAGCAGAAAGCAGAAGCTCACTTTAAGCAAACAGAAAGGAGAAGAGAGAGAGAGAGAAGAGAGAGAGGAGAGAGAGAGAGAGAGAGAGAGAGAGAGAGACAGGGCAGATTGCAGGCTTTTTGAGCCCTAAGCCACCCAAATGAATGAGCTTCTATTGAGCATGGCACACCTTCTAAGACCTTCCAAAACAGGGTCATCAACTGGAGACAAAAGTGTTCCAATAGGAGCCTATGGGAGACAGTTCTCATCAACACCACACTAAACAAATTTAAGATGCTCCCTCCATGCCCCCACACCCATATCAGAACTAATGCATTGCATCATCCATGTCAATCCTATGCAGTCAAACTTTTGAACACAGATGTCCTTCTGTGCAGTCATCCACTGGAGTTAAGTCAGCAATTAGAAATTTAAGTAAGGCAATCTTCCCTCATCCAACAGTAAATCTGTCTCCAGTGGTTCTCAGTCTAGGGCTGGCCACCACCCATTTCTCTTCCACTCTGGGACCTTGTCTGATTGAGTTGGCATGTGGGTCCCGTGCCTGATGCTGACATGTGTGTAAGTGTACCTGTGTTGTACAATGCCTATGGAGACAGAGAGGGCGTCATAATCCCCTGTTACTGGAGTATGGACTGCTGATCCCACTTATTGGGTGTTGGGATTTGGGCCTGGGTTCTTCTGCAGAACAGTGCTCTTAGATGCTGACCCAGCTCTAGTAATGTCTTTTTAAAAAAATCTTATACATTATTGATTTATATATGTTGATACATCCCTGATGAAACCAACTTGATCATGATGTATGTTATCCTTACTGTATTGTTGGATTAGGTTTTAAGTGTTTAGTTGAGGAGTTTTTGTATAAATCTTCATGAAGTAAATTGTCCAATCATTTTCTTTGATTTTATTTACATCTTTATTCAGTTTTTGTACCAGGATAATATTAGCTTCACAGAATGAATTTGGAATATTCCTTCCATTCCTATTATGTAAATTACTGATGCTAATTTTTCTTTAAAGACCTAGTAGATGGCATCAGTGAATGCACCGTCCTGGCTTTTTTCTTTTGAGATTATTTACATTTCAATCTTATGGTTGCTGTTGATGTGTCTGGGTCTTGTATATCTTTTTGGTTCAATTTTGGTCATTCATTACATATATAAATTTATCAATGTTTTTAAGATTTCCAATTTATTAGAATGTAAATTTTCATGCATTTTCTAAGAGATCTCTGGGTTTCATTGGCTTCTCTTACCCCTCTTATTTTAGTTTTATAAATTTAAGTCTCTCTCTTACTTTAGTTCAGTTGAGGGTTTGTCAATCATACTTATCTTTTCATGAACCAACTCTGTTTTTTCTGATTTATTGTTTTGTTCTTTTATTTTTCCTATTTAAATGCCGTCTGAAATTAATTTCTTTTTTTCTTCTATTAAATTTGGGACTGCCTTTTCTTGTTTTATGAACATCATTAGGTTATTTATTTAAGAGTCTTCCTTAGTTTTTAATGTAGTCTTTAGGACTATAAATTTCCATCTTAGAACATGTTCATTTTATCTCACAAATTTTTACAATGTTATATTTTTTTCCATTTGATTTCAGGAATTTTAAAACTCCTTATGATTCTTTGTTAGCCAACTAATTATTTTAAAGTGTTAATCTCCATACATAAGATATTTTCTGTACTCCGCTTGCTAAATTATATCTAGTTTTATTTCCATTGTGATCTGATAAAATACAATATTAAATTTTATTATATATTGACATGGTTTAATATCATAAGATGTAGTATATTTTGGATAAAATCCTATGGGCTGCTGAGATTATGTATTCTGCTGTTGTTACATGGAATATTCTGTAGAAGTCCATTTGGCGGTCTATAGTATTTAACATAGCATCATTTTGTCAATCTTTGTTGACAAAAAAATGTGGTTGGCTTTTGTATTGCTGAAAATGAGGTTTTAAAGTCACCTTCTCTTACTTATCAGTAACTATCTGGATATCCATGTTCAGTAGTATGTTTTATGGAATTGTGAATGCCAACATTTGATATATATGTACTTATAGTTGTCATGTTTTCTTGATTAATTGTTCCTTTATTCAGTACCTTTCTACTTAGTTTTAGTTTGAACACACTTTTCAGATGTGGGTTAGTTACTGTAGCTTGCGTTGGGGTTCCGTTGTTGGGAAGATCTTTGTTCTTTCACTTTCAGGCTGTATATCTCTGACAGTGAGGTGCATTTCTTGTAAGCAACCCATCAGTTGGGCCTTTTTAAGTCAATCAGCTAATCTATGCCAATTCACTAGAAAGAAGAACACTAACAATATTCAGAGTTATTATTGATAGATGCACTATTTCTTGATAGTTTATTGTTTCCATAATGTTTGATTTTTTACTAATTTCAATTTCTTTATTCACTCGTGTAGTAATATTTTTTTCTCATATTATCAGGGGTGTGTTTATTTTCTTCTTCTGTGTGTTGAATTGCTTTAAGAATCTTTAGGCCATGAATTATTTTAATTTGGGCTATGGTGGAAAGTATTACCTCTCCAATATAAAGTATTGCTTTGTAATATGTGGTGTTCTAGAATAGCAGTTACTCTCTTTCAGGGATTGACGTACATCATTCTATACCATTTTAGTTACCTTTGTTATTGCTGTGACAAAATCAACAAAGCTACTTGAAGAAAGGGTTTATTTTCGCCTCACAGTTCAGGTTGCAGTCTAGCACTGACAGGGATAAGTAGAAGGAATGAAGTGGCTGGTCACAGCACCTCTGCAGTCAGGACCAGAGAGACGGATTCTGCTTCTTGGCTGTCTTTGTCTTTTTCATTCGGTCTGGGATCCCAGTCTGTAGACTAGGGCTGCTCATATCGAGGGTGGATCATCCTTCCTCAGTAAACACTTCTGGAAACCCTCACATAGACACATCCAACAAGTGTTTCAGTGTTCTAAATCCAGTCAAGTTGAAAACGCGATTAATGATGGCTAGTAACGCTGTCGGGATTTGTAGTTTCTGCTGAGAACTCTGCTACTGCTCTGACCCTTTGGCTTTTGGTGTGATTTAGTGCTTCCTCACTTTTGTAGCTTTCAATAATCAATAATTCACTTTCTTCTGTCTGATTATGTTCGACTATAATATGATTGGGGAAAATAGTTCCCTGGTTAGGTCTGGTTGGGGTTTTAAAAAGATCTTGTATCTACATCTCCGTATCCCCTTCAAGGTGGGAAATTTTCTGGGACTGTGTTATGGATATTTATTGTGCCCATTACTTGCAAGTCATTAGGTTTTTATTTGTCTGAAAAATCTTGTGTACTCTTGATACTTTCTGTTTTCATTTTTCTTTATGATTGTCTGAATATTCTAAATCATCTAACTTACCTTTAAACTAACTATTCTGTCCTCTACTCAATACAGACTACTAGTAGGTGTTTTATTCATAATTTGACTTACTGAAATTTTTACTGCCTAAATCCCAGTTTGACCTTTTTCTTCTAAATCTCTCTATCTTTATGGGATTCATTTCTCATATCACACATTTCCTTCCTTGTGTAGTAGCAGCTGTATTTTATATCCTGAATTCATTCAGGCATTTAATCATGTCCTCTTTAAATTCTACAATCATTATCATAATCATTTTTAATTATCCAAAATTTCATACACTTAGATATCATTAGAATCAGTTAACTGTGGAATTACCAATGTTTGATAAAGTCATGCTGCTTTCTTATATTTCGTGTCTACATTGGGATTTGAACATGGGGGATAAGGCTTTGGTTAGAACTTTTACTGTCTTATGCTCTTTCAGTTAAAGTGAGCACTAACATTCTGGCAGGTTTAGGCATTGGCAGGGTTAAGGTGGACTTTCTCACACGTGTTATGCATGTAGCTCAGTAGCTAAACAATAGTTAGCATGCTCAAGACAGCAGGCCTGATCCCCAGTCTGCTCAGAGAGAAGAAAAGTAACCACAACATTTAGACAAACTACATTGTAAATATTGTCATAGCCAATTGTAAGCAATTACCATAAAAATTCAAATAAAATGAGAGGGAAAGGGATGAAGATAAAAGAAGAGGAAAAAGAAAAGAAGAGAAGAGGAGAAAGTGACTGGAAAAGACCACGAGAATGATGGAGAGAGCAAAGGAGATGGCACGACTAAGGAGAAAATCAAAAGGAGACAAAGGGCTCTCTCTGAGGGCCGTTGTCTTCCAGAGGAAGGGTCTGCTATCACCCAGTGGAAGGGTCACTGCTCTCCAGATCTATTCTGTGAACATGACAGTGGCCTACTGTCTTCCAAAAACTAGAGTCTTGTTTGATTTATCAGTTTTATTATTTGTAGTCCTTTTGGTAAAAATCAAAGACTCTGTTACGTAAAATGGGATATGTGTGCTACCAGTTCTATACAGGACATAGGAAAGAAAACAAAGCAACTACCATTCAAGAGCGTTATGAAAAACTAGAGTCAGAATAAGAAAGGGCTCAGGTGGGCATACTAGGGAACACTTGGAATCCCCACACTCTGGATACTGTAGCTGAAGAATAAGAGTTCAAGCCACCCTGCACTGCATAGTGTGACTCCATGTCAAAGAAATACTGAAAAGGGGTAAAGAAAAGACAAAGAGAAAAGAAAGGAAAAAAAGTAACGAGTAAAAGAGATCAGAAAAGAAAAGAAGGCATGGGTTTAAGAATTCCAACAGCAGATGCATAGAGATTAAATTAGAACAGTTACTCTAGGCCAGTAATTCAGTCCTGACCGCACATCTCCTGTGACTCTCATGAAACCACCTGCTGTCTGTTGCCCAAGCACATTTTTTATATGGCTTGGCCTTTTTTTGACTTCTTAACTTCCCCATGTTATTCTAGAGCAATCGAAGCTAGAGTCTTTGTTGTCAGGCTCCTGGCATAAATTTTATAATGTGGATAAAGTGGACATGTTTACATTTTTGGTTTTAAAAAGGAAATTCCTCCTGCTACAAACTGGTTTGGTGCAACTGAAGTTCATGAAGATATATCGTTGACAAAAATGCAATCTCTAGTCAAAAATACTGTCAGGTACACAGGAGATACCTTTCATAGTTGGGAGTTTTAAACCAAAATAAAATTACTACACTCACCTAACTTTTATTGATCATTTTTCACATTAATGAGCCTTAGAAGCCAGTTTTGTGGAGCTCAATACTTGAAAGGGCTTCCAAAGTGTAATACCATACATCATGAAGAATTATATAATAACTCTGTTAAAAAGAGGGCTGAGGTAATAAAATTACCATAAACAACTTGATTCAGTTATGCTACAGAACATCTAGTGATTAAAAACTTCTATCCCTGTGGCTTCATGGTTTAGATTCAATCTACTTATATTTTGCACTATTGCTAATTGTATTATTTGAAAATTCAATGATATGTAAAATATAAAGGCACACATTTAAAACTAAATGTATATCTGCTCTAGGATGTCTCAATTTGCTACTTAATTTGAATAAATTTGAGGACTGTTGGAAAGTCGCTAAGAAGAATTAGTTTGAAAACATTTGGGACTATTTTCTCTCAAACATAATGATGCTTAAAATAGAAAAGTGCTTGAAGTTATAAAGTTTTATGTTCTAACCTCCCATGGACTCTAGAATGAGACTTTTCTATAAATGACCATGATCCTGTTAACTGTGCCGAGAAATTCTCTGGGTAGGACCACAATCATGCCCAGTTTTCAGAGGAAAAAGATTCCAGGAAACATTACATGACTTTCTCAAAGCCACATGTTGATGCTCAAACACTGGTATGCTTCTTACCACCCAATATTCTCTGTGTCATTTCTGGAACCCTGATAAATATTGGTTACTCTCATGTAGAATGGGCTTTGGACTTGACTTGAGATGTATGGCTGGGTTAGTGGGATAAATATACCTGAAATCCTTGGGCGGAATACTTCATGGATGTGTCTGAACTTGCAATGGCTAATTTAGTGGGGACTCTCCTCATTGTCATTTGGGGTCTTTTGAGTAGTTTCTCCATCTCCTTAGATTTTAGAGTTTAAATAATGCAATGATTTTAGGATTCCAGTAACATTCTCTGTAGCAGTGACATTAATGACGGGAATCTCATTAACCTCTAGAAACTAGCAGTTATAGTGAATGGCTTTCAAATGAAAATTCCAATATTGTAAGGAAGCTGAGTCATAGAGATGTTGCCTCCTTACAGATTTGATGTCACCTGTGATCCAATAAGTTCAGTCTCTATGTTAACCACAATGAATGTTATTACCATGTCAATATCTACATGCTTTTGGGTGTTTTACGCTGATGGCTCATATTTGCCCTTGTTTGGTAACAACTTTTCTGTTCCTACACTAGTTTGCCTAGCACAAGTCCTGCCTGCTGTTATGTCACTTTAAATTTATTAAACTGATAGAGAAGGATATGCTAATGAACAAAAAATAATCAAGTATGAAACATGTGATCTCTAATTCTGCCTATCTCTGTCAAAATGGAATATGCTACGACTGGCCAAAATGTGGGAAAAGCATAGTAAAAGAAGGAAAAGTGGTTTTTACCTCTAGATATTTGAGAATGCAATGTTATTACTGAAGAAACTGGATAAAATTTATCAGCTTGTGTATTAGTTATTTTCCTCATTGTTGTGGAAAAAATCCAAAAATGCAACTTAAAGAAAACTTCCTTCGGGCTTAGTTGGAGGGGACCCAGTGGGGAAGACATGGTGGCAGGGGCATGGGACATCTGGTCACATCCAGTCTTGATGGCAACCCATGGCTTGGTGCAGACCACATTTGGTGTGGGTCTTCCCATCTTCAGCGACCACTCTTTCTGGAAACATCCTCAAACACACACCTGGGGACAAGTTTCCATGGTTATTCTAAGCACCCCTAAGTCGACAGTGAAAATTACCCATGACAATAAGTTATAGATCTTTGTAAGGACATTGATTCTCAGATTGTAAGGTAATTGAATACAAAGAGTATAGATAGAGGCTATGCCAGATGCCAGGTCTATTCCCAATTATGCTCCTAGCAGTTGAAATGTCAAGGATAATCCATTCTTCTGTCTTTGACTGTGCTCAGAGTCTTTCTGTCTTCATAGATTGAGCTCTTAACCACCACTGGCATCAGATTAGATGTCTGTCTCCTCTTAGGGGTTTAAGGTGGACAACAGGAGGCAGTGGGCCCTTTTGGGCTCCACCTGAGTGAGCCTGGAGTTTTGTCAAAAGGGCCAACTATCCTATTTTTAATGTTGTCATGACAGAATGAGCCAGTTTTGAATGAATTCTTTTAATTTAGGGCTTCCCTCTGACAGAAATGGGAAGATGGAGTGCCCAACTATCAAGGATTATTAATAATTTTATATTAGCCTTGTTAATTGCTCCACTTTCTGGCCAAGTCTCCAAAGGCTTGTTTCAGAATCTCAGGGAGAAGAAGCTCTTACAGAATCTGGTCCAGGAAAGCCAAAATCCATTGTGAAACTAGAATCTATTGTTACATGGTGCTGTTACCCAGTAACAGAGTTCAACCACAAGAACTCCCAGGTAGAGGGAAAACAGCTATGGCTCAGCATGGAATAGGTTTCTGTAGACAAATGTCCCCAGGTCCAGTAGGCCTAATGACCCACCAAGGGAAGCAGTAGTTGTTGCTTAGACTAGGGCCAGACATTCAGAGAGCAACTTGACAGAATAACGGAAGCAGTGGAGGAACAAAAAGTCAGGAAAACCTGGTCACTGTGCTAGAATCAAATGGAAGAACAGTTGAAGCTGGTTCCCTAACAATCTTCTAACCACTTTCGCTCTCTTTGCTAAGCCAGGGAGTAGCAGTTACTGCTTTTTACAGCCAGTGATGATATCCCAGGTGACATGACTGGGTAAACAGAGGTCACATGTGTATGTGAATATGAAAGGTAATCCATTATAGTTGGCTTTAGAGAATTAATGGTTATCAAAATTCAGATTCTATTATTATCTTTATTATTATTGCGGGCCTTTAATTGTAATATTTTTCTTGTGGTAAGTATCTGATAACATTAAGAAAATAAAGCTGATTGATAGAAATCAATGAAACAAAGTTGGACAATAGAAATCTATAAAAAATCTCTTTTCAAATAATCTGGGTAAATATTCGCCTGTAGATTCTACCTTGAAGTTTGACCAATGTTGTTAAACAGTTCTGGGACATTTTGCAGAGTTTATCTTTAGATATTATTTGATACCAAAGGATATTCTTGTCATTACCATATCCGAACATTTTATTTGCAAATGGGAAACACCTTCTATGATCAGAAGAACTTCACAGCACACATTCAGTTCAGAACTGCACTAACAAAACTTTTCTTAATGTTTTACTTCCCTGAACAAAGATCATGACTCCTTTGCAGATCTTCAAACAGGATGGTGACCTCTTTTTAATATATGTTATTAGTTTCCTTTTCAAAAAACATTTTGAAGTTTGTTAACTAGTAAGTGCCAGGACTGTTTGAATGTCACAGGGCCTTTCCTCCCCTGTGGACCACAAAGTGCTTCTTAGATGGGGTGGGGTTATAGCTTGCCCTCATATCAAAGAGAGCCATGCAATTGATGTAGGAAGACTAGTGTAGGACTTGCCTGGCTTCTGCTTGGTGGTCTTATTTCTTAATGCACATTTGGTGAGAATATTTAACATTTCAGATTTTGGAATTTGAAAGCTTTGTCTTTGTCTTCCCCATATCTTGAGGCCAAGAGAGTGCACAAACGTGAGCAAGAACCTGTATCTAACCACATAGGAGCACACAGGATGATACCGAGTATATTTTTTTTTGTAAAGCAACATTTGATTCCTCTATATCTCCATGATTCATTGTTTAAAGATTAACATTTCACAAATGAAATAAAAAGCTTTGTGAGGCCATTATGGCCGATATGAGAGAGCTGGACCATCTGCTCCACTCTGTAAAATTTCAGAAAAATTTAGATGACATGTTTGTAGGAATGCCCTGCTGATAGAACCCAAGACAAAGGCTTCTACTGATGCCTCCCAGTAAACCAAATTTAGTGTGTTTTATGGCCCAGAAAATGATCCTAGTCAGGGAAACTGGTTTTTTTAAATGCCTTGGAAATTAAAGGAACAATTCCCAATTCAAATGCTCTTTGCTATGCAAATGTGCTCTGTAAAACCCAATACCAGCAATTCCTAGGAAACCTGCAAGATATTATTAAATATTCAGTTATTGCTTATCTAAGAGGTATTGGGGTAGTATTCGCTTGAAACAGAATCAAGAATGATAGAAATAGAAAAATTCTGCTCTTTGAGAGAGTAATGGCCTTCAAAACACTTTAGCATAAAGTCTGAACAAGATAGCAGTGAAGAACACTTGCCATTTTGAGATCATAATTATTCATATTTAACTCATGTTGATATCATACTCATATTCACAGGACACCAACCTTGATGCTGCTACTGGCTGTAATATTTTAGTGAATTTCATTAATGAGTGAAATTAAAGAACCACAAGACAACACTCACTATATACTTGCCACAAAGCACACACCACTTTATCTGGCCCAAAAGTATTGCCTTGTTACTATCAGAACAACCACTAATCACAAGGACTGTTGATACTCCCATATTACGGATGCCGAAACTTAAGTCCAGGTAAGTTCAGCTAATCTGCTCAAGGTCACACAATTGCACCAAGCAGATGAGCTTTTGAACTGAACATGTTGTTTCTAGAGCCTGGAAGTGGTGGCTATCCCATATGACTTATCCATCCACTTAAAAATTAGCTGTTACACAACTTTGCTTCATGTCCTGAGCTCATAGTTTTCTAGAGTGAAACAGATGAGATATAAATGTATGATATATATATATATATACATATTATATATATAACTTTTTTCAATTAAATTACTTTCATAGGAGACAAATTTTTTTTTTTTATTTTCTTTTTTTATTGCATGCTTTGTGTATTCATTACCATTATCATTTTTCCAATTCAGTTTAGGCATATTTTCACTTTCCCTTCCCCCACCCGCACCCCACCCATCTCCAGATCCATGAATTCTGCCACACTTGTCCTGCATCTATTCTTCTCAGTTTTTTTTTCATTTTTAACAATTAAGTGATAATTTAGGACAAGTCACCTTCCATTAAAACCAATTTGCAAGCAGTTGTGCCCAAACCACACAGCCCATGGGTCCACTATCCAGCGGGGGGGGGCTTGTATGTTCAATCAAGATTTGATTTAAATGAGTGTCCAGACTATATTGCTGTAGTTTCACCATTCACGCAGCCCTTACCATCTTACATGCCCCCTCTTCCACAGATTGTTCCTGGTAAAAAAAAGGGGCACAGGTGGATGAAAGCAAAACAGTCTATTTCTCTGGGCTGTTGTCTGGACTCCGGTTCAATTCTGGCTGTTTCCTTTCATGGGGCTGACAGTTTGTTCTAGGAATAACCTTTCAATCACCTAATGAGCACAAAGCATTAGATATATAGTAATCTAAATCAATACTAATTGTTGTTGGTAGGTTACTTTGGTATAAGACACAGATTGTTTGGATGGTATTTATCCAGAACATTTTTTCCTGTTAAATATGATAGGAGGGTCTTACTGTGGCTTATAACATCTCCTAACCACTGAGGACTTAATCTTGTGGCATCAGCCCATGGGTTNTGCAATGCCGCGGAGGTCAGAAGAGGGTATTGGATTCCCCTGGAACTGGAGTTCTCCTGGAATTGGAGTTTCGGACGGTTCTCGGCCGCCATGTGGGTGCTGGGGATCGAACCCGGGTCCTTTGTAAGAGCGGTCAGCGCTCTCAACCGCTAGGCCATCTCTCCAGCCCAAACTCTTCCTTTTATAAATTCTCTCGGTCATTGTGGTTATATCACAGCAACAGAAAAATGACTCATACAATTAGGAATCATTATATGAAATGCACGAATGCTCAATTAAAAAGAAACTTTTTTTAAAAGCCCTCAAAAAACTTAAATGGAAGTAGGACTTCAAATAGACTGGAGGATGGACTGTAGCCACTTATAATTGGGTCCTTTTCTTATCACTGTGACAAAATACCTAATAGAGCAATTTGAGGAAGAAAGGATTTATTTTAGCAAATAGTTACAGAGAAAAACAGTCCATCATGGTATAAAAGGCAAGGCAAAGCAGCTGGGTCTCAGTTGGCAGAGGCTGGCATCATGGATTGCTTAAACCCTAGCAAATAAGGAAACGAAGAGCTTAATCAGTAACCAGAGGCAGATGTCACTTTTGCATCTCTGTATGATGCTCCACTTTGCTTCCTAGGCCAGGATCCCAAAGTTTCTGCATCCAGAAATGGCACCATGAGCTGGAGACCAAGTATTCCTTGAGAACGTGAGGAGCATTTCATATTCAAACCCTAACACTCATGGAGGAAAAGCAAAATGTTTCCTGTAGAATCAGGAATGAGATATGAATGTCCTCTACAATCAGTCCTACTCAATATAATGTTTAAAATCTTAGCCAGAACAATAAAGCAAGAGAAAGAAAGAAAAATATACAAATATGAAAAAAGTCAAACACCCTTCTATTATAGATTATAAAATCCAAAAGACTACCAGAGCTTTTGAATCTGTTTAACACGTTTATCAAAGTAACGGGTACGAAATCAACATGCAAAGCTCAAGAGTTTCTCCGTACACCAGTATGCTGGATAGCTTTAGTGTCTAGTTGACACTTCTGAGTTGAAAGAGCCTCAGTTGGAGATTGCCTCCATTGGACTGGCCTATGGCCATGTCTGTGGGGTATTTTCTTAGTTGTTAAGTAATAATGGAGGGCCCAGGCCACTGTGGGTGGTGTCACCCTTGGGTAGGTTGTTCTCTATTGTATAAGAAAGCAGACTGAGCATGGGCCAGGAGAGCAAGAAACTAAGCAGTGTTCCTCCATGGCCTGTGCTTCAACTCCTGCCTCCAGGTTCCTGCCCTGCGTTCCTACCTTGGGATCCCTAAGTGATGAACTGTGACCCAGGAGATGAAAGATGAATGCAATCTTTCCTCTCTAAGTTGGTATTGGTCAAAGTGTTTTTTCACAACAATTAAAGTAAAGTAGAACAAAAATTGGTACTAGGAGTCAGATATTGTTGTGACAGCCTTCACTTTGGTGTTTGGGGGAAGACTGTGCAAGTGTTTAGAACTTTGTGCTAGAAAAGCCTTTGAGTGCTTAGAATTTGTTGGTGTGGAACTTGAAACAGTTGTGCCATTTGTGCCTTGTTAGTGAAGGTTCAAAGGGAGTGCAGACTATCAGGGCTGTTTGTGTGGTATTTAGAATTGGGAATCTCTGATTTCTGGTCAGCTGGGGCTGAAAAATCAGCTGTGATTACAAAGCCACCAGAATTTAAAGTGAAACATTTGCTTTCCTGGGAAAATTGATGCTGGTTAGCTGGGGTTGAAAAATCAGCTGTAACAAGAGACCAACATAACTGTGGTGAAATCTTCTGAGAAGAATTTCCTCAGGGTCAGCACACAGAAGCTATGCTCTAGAGGAGGTCAAAACCATCCCTCTCCTGATACCAATTATTGTTCTAATTTGCTTTCAATCACTGTGACAAAACAATCCGACCAATACCAACTTAGAAAGGAAAGGATTTACTTGGTTCACATCTCCCAGGTCACCCAAGGTAAGGAACTCCAGGCAGAAACATGGAGGCAGGAGCTGAAGCTCTGGCCATGAAGGAATGCTGCTTATAGGCTTATTCCCCTGGCCCATGCTCAGCCTGCTTACTTATACAATAGAGAGCCCCTGCCCAGGGGTGGCACAACCTACGGTGGGCTGGACCCTCCCCCATGATTCAATATTCAAGAAGATGTCTCACACACATGGCCACAGGCCAGTCCAATGGAGGAAATTCCCCAGTTGAGGTTCCTTCAACCCAGGTGTGTCAAGTTGACAACTAAAGCTGTCCAGTACAACCAATGAGGGGGAAAAAGGAAGAGAAAAAATAATCTCAATCACAAGAGACCCTCACAAAATAAACAATCGAAGAGGAAACCTATTCAAAGAGACACCATAAAACAGTAGGATAGCAAGATATCCCACATTCATGGACTGATGAAATTACTATTGTGAAAATGGTCACATTACCAAAAGTCATGTATATATTCAATACAATTCCCATAAAAAATTCCAATGAGTTTCTTCTCAGAGCTAAGAAAAGGGAATGCAAGGGGCTGGAGAGATGGCCTAGCAGTTAAGAGTGCTGACTGCTCTTGCAGAGGACCCAGGTCGATCCCCAGCACCCACATGGTGGCTGAGAACCATCTGTAACTCCAGTTCCAGGGGAATCCGACACCCTTTTCTGACCTCCATGGCATTGCATGACATGGGTGCACAAACCTGCATGCAGACAGTACATTCATACACATACAAAAATAAATAAATAAATAAATAAATAAATAAATAAATAATGCTGGGATTCATGTGAAAGCACAAAAGAAATCTTGAAGAGAAGCAGCTAAAGGTGCCACTTCATCCAGCCTTGTATCATCCAGTAGACCCATAGCAACAAAACAAACATGGTGTTGACACACAAGCAGCAGAATACAATACAGAACACAAAAATAAACCTACCCACATACAGCATCTGATTTTCAAGGAAGGAATAAAAATCACAGCAATGATGTCAGGAAAACAGAATAAACACACACAGAAAATTGTATGTTGATCTCTCTTCCTATACGAGCATCAACTAAACATGATTCCGCAAACATAAACTATGAATGGCGAAGCTACTAAAGGGAAACCTAGGAGAACACTTCAAAAGGTAAGCAAGCATAGGCAGTTACCTTCTTCTGGATGGTATTCCAAAACCTCAGAAAAAAATAACTAGAATTGACTAAATGATTTGTGCCACATTTAAAAGCTGAATGGAAAAAGAAATAATTGACCGAATGGTGAGATGGAATAGGATGAATTCTTAGGAAACTTTTTATTCAAGAGAATTAACATCTTAAATATATAAAGAATTCAAAGATCAAACAACAAAAGATCAAGTAAACACCAAGAAACGGGATAAAGGACTGAGCATGGTGATGCATACTTTTAATCCCAGCACTTGCAAGGCAGAGACGGGCCAGTCTTTATGGGATCGTTTGGCAGCCTGGTCTATATAACAAGTTCCAGGCCATCTGAAACTACAGAACAAGTACATGTCATGTTCAGGAAAGTGGATACAACTGAAGATCATCACATTAAATAAAATAAGCAGACTCAAAAAAGATGAGTATGGTAACTTTTCACTCATATGTGAAGCATTTAAAAGAGAAAAAGAACATTCAAGTGAGAACTAGGGACTGTTAGAGAAGAGGAGGAGAACTTGTGGGATGGGGGTGTAAGAACAGGAAATAAAGATTTTCATCATGACTAAAGGAGCTTATGTATGAAAATGTCATGGCGAACCCCTTCTTCTGTGCTAATATCATACACTAACTAAAATCTTGAACAGTAAAAGTTGTGAGCATCCTTGTGCCAGGCCTAGGCCATCTCAGTGCTGTCCTGCTTCCCGTACCATGTCTGTCTCCATCACTCCTGACTCATGCAAAGTTGTATTGTGAGATTGTTCCAGGAGATGGTAAGAAGAGAGATGGCTTGTGTTGGGTGCAGCTGAGACCCCCTGCCTACCTGCATCCAGTCCATGAGAATTCCTTGGGGATTTTGGCAAGACCTCCAGTGGTCTGTTAGAGAGGTTCTGTTTCACTAAAAACAGAACATTTGAACAAACAATTAAAATTTGCTAGTTTTCAGCCAATTATCAATTAGTTTAAAAGTACCATCCAGAAGTATGCTCCAGCCTGTTTTTCTCTATTACTTTATCTCTCATTTCCTAGTTCCTCATCACTAATTAAAGTGCCTTCCCAGTCCAACATTCCTTTCTCACCTGGCTCCATGTCTAGGATTAGAAATGAAAACTTTTCCATGCCTAGTGACATATTTTTAATGTGCATCATTAAAACTGAAAATCAAAGGGAAAAAAATCACAAAGCAAATGTTCATAGAGCCAGGTATCTTGACTGCAAGTTTTGCCAACACAGAATTATGTGATTGATTTTCTTAACTTGTTCCCAAATTCCTCAACAAGAGTTAATATTCATTCATACAAATAATTCAAATATTTGGTTCAATGACCAATTTCTCTTTATTTCTGTAGAAGAACAGTCTGTAAAACCAACTACATTTGAAACACATAGTACATTTTTTTTAGTTTTTAGCTTTTTTATTGAAGTTTTGTGCAATTCATATATTTCTCAGTACAATTTTAGACTCATTCCCCTTTCCATGCCCCCCACCCCACCTAAGTTCATGTATTTTGCTACACATGTCTTGCATCTTTTTTTCAGTCTTTTTAAAGTTTTTCTATGCCAAGGTTTATTATTTTGGGCTGAAGTTTACTGTTTCAGTCAGTCCTTTGACCCAGTCCTTTTGTTGTTGTTCCCTCCAATTTGTATTGCTCCAAAATATGGATATATGTTCTTTACACATATACCAAAATTATGATGTCTGAAAGTAAACTGTATGCTAATTCCAAGACATGTTTAGGAATTTACATTTTCCCCTTTAATTTTATATTACTCTAAAGTATGCATACATACCCTCCCCCCATATACCACAATTACAAAGTCTGAAAATAAGTGGTAGGTTAATTCTGGATTCCATTAAGGGATTCACATTATAATGGCACAGTTGCTTTCAGGTAAAAAAAAACAAAAAATTGCATTGCTCAGTTTGCCTTACTACTAGGTATTTGGTCTGACCATCCACAAATGAGGGATACCACTCGTCATTTGTTTTTCTGGGACTGTGTTACTTCACTTAGCATAATGTCTTCTAGTTCCATACATTTACCTGCAAAGTTCATTATGTTATCTTTCTTTACTGCTGCATAGAACTCCATTGTGTAGATGTACCACATTTTTTCTATCTACTCATTGGTTGAGTGGCATTTGGGTTGGTTCCAGCTCTTTACTATTATGAAGAGAGCTGAAATAAACATAAATGTGCATGTATCTTTGCAGTAGGATGTATCTTGTGGGTTTATACCCAGGAGTGGTATGACTGGGTCAGGTGGTAGACTCTTTGAGTCTTTTAAGGGTTCCCCACACTGCTTTCCATAGTGGTTGCAGGGGTTTACATTCCCACCAGCAGTGGATGAGTGTTCCCCTTTCCCCACAACCTCTCCAGCATATGATGTCTTTTGTTTTCTTGATCTTACCCAGTCTTATCAGAATGAGATGATATCTTAAAGTGGTTTTAATTTACATTTCCTTAATTATTAATGATGTTGAACACTTTTTAAGATGTTTCTTTTCTACAAATATATATATATATATATATAATAAAAAAATTAATTAAAAAATGTTTCTCAGCCATCTTTACTTCCTCACTTGTGAAGTCTCTGTTTAGCTTTTTACTCCATTTCTTGAGTAAGTCATTTGTTTTCTTCTTTGTTTTTTGAGTAGTTTATATATTCTCGATGTTAATGCTCTGTCAGATGTATCACTGGTGAAGGTTTCCTTCCACTCTGTGGGTTTTCTCTTGGCTTCATTTATTGTTTCTTTCACTGTACAGAGGCTTTTGAGTTTAATGAGATCCCACTTGTCAATTGTTGACCTTATTTCCTGTGCAGCTGCCATTTGATTACATTTTTTTTAATTTTGAAAAAATCACATGTAAAAAAGAAGTCTTATCTCTCAGGGTAAGAAGTCTCTCAAGGTAAGAAGTCTTATCTCTCAGAGTAAGGAGTCTCTCTGGGTAAGGAGTCTTATATCTCTGGGTAAGGAGTCTTATCTCTCTGGGCGAGGAGTCTTATCCCTCAGGGTAAGGAATCTTATCTCTCTGGGTGAGGAGTCTTATCTCTCTGGGGGAGGAGTCTTATCTCTCTGGGGTAAGGAGTCTTATCTCTCTGGGTAAGGCAGTATGGACTGTGCTGGGGTTTATTTGGCGAATATGCAGAAGTGGGTGGTGAAGATGGAAGCATCACAGGGCGCATGTTTATTGGAACCCGACTCATTGGACAGGCAAGTCAGAGCAGCAATTCCTGAGATGGTGGGATGATTCTCCTCCCCCAAGCAAGTGCACCATGCCCAGGCACACATGAACACACTCACTACCCCACCTCACATTGCACTTCCTAGATAATGCACACACCCACCACCACTGAATTTGCAAGCCTAGCACTGCCAAAGACTCTCATAACCAGACCAAAGGAATGGGCTGAAATGTAAACACAAGCATCTGTGGCAGAAATCTTGACATCTCCATGGCTACTGACTTGTAATATCTTCATTAAGGCTGATCAGATAGACTTCAAGACACATTCTATCATTTGCTACCATCCTTGTGTGCCCTTTATAAATCCAGAGCACTGTGGATGCTAGTGCCAATTACCCAGTTTTAATTATTTCCTGTGCATGGCCCCTTGAACTTTTGTCCAAAGCAGTTGGGAGTGATGCATATTGGAAACAACAACAACAACAACAACAACAACAACAACAACAACAGAAAGGACTGCATCAAAGAACTGACTGAAACAGTGAACTTCTGCTCAAAACAGTCAATTTCCCCATGGAGAATATTGAGAAAGACTGAGAAAGAGATGAATAGCATGTTTGGCAGAATGCATGAGCTCTGGTGGGGTGGGGGGATGGGAGGGACATGGGTCTAGATTTGATTAAAAATATATGTATAAATAAATAAATTAGAATAAATAAATAAATAAATAAATCCAGAGCACTCAGACCTTACTAAGGCTTTCTGACTTCAAGGTCCTGACTTTCAGCCCTCCTTTACAACCATGAAAGACTTTGCAGTCCCATTATAAAGAGGCAGTGGTGGGAACCAGTATTTAAAAGCACTGTCTTACAGGCTTGGCAAGCATTATTGACTTGTGCCTAGAAGTCACTCTCAGAGGTTACTAAGTATGTGGAGTGGGTTTTAAATTCACGACAGCTTGACTGTAGAACACACATTTTTTTGGTCTTTTTGAGACAAGGTCTCCCTGCAGCCCCAGTTTTCCTAGAACTCACTCTGTAGACCAGGATGGCCTTGAACTCACAGAGATCCACCTGCCTCTGCTTCCCAAGTGCTGAGATTAAAGGCGTGTGCCACCACGCCCAGCTTGAGCCCACATTTTTTACCCACCAAAAAGAGTTTCCTTTTAGATGGCACAATGTTAAGAAAAAGCATGAGACAAGAGATCTGTTAAGCATAATATGGGTTATTTAGAATTCACCACCTGACTAACAGGAATCCAATCCCTCGCTTGAACAGAGAAGCATTGTTATCGCACACACAAACATATGACTCACCCAAATCCTCTAATTCCTTCCCTTCCATGCAGAACAAAAGTCTTCCATTTGTAGTTCATGTTCTCTTTTATTAGTTAAGATGAGTAAAATAGATTTTCTTATGTTTTTAGGGATTTAAAACCTGGTGATAGAATTATAGTCTTTATACCTTTTGACAATGACCCTGATGGTTCATAAATGCCAATAATGAATGAAAACTAATTACAGGGCTTTCAGGCTAAACAGTAGCAGCTGAATACCACTAATTATGCAATGAAGCTCACAATACTACTAAAAACATTGGCAATAAATGAATTCACAGAGAAGACAAAAAAAAAAAAAGAAGAAGAAGAAATGTAGCAGATCAGCCATTGTCGGGAGAAAATGGCCATTGCTGAAATCTCTCCTTATTATACAATGGATATTTTTAAATGCTTTAATTACCATAAAATGATTATTTCTACCTCAGCACAAAGGCAATTTTCAAGGCTGACAAATAAATACCCTCAAATGCCCAAATGCATCTTTCATACATGCTGATGATTGTGAGCTTAGTATTCATGGAGCTATGCCTAGGTTCAGATGGCAACAGCTAGAATCGACATTCAACTATGCCAGTGAGTGCACGCCAGTGTATAAGATCACAGTCCTCCAAATGATTGGGGGCAGGGCCGATTTGGATTTGATCGAAGTAATTATGACTTAACTTTGATATCTTGCCAAGCTACTCTTACCCACAGACTTACACTCCAGTCAAATCAGGTGGTATGTAAACTCCTAATGATTAAATGGGGATCATATGTCAAGTTTATCCTTTGTGCTGTCTGAAGCCAGTGACACTTACAGAGAGAGACTATTGATCATTGGAATAGAAACCTATCAGCTTGGTAACTATTCTGATCATTGCATGAGCATTCTTCTTAATTCTTCTCAAAGAAATGCGCCCCAGAAATAACATCAGATGGAAAATACAAACCCACTGTGCCCATTTCCTGGTTTCAGGTTTTCTGGTATTTTTTACTGAATACACATCACACTGCTTGTGAACTATTTGAGGGTATCTCAAGGGCAATTTGTTTTCTAAAACAAATTGTGTGTTGTATGTGTTTGAGGGAAGTTGAAATTAGAATGGAGCTTACCAGAGGTGCTCCTGCATGCAGAGGCCGGAGACAGGCATCAAATATTTTCCTCTATTGCGCTACAAATTCCTTACTTTTGGAGAAAAAGTCTTTCACTAAACCTGGGGCTCATAGACTGAGGTAGACTGGCCAGCCAGTCAGCCCCAGGGACCACCTGCCTATACCTTCCTAGCACTCAGATACAGGCGTATACCACCATGCCCAGCTTCTTTACATAGGCTATGAGATCAAATTCAAGATCGCATGTTCGTTCACACACTACATTATCAAATATGCCATCTCCCCAATTTCTCAAGAGCAATTTAATAAGTTTACTTTCATCTTACTCCAATAAGACTGGCTAGGATCAAGAAAACAAATGATACCAAGTGCTGGAGAGGTTGTGGGGAAAGGGGAGCACTCATCCACTGCTGGTGGGAATGTAAACTCATACAGCCACTATGGAAAGCAGTGTGGAGAACCCTTGGAAAACTTGGAATGAACTTGCCACCCGACCCAGCCATACCACTCCTGGGCATGTACCCTCAAGACTCACCCCACCACAGAGATACATGCACGGCCATGTTTATTTCAGCTCTCTTCACAATAGCAAGGAGCTGGAACCAACCCAAATGCCCCTCAACTGATGAGTGGATAGAGAAAACTTGGTACATCTACACAATGGAGTTCTATGCATCAGTAAAGAACGACGACATCACGAGCTTTGCAGGAAAGTGGCTGGAGCTAGAGGACATCATGCTGAGTGAAGTAACAGAGTCCCAGAAAAACAAACGACAAATGGTATCCCTCATGTGTGGATGCTAGTGCCAATTACCTCGTTGTAAGTATTTCTTGTGTAGGGCCCCCTGAGCTTTTGTCCAAAGCAATTGGGCGTAATGCATATTGGAAACAACAACAACAATAACAGAAAGGACTGCATCAAAGAACTTGAAACAGTGAACTTCTGCTCAAAACAGTCAACTTCCTCATGGAGAATATTGAGAAAGACTGAGAAAGAGATGAAAAGCATGTTTGGCAGAATGCATGAACTCTGGCAGGGTGGGGGAATGGGTGGGAACACGGGTCTATATTTGTTAAAAAAAATAAAAATAAATTTATGTGAAAAAAAGTTTACTTTCATACAGTTTTCCTTCCATGCACTCTTTATGGCTGACTTGTTGCAAGAAAATTAAAACTGAATGCCAGTCTCCTGGGTAATACACGTTTCATATGTAAATATTTTAATAAAGCCTTGATCATTTGAGATCAACTAAGTGCTAAGTTCTGTGAAAAGAATTCTGCATATTCTGGGGGTATTTTATGAAAAGAATAGCTAAAATGCCCAAACTAGTATTAGAAGAGGAGCTAAGCACACACCCAGTTTTAGACTTACTCTTGAAATTAACCAGAGTGACCTTAAAAGGTGATTAATACTTCCTTCATTTGTAAAATGAGTATGTGGTATGGGGATGGAGAGATAGCCTAGTGCTTAAGAGCACCGACTGCTCTTGCAGAGAACCCAGGTTCGATCCCCAGCACCCACATGGTGGCTAAGAACCATCTGTAACTCCAATTCCAGGAGAACTCCAGTTCCAGGGGAATCCAAGACCCTCTTCTGACCTCCACGGCATTGCATGACACGGGTGCACAAGCCTACATGCAAACAGTACATTCATACACATACAAAAATAAATAAAATTTTAAAAAACATGAATATGTGGCACAGAGAAAATAAAGGCAAACTAAGACTGGGAGAGTGTAGTACCAGGAGTAGCTAAGCAGATTCGATTTAGACTGACACGTGAGGACTTATAAAGACTCCCTGCAAGCACAGCAGAGGTTCACTTGATAGACAAGCATGAACAGATCCCATTTCCTAGATGAAGCAAATTTAAATTTTCCTGGATTCTATGCAGAGGGAGTCAGGACTTAGGACAAAATTATAAAAATAAAGTACGAAATTAGTATATATTTTGGGAGCTGGAGAGATGGCTCAGCAATTAAGAGCACTGTCTGCTCTTGCAGAGGACCCAGGTTTGATTCCCTCGGTGTTGGATTGTGACCCAGGATATGATGGAATTAAACCCTTTCCTCCCCAAGTTGGCATCAGTCAGTGTCTTATCAGAAAACTGATTCTTTCTCTTAAGGCCTCAAAGGTTATATCTAAGATAGTACAAATTATCAAATTGTTATAAAGCATTTTTCCAAAATTCAGCTCAAGTGAAATATTTGGACTTTATCAGTTAGTTAAATAAATTTTTATTAAATATTGATGTATAGTAGTCACATAAAGGAAGGAGTTAAGTTACGGCAGTTCTGTAAATCCAAGTATCGCTTTGTTTGCATTCGCCACTGCTGTCTCGTCTTCCTTTCCTCCCCCTGTCCTTTTCCCCTTCCATGGCCCTGGAATCCACCTTTTAGGTCCATATACTTTTCTCAGATATTTTTAATTGTTGATCGTATCCTTAATATTATTGAATACATATTGTAAGACTTAAACTACGACCCTAAAGTTCAACTGGCCCCATTATCTATCACCTCCAAAGACAACCGAAGCTTCAAGTGGGATTAAAATACTATATCCAGTAGTTTGTCATTCTCTTCCTTTAGTTTGTTATTGTATCCCTCTAGGTCCTCTTTGAGTTCTGTGTCTATACCAAAGTAATCTACCATAATAATTAGTACTGTTTAAATACCTATATATCTAATTTCCTGTGCTTCATTAGTAGGATTGAAAGGTTATTCCTGGACAAACTGTCAGCCCATGAAGGGAAACAGCCAGAACTGATCAGAGTCCAAAACAACATCTCCAGAGAAAGTAGAGTGTTTCGCTTCTCATCCCCCTGTGCCCCTTTTCTAAGCCTAGGGAACAATCTGCAGAAGAGGGTCATGGTAGAATGTAAGGGCTGCGATTGGGGTGAATGGTGAAACTACAGCACTATAGACTGGACGCTTATTTGATCAACTTGATTGTACATATAAGCCCCTCGAGCTGGATGGTGGGAGCCTTGGGCTGTGTGGGTTTGGGCACAGCTGCTTGCAAATTGGTTTTACATGAAGGATGCTTGGACTCATAACTTATTACTTATTGTTAAAAAAAAGAAATAAAAGAAAGTATAAAAAATAAAAATAAAATACTATATCCAAGCAGTGAGGTAGAAAAATAAGGGGAAAAAAAAGCCAAACTGTACTCAGTGTGTAACGTCAAGGTCTGTAGAGGTGAATAGGGGGGAGGAGGGAGAGGTGACCTTCAGAAGCCAGCAGTGAGTGGTTAAGGTTCTGATTTTGGTACTTCCAGCCCAGCCAAAGCAGCGCTTAGGTTCAGGGACATGAATAGGTACGATCTTTGCTATAGGTCTAGGGAATTCTAGGAAAGTGACTTCAAGGCAGATGTAGTCTTTAAAAGACAGGACTGTGCAGAGAGCAGAGACAATTAGCTACAGTTCTTTAATGATAAAAAGAATCGTCCTGACGGCTCCTGGGTTCCTGCATTGTGAGGGCAAGAGTCACACAGATCAGAGAGGCCTCTAAGGCCTCACAGGACTATTTCCACAGATTACTCTGCTAGCTGAAATTGATTCCTGTAAGTGCCTATGAACCAAAGAGTACATGGTACTCATTCTAAGCTAACGCATCCTTGACTCAGCTTTTCCTTAGCCAATTTCAAAAATATCCCCAGCCAATAATATTCACCTCCAGGAGAAAGAGAATTTTCATCGCGGAGGAATTAGAACAGGAAGTCAGTGGTTCCTAACCGATTAGCGGCAAGTTGGCTTACCCCTCCAAAATGTTTTAAAATAAATAATCGTATAAACTAGGTTTTATTTATTTATTTATTTATTTTTGGTCTTTTCGAGACAGGGTCTCCCTGTAGCCCCAGCTGTCCTGGAGCTCACTCTGTAGATGAGGCTGGCTTTGAACTCACGAAGATCCGCTTGCCTCTGCTAGGATTAAAGTCCTGCATAAACTTGGTTTTAGGCCTCTCTGCAGGCCCCTGCATGACCCAACAAGTGAGAGGCTGCCTGGGCCCAACAGTGGCCACCGCCGCCACATTCCAGCTCATGCTTTACACTGCAAGGCCGCGCCTGCAGGGGTCAGGACCGCCAAGAACTATGGCAGGACTAAGGAAACTCTTGGACAACATGATTGTTAGAATCAATGTGATGGACTTTTCCAAAGTCTTCTCTTCCGATCTCTCCATCCTGCATTTAGGATTTTAGCCACTAGCTGCATCTGGCAGTAGTGATGCTGTCTCTGCCTCCCATTTAAAGCACAAAGGGCCAACTGCATGCTAACCTGGACTCCAGGAGGCTGTAAGACCTGTGCCCTACCATAGCCATCAGGCTGGTGTCATTCACCCAGGAGGAGCAAGAGCACCCAGCACCCAGCACCAAAGGACCAGCATGGTGAGTTGTCCCCAGAGCATGTGATGGCGGTGACACCGAGGCCATAATTTATTGCCAGGCAGCATCGCTCAAGAGGCAGAGTGCACAGAAACTTCCTCAGCCTCTTCACCTTTGTCTCCATAACAACATGCTGTCCTGTTCCTTTCTTTTTTTTTTTTTTTAATTTCTTTCTTTTTTTTTTTAATTAGTTTTTTATTGATTGCTTTGTGATTTCATACATTTTTTTCCAACTCAGTTCAGGCTTATTTCCTTTCCTCCCCCCCACCCCCACCCCATCCCAGATCATGCATTCTGCCATAACTGTCCTGCCATCTTTCTCTCAGTCTTTTTTTTTTTTCATTTTTAAGCTATAAGTGATAATCCATGAGTACAAGCATCCTTCATGCAAAACCTATCTGCAGGCTGTTGTGCCCAAACACCTACAGCCCCACCATCCAGTGGGGGGTGACAGGTTGTTTGTTCAATCAAGTTGATCAAATGAGTGTCCAGACTACATTGCTGTAGTTTCACCATTCACCCCAATCGCAGCCCTTACATTCTACCACGCCCCCTCTTCCGCAGGTTGTTCCCTAGGCTTAGAAAAGGGGCACAGGTGGATGAGAGGTAAAACAGTCCACTCTCTCTGGAGCTGTTGACTTGGACTCTGGTCAATTCTGGCTGTTTCCTTTCATGGGCTGACAGTTTGTCCAGGAATAACCTTTCGATCCTACTAATGAAGAACAAGCAATTAGATATATAGGTATTTAAGCAGCACTAATAGTTATGGTAGGTTACTTTAGCATAGACACATGTTTGGATATGTTAATCCATGAATTACAATTTTCCCCCCTGTTAAATATGACAGGGTCTTACTGTGGCTTATAACTTCTCCTAACCTGTAGAGGATGTAAGCTTGTGGCATCAGCCATGGGTTATTTCTCCAAGGGGAGAGCCAATAGCCAATTAGATTTGGGATATACAGGCACATGGCTGCCTCTGCTGCACAGTGTCCTGTTCCTTTCTTCGACTCCGATGAGGACACATTTCTTATCAACCTCTTATCTCTCTGACCATTCGAATGCTCTTTTCTGTCTCTTTCTTTGTGTGTTCATTCATTCATTCATTCATTCATTCGTTCCATGCTGGAACTGAATCCGATGCTTCACCTTGCTCACCATCACCTCCACTATTGAGCTAAATGTCCATCCTTCCCTGGTGTCAAGCTTCGGTCTTTGTTCTGCTCTCTCCTTTCCTTACTTTACAGTCACCCCGACATCTTCCATCTTCCCCAATTCTGCTTGCAGGCAGACACTCTCGTGTCTAGCCTACACCATAAGTTACTTCCATCATGACTTCCAGTATCCACTCGTCTTACCCTTCCAACTTCCACTCTGTTTCTGTCATTCAAAGTCTGTATTGAAGCTAGTGTGACCTTTGGAATTGGCAATCTAATCACCCTTCCGGAAACCCTTCCTCAGGTCCCCAGCGTCTTTGAATAGACCAGAATCATTATAGAGGCCTGCAAATTCTTATTTCACCTTGCTCTTGCCTATTCAACCGTACGGTTAATCTTGACTGTCAACTAGACAGGATTTAGAATCATCATAGAAACAGCTCTAGACATGTCTGTAAGGAATCTTCTACAATAGATTAGCTGAGGCAGGGAGACCCAGACTAAGCATGAGTGGTACAGTCCCACGACCAGTGGTCCCAAACAGAATAAAAATGCAGAGCAGGAGTAGTCAGCAGCCTCTTCTTCCTGACTGTGCACACGGTGTGACCCGATACCCCTGCTCCTATCAGGAAGCCTTTCCTTTCAGGATGGACTGTATCCCCTGAAACTGCACCAGAATAAACCCTTCCTTTCTTACTCTGCTCATCTCAGGTATTTCGTCACAACCAATATGCCCTCCGTATTCATATTAATAATGCAATTTTATGTTTTGGTAAAACAAGACCAAGCCCTTTGCCTCTAAACGTCATTTCAGCTGTTCTTCACTCATATCATATTGTGATTGCTAGACACTTGTATTTTATTATTTTTTTATGGATGTATTTGCTTTGTGTGTGTGTCTGCATTCATGTGTATGTACGTGGGTGAGGGCAAGCCACAAAGTGCATGTGAAGGTCAGAGGGCACCTGGGGGTTGGTCCTCACTTCCCACCTTGCTTGAGACAGAGTCTCTTGTTGTTTTCCCACTGCATGTGCCACGTTGTGCAGTCCATGAGCTTCCAGAGATTCTCCCTTCTCAGCCTTCCGTCTCTTCCTGGGAGCACTGGCTATACAGATATCCACACTCTAGATTCAGCTTTCATATGATCTGTAACTATTCAAATTCGGGTGTCCTTGCTTATGCATCAAGTACTTTATTTTCTTTTGAGACAGGGTCTCCCTTTAGTCCCAGCTGGCCTGGAGCTCGCTCTGTAGACCAGGCTGGCCTTGAACTCACAGAGATCTGCCTGCCTCTGTCTCCCCAGTACTAGGATTAAAGGCTTGCACTACCATGCCTGGCCTAAGACGGTTCTTTTTTTAAAAAAATTATTTATTTTGTATGTGTATGAATGTACTGTCTGCATGTAGGTTTGTGCACCCGTGTCATGGAATGCCACGGAGGTCAGAAGAGGGTGTCAGATTCCCCTGGAACCGGAGTTAAAGACAGTTCTCAGACACCATGTGGGTGCTGGGGATCGAACCCAGGTCCTCTGCAAGAGCAGTCGGCGCTCTTAACTGCTAGGCCATCTCTCCAGCCTTAAGACTGTTCTTCGTGCTTCATTAGTAGGATCGAAAGGTTATGCCTGGACAAGCTGGCAGCCCATGAAAGAAAACAGCCAGAACTGACTAGAGACCAAGACATCAGCTCCAGAGGAAGTAGAGTGTTTTGCTTCTCATCCACCTGTGCCCCTTTTCTAAGCCTAGGGAACAATCTGCGGAAGAGGGGGCATGGTAGAATGTAAGGGCTTCGATTGGGGTTAATGGTGAAACTACAACAATATAGACTGGACACTCATTTGATCAACTTGATTGAACATACAAGCCCCCCCTGCTGGATGGTGAGACCCATGAGCTGTGTGGGTTTGGGCACAACTGCTTGCAAATTGGTTTTACATGAAGGATGCTTGTACTCACAAATTATCACTTATTGTTAAAAAAAATGAAAACAAAACAAAAAAGCAGAGAAAGATGCAGAAAACTTACGGCAGAATGCATGATCTGGGATGGGTAGGGGTGGGGTGGGGGGAAGGGAAGGGGATATATGCCTGAACTGAATTGGAAAATTATGTATGAAATACACAAAGCATCAATAAAAAAAATTTTTTTTTAAAAAGTCTGTTCTTAGCTGCCATGTGGGTGCTGAGAATCAAACCCAGGTCCTCTGTAAGAGCAGTCAGTGCTCTCGACCACTGAACCATCTCTCCAGCCCATTGGCATCAAGTACTTTTACCCACTGTGCCACCACCCCAGCCCCAGATAGTCCTACTGACATGAAGTAATATGGTCTCCAAGTTAAGTATTATTGGAGAACCAAAAAAATACTTTCACAAGAATTACCATTATTACACATTTGTGCATCATTATGGGATTAGCTGTCTGAAATGGACTTAATGTTTATGTACTTCAAAATCCATATGTTGAAATTCTGATCCTCAGCAAGGAAAGGAGGCCCTTGAGACAGGATCAGATCATGGGGCAGACCCATCCTCAATAGAATTACTGCCCTTATAAAAAGACTGCAGGAGCATCTCTGTTCTCCTCCTGCAATGTGGAATTGTAGTGAAAAACATGACAATGAGAAAGCCTGTCCTCGTCAGGTAGGTAATCTGCTGGCACCACGATCTTGGACATACTAGCCCCCAAAACAGTGAGAAATGGATTTCTGCTATCTACCTCACTCCATCCATGATACCTGTTACAACTTCCACCATGAACTAGTACAATGTATAAATCTCCAATTAAATGAGAAGCACCAAGGGAAAGAGACCCGTTCTTCTTCATATTGCCGACCTTCATACCCTCAGTGAGCTACAGGACACGGAAAGATAGAACTTCTTAATAAACATGCTCATCCACGACGTAAAAGCAGGGACCAGAAGATGGCCCAGTAGATACAGTGCTTGCTGTCCAAGCTTGAGGAACCCACACAGAAGATGGGCATGGTAGTACACACCTCTGTAACCCCAGTGTTCTTAAAGTGAGACAGGAGGCAAAGACAGGAGAATTCCCAGAAGCTCACAGGCCAGCAAACTCTGCAATGAACAGGAGACACTGTCTCAAAGAAGCCAGGATTGGGGTGGGGGAGACAGACACAGGAGGTTGTCTTATAACCACACAGATGTCCTGGGATACACACAATCACAGAGAGAGAGAGAGAGAGAGAGAGAGAGAGAGAGAGAGAGAGAGAGAGATCATACAAAAATAATTTTAAGGAGATAAACTCATTCAGAGTTTAAAAAATTCCACACTAATCTCTTAATAACATCTGATTCTCCCACTTCCCGTGTGCTCAGATCCTGAGGTAGCCATCAGCTCTTTCTTTGATTCCTGTTAAGACACTGCCTCCCACCCTTCCCTGGAAAGTTTCTACTGCTCACTCTCATCCATTGTGTCATCACACTATGGCAAACATCATGCTTGCCAGAGTAAATTTTTATAATTGCAATTCTACAGGCTAGAAGCCCTTCCTTTCATAGGGCATTCCACATAGATTAAATACTGATAAGAATAAAAGACGCCATAGGTCCCTCAGTGTATACAAATCAGCGTCTTAAACTAATCATCTTGGTTCATTAAAATCTGCAATCAATGTGCCTATTTCATTTCTCAAATGTTTCCGTATAAAATAGCAACTTTTGCTGGGAAGTCTCATCACTACCCAATTAGCATAACCAGGACTCCAGCTCTCCCTTCTCAATGGACTCTCTCCTCCTAAAATTTCCTCATACTGTTTGGGCTGTAAAAACTGCAACTCTTCAAGAAAAGCCTCTCTTGATTAGAGCTACCTGTAATTTTCAAATGATGGAAAAATTGTAAATTGAAGTCATTCTAATTTTGGCACCCTTTCACACACACCAGGATGACAGGGCTGGGACCAAATGAAATTCGAGGTTGTGAAAAACACCAAGAAAGCTTCTCTGTTTCTATTGAAACGTCCATTATTATTTTTATTTTTTTAATTGAATTTTGTGATGTCCAAACAATATAATATGATGGTATTTAAATTCCCCCTATTTTACCCCACTTGAGTCCTCCTTAGTTCTCCAATCCAGTTTAATGTGTGTGTGTGTGTGTGTGTGTGTGTGTGTGTGTCCCCTATAGTCTAATTTATGTCCCTTAATGTCCTTCAGTGTAGATCCATCCACTAGAACCTGGTTAACCTACCAAGAGGAATGTCCTTTAAAAACATAACTGACTCTGGGGCTGGAGAGATGGCCTAGCGGTTAAGAGCGCCGACCGCTCTTACAGAGGACCCGGGTTCGATCCCCAGCACCCACATGGCGGCCGAGAACCGTCCGAAACTCCAATTCCAGGAGAACTCCAGCTCCAGGGGAATCCGAGACCCTCTTCTGACCTCCGCGGCATTGCACGACACGGGTGCACAGACCTGCATGCAGACAGTACATTGATACACATACAGAAATAAATAAAAAATAAAAAAATAAAAACATAACTGACTCTTTCCTTCTCTACAGTCATTGGCTGCTGTAGTTCCTTAGGTCTGGTTATGGTTTCTAATTCATTTCCTTCCCCACTATGTGCTGTGGTTTTGGCTGGTTTGAGCTTGCATGGGACTTGTGCATGCTATGTTGTAACCACTGCTGTGAATTCATATGCATAACTGACCAGCTGTCTGGAAAAATCTGTTTTCTGGTCATCCACCACCCCTGGCTCTTACAATCTTTTCACCCCCCTCTTGCACAATGAACCCTGAAGCATTGGAGACAGAAGTTTGGTATACTCTCATGTGCAGGGATAAACACTCCTGAGCCTCTTGCTCTCTACATATTGGCCAGTAGTGGGTTTCTGTGTTAATCGCTATCTGCTGCATAAGAAAGATTCCCTTCTGAGAGTTGAAAGATGTATTTATGGATATAACAATAATTCATTAAGAGTCAGGTTAAAATTCAAGTGTGGTGGCATGTGCCTTTAATCCGAGCCATCAGGAGGCAGAGGCAGGTAGATCTCTGTGAAAAGAGATTGAGGTCAGTCTGGTCCACATAGTGAGCTGTAGGTGGGTTGGGACTAGGGAGACCCTGTCAAAAAAAGGAGTCAGGTTAACACCATAACTATTTAGTAAAAAAATAGTATTAGGCTCTCCCCTACGTCCTGCGACCTGTCTAGCCTCAGGTTCCTGGTCTTTCCTCCAGTGTATATTTCTGGCTGCCCTGGTATTTGTGTTCCCATAACAGTGGCAGATACAGCTTCCATCCTATGAAGCAGACCTTATAATTCCAGCCCAATTTTTCACAGAAATTTAAAAAATGATCTCAACTTTCATATGGGAACACAAAAACCAGGACAGCCAAAATAATCCTGAACAATGAAAGAACTGCTGGAAGCATTACCATCCGTAATCTCAAATTATACTACAGAGCTATAGTAATAAAAACAGCCATGGTGCCGGCACAGAAGCAGATATATTGATCAGTGAAACAGAACTAAAGACCCAAATTTAAATCCACATATTTATCACCACGCCATTTTTGTTAAAGGAGCCACAAATATTCACTGGAGAAAAGACGTGTTCAACGGATGCTGCTGGTCAAATTGGATGATAGATAAGTGGATAGATTGTGGATGATAGATAAGGATCTAGGTTCAGTCTTCAAGACTGAAAACATGCAGAAGATTGAACCTAGATCCTTATCTCTCACCACGATCAAAACTTAACCCCAAAAGGATATTAGCATAAGACCTGAATCAGACAGAGGAGAACGTAGGAACTACATTGGGACTTAACAGGCACAGGGAAGGATTTTCTGAACAAGACTCACATCCGACAGCTGACAAGTGGGACCACATGAAACTGAAAAGCTTCAAGTGAAGCAGCAACCTACAGAATGAGAAAAAAAAGTTCTCAGCTATACCTCTGCAAAAGGATTCCTATCCAGGGGCTAGAGAGATGGCTCATCGGTTAAGAGTGCTGACTGCCCTTACAGAGGACCCGGGTTCGATTTCCAGCACCCACATGGCGGCCAAGAACCGTCTTTAACTCCAGTTCCAGGGGAATCCGACGCCCTCTTCTGACCCGTACATGCAGACAGTACACTCATACACATGAAAATAATAAATAAAAAAATTTAAGAAATAAAGGCATGTGCCACCATGCCAGAAAAAAGTAGATTTAAAAAAGAAGGATTACTATCTACAATATAGACAGAATGCAAAAAGGACACACCAAATTAAAATGTGGGGGGAGGGGATGAACAGGGAGTTCCCACAAATGTCTAAGAAGTACTTCAGCATCTTTGCTCCTCAGTGAAACGTGACTGAAAACTATTGTGCTGTTTCATCTTCTGCCAGTAGGGTGGCTGAGATCAAAGAATAGAACAACAAATGGTAGCAATGATGTAGAGAAAGGGGTACTCTACCTACTGAGGGCAGGAATGCAGTGATGTAGAGAAAGGGGTACTCTACCCACTGCGGGCAGGAATGCAGTGATGTAGAGAAGGGGGTACTCTACCCACTGTGGGCAGGAATGCAGTGATGTAGAGAAGGGGTACTCTGCCCACTGCGGGCAGGAATGCAGTGATGTAGAGAAAGGGGGTACTCTACCCACTGCGGGCAGGAATGCAGTGATGTAGAGAAAGGGGTACTCTACCCACTGTGGGCACGAATGCAGTGATGTAGAGAAATGGGTACTCTACCCACTGTGGGCAGGAATGCAACGATGTAGAGAAAGGGGTACTCTACCTACTGCGGGCAGGAATGCAGTGATGTAGAGAAGGGGGTACTCTACCCACTGCGGGCAGAATGCAATGATGTAGAGAAAGGGGTACTCTACCCACTGCGGGCAGAATGCAATGATGTAGAGAAAGGGGTACTCTACCCACTGCGGGCAGAATGCAACGATGTAGAGAAAGGGGTACTCTACCTACTGTGGGCAGGAATGCAATGATGTAGAGAAAGGGGTACTCTACCCACTGCGGGCAGAATGCAATGATGTAGAGAAAGGGGCACATTCCTGCGAGCAGGAATTCAAACTGATGCAGCCACTGTGGAAATCAGTGCAGAGATTTCTCAAAAATCTCCAAAATGACCTACCAAATGACCTAGTCATACCACTCTTGGGCATATGCCCAAAACTCGATTCTTTACTATGCAAATACCTGTTCATATATGCTTATCACTGCTCTGTTTGTAATAGCCAGAAATTGGAAACAACCTAGATGTCTATCAACTGAAGAATGGATGATGAAGGTGTGGTATATGTACATAATAGAAGGTTATTCAGCACTTTTAAATAGCAAAATGACAGGATTGTAGGTAAGTGGAAGGAACTGTAAATAATCATCCTGAGTAAGGTAATAGAGATTCAGAAAGACAACATTACATGTTCTCTCTCATAGCTAGATGCTAGCTTTGAAACTCTAGATAAGCATGTTTCTATTTGAAAATTCAGAGAATTCAGAAACTAACAAATGGACGTGGAGGGTGGGAGAGGCTTCTGGGAGGGGCAGTAGAATGCAGCGGAAGAGGAGTAATGGAGTGGGAAGGCTTAAGCCGGGTGGGAACTGGGAGGGTTGGACAGAGGAAGCAATATGGGAGGGATAACTGCATGAATACCTACCTCTGTAAAAGCTTCTTACGGCGTATACATGTACATTATAAAAAGGGATTAAAAGGAGCTACCATATAACAAGGGACATTGTTCCTACTAGACACCATAGGCTAAAACACAACTCCATTCCAAGGGACGGACTCCCGCTGCTGACCATGGGTGCTGGGAATCTGCAGCCGACGCTGGCCAGCACCCCTGTTCTGATTACCACCAGAACATCACAGTAACAACCTATGGCTAAGACACTGGATTCATAAGCCCTAAGGAAAAAAAAAAAAAATCAAGCCGGTGCTAACTTCAGAGCCTCATCTCCACTGGCTACTGCTCATAGTGCTGGAGGGTGCTATGCATGCTTCTGGAAAGAAAAAATAATCATCAGCCTTACCCAGCGGTGAATCCGGAGAACTAAAACAACACCTGGCCTGGAAAGATAGGCCACTCGTGCAGCAATGGCACAGATATTATGGGTTTAAACAACCACTTACTTCCAATATTTTTTACAATACTTTCTTTGCTTTATTCCGAATTTTTAACCTAAAACATTTTTTTCCAAATTCAACCTATAACTCTTCATACTTTCTCCCAGTCCTTTGTGCCTAGAACTTGTCTGCCTTTTCCTGAACAGAGATTCCTAACGGGTTCTAATAGGTGGTTCTTTTTATTATATTTCCCTGATTCCTCTGCTTATCTAAATCACCTTAATTTGCTGTGAGTGAATGAAAACTAAGGCCAGAAGTACACCTTCATGAATCGTTTTTGTCCTTATCTCAAAATATTTTTCACTGAGGCTGGAGAGAGGGCTTAGCCATAAAAGAGATTACGGAGAGTCCAGGTTCTATGTGCAGCACCCACATCAGGCAGCTCACAACCATGTGTAAGTCCAGTTCCAAGAGATCCAACCTGTCCCAGCTTCCATGGAGGCTTGTACTCTCACTGTGCACATACACACACACACACACACACACACACACACACACACGTTAATTTATTAGTTAAAATGATACTCTGCATACATAAAACGGGCTTAAGAACTGTCTGTTCCATAAGAACTTCTCTGACAGTAGGAGCTGGAGAGATGGCCTAGAGGTTAAGAGTGCCGACTGCTCTTACAGAGGACCTGGGTTCGATCCCCAGCACCCACATGGCGGCCAAGAACCATCTGAAACTCCAATTCCAGGAGAACTCCAGTTCCAGGGGAATCCGACGCCCTCTTCTGACCTCCGCGGCATTGCACGACACGGGTGCACAGACTTGCATGCAGACAGTACATTCATACACATACATACTGCATGAGGTGCTCGGTCTACCACTCAGCTGCATCCCATGACTCTGTTGCTTTTCTTCATCAGCCAACCACACTAGCCTCTGGTCAGTCCTTTAAGGGCTCCAAGTGGTTTCCAATATGCATCTTTCACTTTGAAAACTGCTTATTGAGAGATGTCTCTTCTGACCTTCTAGAAAAGACAAGTACTCATTTAATACTCTATGAGTATTCTATCCTTTTCCTCAGCATCAGTGACAATTCTCCTTTAATACTAATAAGTANCTTACAGAGGACCCGGGTTCGATTTCCTGCACCCACAATTGGCGCCAAGGAACTGTTTTTAACTCCAGTTCAGGGAATCCGACGCCCTCTCTTCTGACCGTACATGGCGAACTAGTACAAGCTCAGTATCACTGAAAATATTATATAAGTTAAAAAGTGAAATTAACGACAATAAAGGCATGGTGCCACCATGCCAGGAAAAAAGTAATTATATTAAAAGGAAGGCTTACTATCTGACAATCCTATGACTAGGATAGCAAATATAGGCACACCAAATTCAAAATGATGGGGAAGAGGGAATGTTATGTTGTCTGTCAATAGTGTAGCTTAAGATAAGTACTTTCCAGCATACTTACTGCGGCTGTCTTCTCGAGTGTGTGAAACGTGACTGAAAACTATTGTGCTGTTTCATCTTCTGCCAGTAGGGTGGCTGAGATCAAAGAATAGAACTATGCGATGAGTGGAGATGTAGGATGTCAGTATTAATGGATAGTGAGTGGGGGTGTGTGTGGGGTACTCCGTAACCTATGATGGGCTCTCTAGAATGCATTGATGTATGATGGGCACAAGGGCCGACTTACTCTACTCACCTGCTCTCGAGGCGTAGGGGACAGTGCGGGCAGTGTAGATAAGGGTGGTTTGTTTGTGGTGGTTGCGGTACTCTACCAACTACGGTGGGCAGGATGCAGTGAAATGTAGATGTGTAACGGCGTATACTTCTGCCCAGTTGTGTCGTTCTGTCAGCATGGCGACTGGACGAAGTGCTACGATCGTGCAGCCATAGTAGAAAGCGAAAGGCTCGACTGTTAGGTACTCTGTGTGGCTGACTCGCGCATACCACGCGGCAGAATGCAGTGATGTATGTGATGGTTATTTGCGTGAGCCCACTGTGGCAGGGAGTGTGCTCTCTCTCAGTGATGTAGAGAAGGGCCTTCTAACAGCATGGTGGGTACTCGTATGGCCCAGCTTGTGGTGGGCAGGAAGGTGCACCGTGGATGGAGGGAACGTACCAAATTTGTTTACGTCGATGCGCCCACTGCTGCGCGGGCAGTCTTGGCCAGTGATAGAGGAACAAGGGGGCTGCTGCTACCACTTGCGGGAAGGACCATGCAGTGAGTGGTAGTAGGAAGGCGATGGTACTCTACCCCTGTTCTGGCAGTTCAGGTAACAGTGCAGTGATCGTTAGAGTAAGGGGGTACTCTGCGCACTGGCGTGGCCAGGGAATGCTCTCTCATGCATTGATGATTCATGAGCACACGGCTGCCGAGCGTACTCTAGGCCTCGGAGCGTGTGGCGAGGGAATGCGAGTGCATTGGGAGAGAAGGGGGCGAATCACTGTACCCCTGTGGCAAGGGAGAGTACAGTGACTGTAGAGGAAGGTGGTAGTGCTCACCCTGCGGGGGCAGGAATGCGAGTGATTTCCCTATCCTGTAAGCGAGAACGGGTTTACACGGCGATACGCTTACCCGACTGCGGGAGGAAGGCATGTGACCTGGGGAAGATGAACTAGGACCGGGTGCGTACTCCTTACTCAGTCAATGGGGGCGACATCGATCCTCGCTCAGTAGTGATGGTCAAGAGAAGCCATGGGTACTCTTACCCACTCGTGTGGGCAGGAATGCAGTACTCGATGTAGAGGAAGAGGGCTGCAGTGTGTGCTATCCGCGGTACTGCGTGGGCCTGAGGAATGCAGATGCTGTCAGAGAGTGCGCGTTACCCGTTCGCCCCACTGCCGGGGCCACGAATGCAGATGATTGGATCAATAGACGAAAGGGTGTATCTCAGCCATCTGCTGGGGCAAGAATGAATTGATTGTAGGGGTAGAAACGGGCGTACTCTACCCATCTCCGGCGGCAGAATCTCGCCCACCCGAAAGTGATGATGAGAAGGCGTACGATCTACGTGGTACTGCGGGTGTGCCGCCGCTGAGGAATGCGAGATCGATGTCAGAGAATAGCGCGGACGTACATACCCACTGCACTGGCGCAGAATTGCATAAGAGGTTACGAGAATCAGTGCGCACGTCCTGGCGTAGAGAATTCAAACTGAACCTTGCGACGCCACTGTGGAAACATCAGTGCTAGAGAATCTTCAGTCAAACAATCTCGCAGAATGATGGATGGTCCCTTACTCAGAGATGACTAGTCATACACTACTGGCATACTGCGCTCAAAAACTCCGACTTCCTGTTCATCTTACTTGCAGATAATACCCTGGGGTGTCAATCACTGCTTATCACTCCTAGTTATATGTTCAACATAGGCAGAAATTTTGGAATCGAACCTAGATGTCTATCATATCCGAAGAAACTTGGATCGTTATCGAGGTGTGGTATACGTTAATTGTAGAACAGAATGGTTAATGTCACGCACCTTTTCAAAACGCAGAGTGAAGATGGAGCATGAATTGCTATGGCGGTCAGTGGAAGGAATCTATCGTAAATAACTCATTCGCCAGCTGATATGTGAATGTAAATAGAGATTTCATGAAAGGACAATCCATTTACATGCTGTTCTCTCTCATACTAGTATTGACTCAGCTCTTTGAACACTCTACGAATAGCACTGGTTTCTCATTTTGATTAGACATTCAGAGAATTATTGAGAAACTAAAAGCAAATGGACGTCCTGAGGGTGGGGAGAGGCTTCTTGGTGAGGAGGGCATGTTAGAATTATGCAGCGGAAGAGGAGTAATGGAGTGGGAAGGCTTAAGCCGGGTGGGAACTGGGAGGGTTGGACAGAGGAAGCAATATGGGAGGGATAACTGCATGAATACCTACCTCTGTAAAAGCTTCTTACGGCGTATACATGTACTTATAAAAAGGGATTAAAAGGAGCTACAGTATAACAAGGGACATTGTTCCTACTAGACACCATAGGCTAAAACACAACTCCATTCCAAGGGACGGACTCCCGCTGCTGACCATGGGTGCTGGGCATCTGCAGCCGACGCTGGCCAGCACCCCTGTTCTGATTACCACCAGAACATCACAGTAACAACCTATGGCTAAGACACTGGATTCATAAGCCCTAAGGAAAAAAAAAAAAAAATCAAGCCGGTGCTAACTCAGAGCCTCATCTCCACTGGCTACTGGCTCATAGTGCTGAGGAGGGTGCTATGCATGCTTCTGGAAAGAAAAAATAATCATCAGCCTTACCCAGCGGGGAATCCGGAGAACTAAAACAACACCTGGCCTGGAAAGATAGGCCACTTCGTGCAGCAAATGGCACAGATATTATGGGTTTAAACAACCCACTTACTTCCAATATTTTTTACAATACTTTCTTTGCTTTTTCCGAATTTTTAACCTAAAACATTTTTTTCCAAATTCAACCTATAACTCTTCATACTTTCTCCCAGTCCTTTGTGCCTAGAACTTGTCTGCCTTTTCCTGAACAGAGATTCCTAACGGGTTCTAATAGGTGGTTCTTTTTATTATATTTCCCTGATTCCTCTGCTTATCTAAATCACCTTAATTTGCTGTGAGTGAATGAAAACTAAGGCCAGAAGTACACCTTCATGAATCGTTTTTGTCCTTTATCTCAAGAATATTTTTATGGTGCTGGAGAGAGGGCTTAGCCATAAAGAGATTACGGAGAGTCCAGGTTCTATGTGCAGCACCCACATCAGGCAGCTCCACAACCAGTGTAAGTCCAGTTCCAAGAAATCCAACCTGTCCAGGCTTCCAGGGAGGCTTGTACTTCTCAGGTGCACATACACAACACAACACACCACACACCACACCACACACACACGTTAATTATTAGTTAAAATGATACTCTGCATACATAAAACGGGCTTAAGAACTGTCTGTTCCATAAGAATTCTCTGACAGTAGGAGCTGGAGAGATGGCCTAAGGTTAAGAGTGCCGACTGCTCTCTACAGAGGACCTGGGGTTCGATTCCCAGCACCGCACATGGCGGCCCAAAAACCATCTAGAAACTCCAATTCCAGGGAGAACTCCAGTTCCCTAGCGGGAATCCGACGCGCCCTCTTCCTGACCTCCGCCGGCATGGCACGACACGGGTGCACAGACTTGCATGCAGACAGTACATTCATACACGTACAGAAATTTAAAAAAAACAAAAAAAAAGATCACTGACAGTTTCATCCTATAGGATTGTGATCATTTCTTGTCAATTTGACAAAAACTAGAGTGGCCCATGAAGACGGAATCTCAGTTGAGGAATTTCCTCCATGAGAGTGGCGTGTGAGCTACTTTATGGAGGGCCCAGTCCTCTGTGTGCAGTGCCATCTCTGGGCAGAAGGTCCTGAAGCTGTATAAGAAAGATAACTGGAAGAAAAAAAAAAAAAAAAAAAACCTTGGTTAATCTGGACTAACTGTGTGGCCTTAAACATCCAAAAGGAAAGAAACCAGAAAAAAAAGTATTTTATTAAACTATAATGTTTACATAAAAAGTTTACATTCCTTTAATCCCAACACTCAGAAGGCAGAGGCAGGCAGATCTCTGTAACATGGTTGCCAGGCTGGTCTACATAGAAAGTTCCAGACCAGCTGGGGCTACAGGGAGACCTAAACACATCTCTGAATCTAGCAGCACAGTCCATATAAAGAAGTTTACAGAAGTCTAAGCTTCCTCCTGCTCCCTATAGTCACTGCCCACCAGTGGTGAATACTATTAAGTGCCTATGTTTCCTACTCTGTTGAACTTCCTAGGAACAGAATCTCTCATTATGTACCTTTTCTTTCTTTTATAGAACATTATTTCTGAGATCCCATCTTCTTGTTGTTTCTAAGGATTGTTTAGCCTCATTTTTTAAATAATCAGTGCTAAGGAGATCACAATTATTTACCCACTCTGTTGTTGAGGAGCACATGAGTTCTTCTCTATGTTTGGTATTTGCAAAGAGGGCTATGATAAATGTTCCTGTTCATGAACTTAGATATCCTAAGTACATAATTTAAATGGAATACACATGAGCATGGGCTTGCTAACACAGATGGCAAATGTATGTTCAGTTTTTATAGATTCTAGGAATGCCTTTCTGAAGTAGCTCTACAGATATAGCCCCTATTGCCAGTGTGTGAAGAGTCTAATCAATCTACCTATCCCCAATGCTTACTATAACATCTTTTCATTATACTCTTTCTAGAAGGTACCCTGAACAGATTTTATAAATTGTTTGCATCTGCTCAAAATTAAACACCACCAATTTTTTAAAATCTATAACATTATTTAAAAGTAAAGATTTGTAGGAAGCTTTCTTTTTATGCCAAACAGGGACAACGCAGCCCCGCCAAGGGGAATGGGGGACACAGTGCCCACTTTGCAGACACTGTGCGGAGCTGGCCTCTCAGCACAGAGGCCAGTTAGCTACTTCCCATAGCCCAGCCTGGATGGTACTTCCAACTCAGACCCTTAGCCTGGACCCACGAGACACGTGTTCCACTCTTGGCTGTGACTTCTCACCTGCCCAGAGCCTGGACAGGAATTTCAGGCTGATGGCTAATCACATCCCTTCAGCCAATACCCACTCACAACACCAGCTACCCAGATTGGTGATCCGCAAAGGAATCTCTTTCCAACCCACTGGCCACCCGAACGAATGCAGGCCTACCTTAGCCTGTATGTGCGAGATAATTAATAAAAATAATGGCCGGGAATTCTGTGATGATGTTACTATGAAATTCAAATTCACTCCTTGCCACAGCTTGCTTTTATAAACCAAATGACGTCAGTTCCCAGGACCAATCATAAGTCTCCCAACTCTGGGCCATTGCACACCTTACCCCACCCAGCATTACACACCTAGGCCATGCTGCTTGCTCCTCCTTGGGGTGGGGCCAGACACTCAGCCACACAGTGCCCTGAAGCATGCTACAAAGATTATTATCAAGTAAGAATTTACCTTGAGGATGCTGGAGAGATGGCTCAGCAGTTAAGAGCACTGAATACTCTTGCAGGGGACTCTGCTTCTGCTCCTAGAACCCACATGGTGACTAACACTCATCTGGAACTACCGTTGCAAAGGATCTTATGTCCTCTTCTGGCTTCAATGGACATTACACACATCACATGTAGTGCACAGGCATATATATACAGGCAAAATATATACCTAAAATTAAAAAAATCAAAAGTTTTAATAATGAATAATTAATCATTTGCTTTGAATTAAACATTTTATGTTGAAAATGAGCATTTATAATGTAACATCATGCTATGTGAAAAATTAATGCATATACAACAGATGATAGATAGATGATAGATGACAGAAAAATAGCTAGAAAGATAGATGATAGATAGATAAACAGAAAGATGGATAGATTACAGATAGATAGATAGATAGATAGATAGATAGATAGATAGATAGATAGATGATAGATGTAGAAACACAAATAGTTACCATCATCACAGGAGAAAAGAGTCATAATAGTTAAAAGATGTGGCTCTCAGTACAGAAAATCTGACTTAACTCTTAGAACTCTCACTCATGAACTGAGTTGTCTTGGACAAGTTACTTACATGTTTGCCTTTGGTTTCCTCATATGTAAAATGCCAGTAACAAAGCTATTGTACTCCATAAAGTTTTATAAAGATAAAGTGAGCTAATACACATTAAAAGGTAGAAAGAATAAGGAATGCAGTAAGCAGTGAATAAATATTAGTTGTTCTTATTGTACCTAAGCCTATGTGAAATCATTTATATATTTACACAAGTTACATTGCCATCACCTAAACTTGGATGACTTAGTCAATGTAGTGGTTTGAAATCAAAAGGTCCCCCATAGGCTCAAGTATTTGAACATGTGGTTTCCAGCTGGTGATGCTGTTTAAAGACAGTCGTTGAACCCTTGGGAAGTGCAGCCTTGCTGGAGAAAATATGTCAATGGAGGCCAGCTTTGAGAGTTTATAGCCTCACCTCCTTTTGAGTTCATTCTCTCTGTTACATGTTTTCCATTATAGATGTGAGCTCTCTGCCTTCCACTCCTACTGTCTCACCCACCACTATGGTAAACTCCTCCTTCGCTAAGTTGCCTTTAGTCATGGTATTTCATCACAGCAACATAGAAGTAACTAATAATCTTCTCCTCCATTCAGTTACTTGTCTAAGAAAAATACCCTTCCTCTGTTAAACTTCATCCATCCAGGGCTCAGGGCCCATTGCAGAAGAGGGGCTGGAAAGATTTAAGAGCCAAGAGAGGGGGTGCATGATCATGTAGAAACAGAGGCTTACAGGCTCCTGGGACCTTGCTCATATGAACTTACAACAATGGTGTCAGCATTCACAAGACCCATGCAAACTCATTCAAACAAAAACCCACCGTAGAAGTAGGGAAATGAACAGTAGGCCTCAACCTGAGCTGAAGAACTATTGACAGCTGATCCCTGCTGGGTGAGGGAAAGTTGATCTTCTTTAAGGGAGTGACTCTAGATAGGCCGACTAGACTCCAGTGGATGAACTTGCACTGAGAAATGATGGGTACTCTAAGCTGACTCAATAGGCCTTAACATATATGACAGAACACATGAAATTGTGGGGGTATGCACAGGTGCATATTGGGGAGGGGATATAAAGATGACGTTTTGTATGAAATGCACAAAAGTTCAATAAAAATATACATCCAAAATAAATAGAGAAGAGACTAACATCTAGAATGCACAAGGAGCTTTAAAAAGCAAATAACAAGAAATCAAACACTAAATGAGCTAATGAAATGAACATTTCTCAAAACAAAAAACAAAAATGCCCATAAAACACTTGAAAAGCATTTTCAACATCACCAGCCTCAGAGAAATTAAACTTCCTTGAGATTCCATTTCGTCTCAGTCAGAATGGCAATCATTCAGAAAACAAACAAAAATGTGATAGTGAAGATACAGATTAAAGGGAACGCTTATCAATGTTGGTAATGTAAACTAGCTCAGCCATCATGGAACTAGTAGGCTGGTTCCTCAAAGAACTAAAAATAGATTTACCTTATGACCCAGCTGTACCACTTGAAGGTGTTTGTCAAAAGTGTTCCAAAGCAGGACATCACAAAGATATTTGCACACCAATATTTGTTGCTGCACTATCTAAGTAGCTAAGTTAGAGAACCAATATAGGTCTCAAAAAACCAAGTGAAGAAATGAAGCAGATTCAGAATGGAGCTCTTCCCAGACAGAACTAAGAGCAAACATATAATTTGCAAGAAAATAGCTCCAACTGGGATTATCATATTTAACAATTAAGTCAGACTTAGAATGCAACTTAAAATATCACATTTTCTCTCATTTGTGCTTCCTAGATTTTTTTTTTTTTGTCTTTTCGAGACAGGGTCTCCCTGTAGCCCCAGCTGTCCTGGAACTCATTCTGTAGACCAGGATGACCTTGAACTCACAAAGATCCACCTGCCTCTGCCTCCCAAGTGCTAATATTAAAAGCATGCGCCACCACACCCTGCTTGCTTCCTAGATTTTATATAAATTCATGAAATCATATCTACATGTATACATGGAAATAGAAGTGACAATGTCAAGGGGAGCAAAGACTAATGGGAGAGGGAAGAGGAAAGAAGATAAAGGGTAAGGAGTATGACGAGGATGTGGTCAAATACATTATGTACTTGTATGACAAAATCATTATGAAACCCACTACCAATGTGCAATGAGTGTAGTCTGATAAAAATAACAGGCAATAATAAGAAACTCTACACATGATTATTTATATTTGCTACACTCATGGCAAAGTTTAAAACTGGGAAACACTTTACACTCAATGTGTTCAAACTCAACTTCAAATAAAAAAATGAAACCTGGAGACACCGAATGCCTCATACAAGAATTGCCTAAGTATCTGTAGGAAGCTTTCTTTGTAAGGAGCAGGTACCACACGGCCCTGCTAAGGGAAGGGGAACACAGTACCCACCTGCAGCCACTGTAGGGAACTGGCCTCTCTCAACACAGAGACCAGCTGGCTACTTCCGTAGCCCAGCCTGAGAGGTGCCTCCCACTCACGCCCTTAGCCTGGGACAACGAGACACGTTTCCCACTCCTGGCCATGATTTCCCACCTGCCCAGAGACTGCCGACCCCTGGACAGGAATTTCAGGCTGATGGCTGAGGGCCTATCTTCAGCCTATGCCACTCACAGTTCACTTCACCACACCAGCTATCCAGGTGGGTGGTCCCAGAACCTCTTTCCAAGCCGCTGGCCGCCCGAATGAAATGCAGGCCTGCTTTGGCCTGTGAGCACACAAAAAATAATGATGGCCGGGAATTCTGTAATGATGGTAATGGAGAATTTGGATTTATTGCCCACTACAGCCTGCCTTTATAAACAAAATGACATCAGTTCCCAGAGCCTGCAGGCCCTCAACTCCTCTGTGCCACTGCACACCATTGCCCCACTCAGCATCGTGCACCTAGGCCACGTTGTCTGCTCCTTGGGGAGAGAAATCCCCTGACTCCCACCCACGTGGTGCCCTGATTGGTGCTGAGAACTAGCCCCCAATTCAAACTGGCTCTTTCTACAATTATCAACAGATATAAAGCCCAGTAACCCTCCGATACAGAGCTCAGTTATTTATTCAATAATGCTCTCCATCCATAAAAAGAATTATAACACCCAATCTATCAGGCTCTCTACATCAGGGTCAGAAGAATGCAACACTTTTCAAAATTCCTTCAAGAGAAGAGATAATATTAATTAAAATGTACATAAACTCAATCACCAAAATGAAATCACCAAAATTACTTATTTCAAGATATAAGATCATTTATAAATAATTCACATGTACAATAAAATAAGCTTATGGGGCTGGAGAGAGGACTCAGCAACTAAGAACACACGTAGCTCTCATAGAGGACCCAGGTTCAGTTCCCAGTACCCACATCCATCAGGTGGCTTGTAACTCCACCTCCAGGGGATCCAATGCCCTCTTCTGACTTTTCTGGGCACTTGCACATGTGTGGCACACATAACAGAAAAGCAGGCACACACACACATAAACACACATAACAGACAAGCAGGCACACACACACCCATAAACACACATAACAGAGAAGCAGGCATACACACACACCCGTAAACAAAAGCAAATAAAATTTTTTGAAAATGTTTTAAAATATGCATATATCATCTTATCAAATTAATAAGATATTATGAATATTAATCATGTCACTTAAAAGAAAAATACTTCTAGAATCACAAACTCCTTATTTTCCAAAGAATAAACTCAATTCTGAGAGGTAGCCCTGCATTATTCCATGATTCTTTTCAATTACTTATATTTACTTTTAGTGGGATCTCAAGTGAAACAGATTAAACATAAAGATCATTGACTTTTATTCCTTCAAAGTTAATGGAATAATGGAAGATACTTATATTTTAAATTGTTTTTCTAGAATGCATCTATTTTATAGAGTGGAATTAAATTTATAAATATGAAAGCTAAGTACAAGCAGCAAATATCTCTGTCTAGTGAAAAGAACTTTTTGATAATGTCTAGACTGTAAGTCGACTAATAAGAATGGATTTTGTTTAGGCAACTTTGAAACATAAGCCATAAATAGAGCAAGGCAACAAAGAATTTTTTAATGTGAATAAGAATATTTTAGGGCTCTGTTCCTGACATCTATATCCTATTAAAATTATTCTCCATCTTTTCTCTTCAAAGCTATCATCATCTTATTCCAATTCCCCATCTCAGAATTCCTTGAGATGTGTCCTGGCTCCTTCCTAAGCTTGAAGGAAGACAGAGGGCATGCTCACACCTAGCCAGTCGCAAAGACTGTAGTTCAGAGAAGTCATGAGACCAGGATATGGTGTCTGTGAAACATTCCATTTGCTCTGAAATTGACTAAATGGATGACACAGTAGTTACACTAATTACTTAACTTATTTTCTACTAATACTTTATCCTAACATTTTCTCTTCAAATTTCATTATTTTACTTTATGTGTATGAGTATATTGCTTCCATGTGTGTGCATTCACCCATGTTGTGCAATGCCCACAGAGGTCAGAAGAGGGTATGGGATTCCCCTGGACCTGGAGTTAGAGATGGTTGTTAGCCATGATGTAGGTGCTGAGAATCAAACCCAGGTCATCTACAGAAACAGCCAGTGCTCTTAACCAGTGTACCATCTCTCCAGGCCCCTATTATAGCATTTGCAGACCTACTCAAAGATTGCCAGAATTAAATCTACCTACCTTCTTACTACCTAAATGCTAAGTTGCCTGTCTGTACTTTAAGAATTGCTGGATCATCTCTCAGGCGGACAGAGAAAAGAAAAAAAAAAAAGAATTGCTGGACCATGTAATGGTCCATTTTTCTAGCCATTAATCCATTTTAATGTGCATTTGCATGTGTGTACACATGTGTGCACACATGTGTATATGCATGTGGAGGCTAGAAGACAATACTGAATGCTGTACATCAAGAGCTATTCAACTAATTTTTTGAAATGAGATCTCTCACTGCCTGGAGTTTCTCATTAGCTTAGGCTGGCTGACCACAAAGTCCCACCTGTCCCTGCCTCCTGAGCACTGACATGATAACCATGTGACGCTTAATTTTTGATACATTGCAATGACGCTGTAGACAACATAACTCATCACCCTAAAATCCTTCAATACAATTTTATTTATATCTTTTATGTGTATGCTGTGTTTGTGTGTGTGCAGTTACATGTCCAGGTACATATACACATGTTTGTCAGTGCGTGAGGCCAGGATGACATCGGGTATCTTCCTCAATTGCTATCTTCTTTTTTTAAAGAACTGTAGCTCACAGATGCAGCTAGCCAGCTTCTTAGTGAGCCACAGCAACTCTGTCTCCACCTGCACCATGCTGGGATCACAGCGCTGCTTGGGCATGGCTTTTTCTTTCCATTTTTAATGACTTTTTGTGTACTTCATACAGAACATCTCGATCAGTCTTAGTCACCTTTATACTCCCTTCACCATTGGCACGCTCCCACAGCCCACCACACTGGAATTCATAGACTCTGTCATTTGTGTTAAGGCCTATTGTGTCAAATTAGTGTCCCCAGGCTTTTCTCAGTTAAAGTTCATCCACTGTGGTCCAGTCAACCCATCCAGATTCCCTCAAATTTGGGGTGGGGGTTCTTTTTGAGACAGGGTCTCCCTTTAGGGTCACTGGCCTGGAGCTCACTATGTAGACCAAGCTGGCCTTGAATTCACAGAGATATACCTACCTGCCTCTGCCTCCTGAGTGCTGGGATTAAAGCATGTGCCACCACACCCAGCAGAATCCCTCAATTTAAAATCAACTCTTCTTCACCCAGCAGTAATCAGCTGTCAGTATTTCTTCAGCTGAGATTGGGGTCTGCTGCCCATTCCCCCAGTTCCATGCCAGGTTTTTATCTGCTTGAGTTTGCATTGGGTTTTTTGTGGCTGACACCATTGCTGTAGGTTCATATGAGCAGGGTCCCAGATGCTTGTAGGATTCTATTCCCATATGAACATCCTCCCTGGCTCTTACAATCTTTCTGTTCCCTCTTCCACAATTGTCCCTGAGCCCTGGGTGAATGATGCTTAATATAGGATTTCTATCCAAGGATCCACACTGTGCAGACTCCTCCATGCTTTGGCCATTTGTGACCTTTTGTGTTCATGGTCCTCTATTTCATGAGGGAGCTTCATTAATGAGAGTTGAGAGACCCATTAGTGTCCTTTTTGCTCTTTGTTCTGTTTTGTGAGCTTTAGGTGTAGAGGTTGCATTGTAGATGTGGCCCTTAGGTTCGGGCAATCCACAGTTAATGTCTGTGTGTGACCTTTTTGCTCTTTGTTCTATGTTTTGTGAGCTTTAGGTGTAGAGGTTGCATTGTAGATGTGGCCCTTAGGTTCGGGCAATCCACAGTTAATGTCTGTGTGTGACCAGTTGTGGTACTCTGTAATAGTCTCCAACTAATGTAAAAGAAGCTTCTTTGATGAGTGGTGACTGGGACACTTGACAGTAAATATAAGGATACATATTTTGCACTTAGTAAGAAATTACATTCGTCTAGGGATATGACAGCCTTGGGGATTTCTCTCGTATCTATGACCTCTTTATCCATGTGTATTTGGCTATGTCTACATTAGGACAGATGAGTTTCCTATCCATTAGGTAGCCATTGATTGGCCCTAAGATAAAGGTGCCTCTATTGCACCTATGTCAGAGCCTGTGCCTGTCATTGATTTGATTATTTAGTCTTAAAACTGTTGTTCAGCCATCAATTGATGTCCTCCCTTAGCAGCTTGCGCAGTACTCTCCGCAGCTAGTCTTTAGGGGAAGTGGACCGGACTTTCTATGTAGGTGCTAGGGATTAGAACTTAGATCTTTATGCTTGCAGAGCAAGCATTTTACCAAATAAGTCATCTCATGAGCCTCTATTTTTCAAGTAAAAAAAAATGGTGTCTTGTATAATACACAAATCTTAAGTATACAACCAAGAGCCCAGCCACTACCTATCATCCCAACAAGCTACATCTAGATTTCTAATCATTATGCACGAAAGCAGACATTGTCCTGATGTTTTCATCATAGAGTAGCTTTATCTGGCATAGAATTTCATGTGACCAATGGTAATAGCCTGTTTTGTTTCGGCTGCCTCTGCAGCCTCCCTGACTCATGGGGAGATGACCTGTGACTGGCACTGAGATTTTCATTTAATAATCCATGTCTTCTGGGAGCAGCATTGTTCACTTATCTGGGGTATCCTTATTCATACTCCTTTTTTTAAAAAAGGCCACCAGGAGTGGTTGTGAGAAGGGAGATAGAATTCAATGGCATAAAGGGGAAGGCAAAATAATGGATAAGATGAGTTAACGGAGTGAAGAATAGGAGATTGGGGCAAAAGAGGACGTAACAGGAGGGATAACTACCACTAAGGGCCTTCTAAAAGAGTCATGTGGAAACCTGCTATAGAAATTTCTTTCAGTACATGCATATAGACTATAAAAGGAGTTCAAATGTAGTTACTCTATGACAGGAGCTCAGTATCCCTAATAGATACCACAGGGTAGCAAATGAAAAGCCTAATATAGGAATGGACTCCTTCTTGTGGAGTTGTTGACCAGAAAGATCTCACAGACCCTCAAACAATGGCTGCTATTGCTGATGCACTTAGTTATCCAATAGAACTTGATTGTAAGTTCTGACAGTAGGGTATGTAGTGAAGACACTACAAACCTGAGTCACAGAACAAACCAGGAGAAATCAAGCTGGTACTGACCTAGAAGCTTCATCTCTGCCGGCTAGCTTGCATGGTAGTGGAAAGTGCATGTTCCTGGCAGCTTTACAGCTGTCAACCCTGTGAGCTACAATAACAACTAGATTGGCAAAATATGTCCACTGATGCAGTAGTGTCAGGATTGTTGTGGGAGTAACCAGCCACCTTCTTATTGGATTTAAGGCCCGCTTCACAAAATGGAATCTATATGTGACACTGTTATCAGGGCCAAGAACCTGGGACTACACAGGTTACAGGCCATAGGGGAGAACCTACTACTATCATTCTGCTAAACAGACATATAATAAACTGACTCATAAGGACTTTTTGTTAGACCCAACAAATTAGTGCATCTCTCGACTACCACCACACAGGGTTCTTCATATAGCAGACAGTGATTAACACAGAGAATAAACAACGACAGAGTGCTCAACCCTAAATAGGATCCCAGGCTCAGGGATCATTGCAGAAGAGGGGGCATAACGATTGTAAGAGCCAGGGTGGTGCATGACAAGGGAACTGTCACGTGAACCCACAGGACTTATTACAGCATGCACAAGAGCACAGCAAACCCAAGCCAGACAGGGACCCAGCATGGGAGAGGAGAGGCCAGGAAGCCCCAGCTTTGCTGAGGTTCTATTGGCAATTAACAGATGCTGGGAGAGGGAGAGTCAACTCCCTTAATGGTGTGATGCCTGGTAGTTGACCAGCTAGGGCGACAGGGAGACCGTCTCAAAAAGACCAAAAAATAAAAATAAATAAATATTGACAAATAAAAAAGAGGGATTCTGGTTAGTTTTCTATGCTGTAATAAAACACTGGCCAAAACCAACCTGGGGAAGAAAGGGTTTATTTGGCTTATATGTCTAAAGTCCATCGTCAAGGGAAGCCAAGGCAGGAACTCAAGGCAGGAATCTGGGCCACAGACCATGAAGGATAAATGCTTACTGGCTTTCTTCTTTGGTCCTTGCTAAGCCTGCTTTCATATACCACACAGGATGGCACTGCCACAGTGAGCTAGGCTCTTCCACATCACTCAACAATCAAGAAAATTCCCCCAAACATGGTCACAGACCAATCCAGTGAAGGGCGTTCCTCAACTGAGGTTGTTTCCACTCAAGTGTGCCAAGTTGACAAGTGAGGCCATCCAGCAGCTTGACACGCAAACACACCCCTGTCAAGCCACAGCCTTTCTACTTTTTACCCCCAATATATGATAATATCGATGTCACAATGTAAGACAGTACAACTTTAAAAGTCCCACAAGCTTTAAAAAATTCAAACCCTTGAAAAGTTCAAAGTCTCTTATCTATGGGCCCCTGTAAAATCTAAAACAAGTTACACACTGTCTTCTATTGAAAGGGAAGAACTGGGCACATCCAGCAGTGGAGCTCGGTGTTGGTCATCTGGCACTCACTCAGGATCATCCAGGCTCCAAAGGCCTTGGGCAGTTCCACTTCTTGAGCTCTGTCATCCACAGCACACACTGCTTGTCTCATAGGCTCAGGATGGCTCCACTTACCACTTGTCACTGCCTGTGGTGGACATCCCGTGGTGCTGGACATCTCCACTATGCTGAGGTCCCTGGCTCCCAGTGTTTCCTATCTGTTCCTTCCTATCACAAGCTGGCAACGGGCCATTGGTGGAGGAGAGACACTGAGGGAAGGAAGACAGTAGAGAGCAGGGGAAATCAAAGTAAAGAGGACGATTATTGAAGGCAGAAGGCTTCAAGCAGGAAGTGGAGCGATGGAAATGGAGAAAAGAGGGTCCAGGGAAGCCTTAGCCAAAGTGAAGTGTGCATGAAGAAGCTACTTAGGAACCCATAATCCTGCAGCACAAGTACCCCCTATGCTTTGCTTCAGCTAGTCTCACTAAAGCATTACCTGGCTTTCAGAAATTCCCCATGAATCTCCATTTCTTACTGTATATTCAGAATATCTCACCCTATATTCAAAAGATCCTACCCATGGCTCCATTGAAGATTTACAATCTCAATTACATTCCTCTGGTATGCCTTTGTTACAAAACATCAGCAGATGAAAGAATATGTGAATTCCAGTGGGGGCTGGGGAGGGAGCCCGTGGAGAAGGGGATGGAAAGGTGATTGAGACCGATTGAGATGTTACGTATGAACTACACAAAAATTCAACTAAAAATTGTTAAAAAGAAAAGCCATCAGCAGAGCCAGGCCTGGGGGCACATGCCTTCACGCCTTTAACCCCAGCCCTGTACGAGATAGAAAGAAAGAAAGCTAGAAAAGAAAAGGATTAGCAACTGTTACCCACAGATAACCTTTCCTATGACTTCCAAAGTGTGAGGCTGGCCCATGGGTACAAATGTATCTTTCATTTCAAGTCCAAGTTCTGTCTCATCCAGGTTCAAGATAAATGTCATAAGTCATTCATGTTTCATTAACTGACTGATCCATTTGTCATGTGTCTGACTATTACTGTATCTATGTGGAAATTATCATACTTTTGCTTTCCTACACTATATACCAGATTTCTGTCTAACTAGTTAGGCTGTGAGATTGGCTGGCACACAGGTCCTGTTTATATTTCAGAATTAAGAAGTTCAAGTCTTAGTTCAACTACTCCCAACTAAGTGATCTTTAAGGAAAGTTGTTAGCTTCAGACATGTTATCTGCAAAAGCTTGGATAAAATCAATCACATTTATTAATTAAAAGATTAATTATGTGTATAAATTCTGTACTGCACAGCTGACAGGTATTTCTCAACTTTCATATGTGCCAACAATTTTCACACATTAATCTTATTTAGCACTCGCCAGAATTTTTCAAATTAGATTTAATGCCATTTAGCATTTGAAGAAGCCAAGGATCAAGTTATATTTGTAGTGACACAGAGACCACCTCTCTTTATTCATGCTTCTATTCTGCTGTATACATAACAGATGCTCAGTGAACTAAAACAGTTAGTGAATGTTCCATTTTTTTAGAAGAAAAATGTTGTATTCAGAACAAAACCAGATTTTTAAAGTAGCTACATTAAGTCAATCATAATTAATAATTTGTTACATTCTTATGACGGGATTAAAAAACATCAAGGCAGGTACAAGTGATTGTGAATTTAGAAGTGGTCTTGAGAATAAAGGAAGGAAATTTTAAAAGTAGTATGCTGCTATGGACAAAGAAACCTTAATATATCTCAGGTAAAATAATCCAAGACACCTAGAAGACAGTGATGACACAAAAGGCCTGGAGGAAAGAATAGATAACGGATGAAATATGGGCTTGCAGAACAATACAGAAACAGAAGGATGAAAGAAGAAACTCATGTAATTTTGCTGTGAGCTCAGAGGGATTATGATACCGAAGAGAATTTTACCTCCAAAGTGCTGGTCAGTTCTGGATATCATCGTGTGTAATAGTTATAAAACACTGGAGGCACTTCTGAGGAAAGCAATAAAAGTAACTCCAAGAATAGCTGGATGCAGGCTGAATCTGTACATTGCCTCTGTGTGCAAATGGACTGTAAAATCGGTCTCAACCATTTATTTCCATTAACACAGCACCAAAGAACAGATCGGCTTGAAGACCCAAACCATTTTGCAAGCATCCACATTTATGAACACAAACTTACTATTGCTCTGAAAAATCAGCATGTAGTTCCTTTTTAGAGTTTTGAAACTACAAGTATGAGCCATTTTCCATTTTGATCTTGGCACACATCAAGAACCCCACATAGATTAATTTCTGATGAAAATTTTGCACACTACAAGATGTGTCCAAAACTAATATTAACAAAGCGATGGGCTGGAGAGATGGCCTAGCAGTTAAGAGCGCCGACTGCTCTTGCAGAGGACCCAGGTTCAATTCCCCAGCACCCTCATGGCGGCTGAGAACCGTCTGTAACTCCAATTCCAGGAGAACTTCAGTTCCAGGGGAATCCAACACCCTCTTCTGACCTCCGCGGCATTGCACGACACGGGTGCACAAACCTGCATGCAGACAGTACACTCATACACATACAGAAATAAATAAAATTTAAAAAATTTTTTAAATTAAAAAAAAAAAGAGTCAGAATTCTCTACTTGCCCGGATTTAATCCTGTCTCTACTAGGTACATGTGGTGGTTTGAATGAGAGTGTCCCCCATAGGCTTTAAGTATTCAGACATTGTCTCCAATTGGTGGCACTGTTCTTGGAGATCTCAGAAGGCGTGGCTGTGCTGGAGGAAGTATGTCTTTGGGGGTGGGCTTAGTGAGTTTAACAAGCCCTGAGGTCTCCAGACTCTCTCTAGATAGATAGATAGATAGATAGATAGATAGATAGATAGATAGATAGATAGACAGATAGACAGACAGACAGATAGATAGATAGATATCTCGACGGTGCTCATTGCAAGATGTGATTCGGCTTTCTGCTCCAGCCCTGGCCACCATGCCTCCCACCACAATGGACTCTAATTCCCTGGAACCGTCAATCATAAGCTCAAATAAACTCTTCCTTTTATAAGTTCCCTTGGTCATGGTGGTTTTATCACAGCAACAGAAAAGTGACTAATACAGTATATAACTGTGTGGTCATTGAGCAAATTACTCAGTGACTCCAGTGCAAGAAAACAGGACTAATAAAGCACATACCACCCAGGGAGGCAATAACCACTGAACACACTAATATAGTGAACTCAAAGGAGTGTCCAACACATGGCTGGTATTCATTCTTTGTTATCAAAGAATGATATTCATTCTTTATTTTCAAAATAGGTTCAAAATAAAATGACAAAGATGGTGAAGATTAGAGGAATTCATCAAAATTTAGTCTAAAATTTCTATTCATTCTGAGTTCAAATTTGGGTTCTGGGCTTATTTGATGTATGACCCATGGAGTGAGTCCTGCTATGGGTTTTGCACATTTATAATGAAGTGCTTATGTATAAAAGATCAAAGTTAAGGAACTGTTCTTACTTTGAAAAAAGGAAAAACAATATGCACATTATTAAATATAAACTATATCTAGTGTATTGTATATCAACCTATCAGATAATAAGTCTCAATTATTTCCACAGTGAGACCGATAGATAAGATGCAAATGCATTTAAGTCAGCAAACGCAACATTCTCCCACGGACCCAGTTATTTTCCTTACATTATTCAGCAAAGGAGGTTATTAATTATCAGCAGCTATAACAACACTGAATATAGTGGATGAGGGCAAGCTCAACCAATATGTGACTTATGTGGCATTTTTATATGAACTCATGTATTAAACCTTTGTAACAATTCCATAAAGTGAAAACAGATGTCATTATTTTCACTTTGGATTTGAAGACTCTCCTCAGCCAACACTACTTAGTAGTAAATCTGTAGCAACATACGCATTCAAATGAAGAGCAAGAGAAGGCTGTCCTTTGTTCACTCTTCCACAGCACTGAAATTTCTAGCTAGCAAAGCATAAATGCTACAAAGAAGAGAAAATTTATTTTATTTGCATATGGCATTTACTGTTAAACATATAAAATTACTTTTAAAACCATATGGGGGGGAAGAACCACTGTGGATGCTAGATTTGGGTTTGGCTGACAAAGATGAAGCAATCTTAGTAAACAGTGACTCTAGGGTAAAGAGAAGAGGTGGGAATGGTGGGCAATTCTCCAAAATCTCCAGGGACAGGAGAGACAGCCTCTCCCAGCCATCCACTGTGCCGTGCCTGGGGGATATCCTCACATCCCAGGTGGACTCCTGGATCTAGCAATCACTGCATTCCTCTCAGCAAAGCTTACAAATTCCTGTGCAGAAAGCATAGGACATCTCAGTCACTGCTTATGATTTATGTCCATGTCACACTGAATAGTAACAAAGGCTGAAAAATGTCTTTATTCAAGATGATGATATGACCAGGTAAAACACCAAGAAGTCTGTTAAGGAAGAAGGGGAGAGAGCCCCAATTTGGTTGTCCCACATACATTTCTACTGCCGCGATAAAATACCCTAACAACAAGCAACTTATACAAAAAGCAGTTTGCTTCAGGTTATAATTCGAGGTTTTAGTCCATCATTGTGGGGAAGTCAAGGCACAAACGTCAAACGACTAGTTACATCACATCCACAGTCAATCACAAAGAGACGGAAGGCATGGGTGCTTGCTGGCTTGTTATGCTTACCTTGATTCCTCCATGTTTACACAGGTCAGGGCCCCTGCCTAGGAAATTTTGCCACCCACAGCAGACTAGGTCTTCTCACACCAATCAACTTAGTTAATTAAGACAGCCGTCCATAGACATGCCCACAGACCAGCTCATAATTTGCAATCTCCTGAAAAAAAAATGCTTATTTCCTTCTCCTGTTCTCAGCAAAAACTTAAGTGCTTCCCAGGTTTCTACTTCTCATATACACAGCCTGCCACATCATTGTTGAACTCTGTCTAGTCTATAATGATATATCCTTTCAGGATCCCTTTGGATCCACTGAAACTCAGAGGAATTTCTCTAATAGAAAAGAGGTTCCACATCTGTGCTGGATCATCAAGAATGGAACAATAGAACATGAACCCACCCACCTACACACACACACACACACACACACACACACACACACACACACATGCTTTTTAATGAGGCTCAATTCATAAATGCTTATCACTACAAAGACAGCAAGTGAAAACGAGAGCATCACCTTATTCAGAGACAGTGATTACCAATCTGGTTACTTTCTGAGCAGTGGAATGATGTCAAAGCAATGCTTATTCTCTGTGTTTTCTGTAGGTTGTGCATGTTTAGTTAACATGTTTTGTATTTTCATGTGAAAAATATTGTGGTCATTTGCATGAGAATGTGCCCCATAGACTCCAACTATTTGGACATTTTGTCCCCAGTTAGTGGAGCTGTTTGGGGACACTCTAGGAAAGAAGTGTGGCCATGCTGGAGGAAGCAGGTCACTGGGGACAGGTTTACAGAGGTCTTGCGTCGTAAGCCCTGCCAGGTTTCTTGTCCCTTTCTGCTTCCTGTGCATTCTTAGATATGTGCCTGATCTGCTTTCTGCTCCAGCCACCTCCAGCCTCCATCTCTTTCTCTTCATTATGCACTAACTCTCTAGAACCATAAGGCAGGTAAACTCTTCCTTTTATAAGTTGCCTTGGTCAGGAGCTGGAACCAACTCAAATGCCCCTCAACTGATGAGTGGATAGAGAAAATATGGTACATCTACACAATGGAGTTCAATGCAGCAGTAAAGAAAGATGACATCAGGAGCTTTGCAGGTAAATGGATGGAGCTAGAAGACATAATGTTGAGTGAAGTAACACAGTCCTAGAAAAACAAATGAATGGTATCCCTCATTTGTGGATGCTAGCACCAATTACCTAATTGTATGGCAAACTGAGCAACATCAATGTGATCTGAAAACAACTGTGCTATTATATTGTGAATCCCTTAAAATATAATAAAAAATAAATTAAAAATAAGTTGCCTTGGTCATAGTATTTATCACAGCAACAGAAAAGTAACTAATACATATTAAAAATGTAAACTTGTATCTTATAAAACAGTCCCAATTTTTTAAGTGATAGAACTACTCAGAGAAATTGACAAATTCGCTACTACGGTAGGAGACTTCAATGATCATCTCTCAACAGAAGCCAAGCAGACAAAAATGTCAGTAAAAATCTAAATAATTTAATAACAGAAATAACAAGCCTGACATAACTTGACAGAGCTAGAATTCCTAAAGCCAACAATTACAAAATCTATGTTCTTCTCAAGTACAAGAGAAGCACTAAGACATGTTATTCACATGCTCATCCAAAACAGAAGTCTGAGGGATTAAAAAAAGTTGGTATAGAACAGCTCATGCTTAGTGAGAAAGTACAATTTAGTTATCAGTCACTGAGCAAAAATATATGAAGAAATAAGTTATCTTCCTCCATTGGAATATTAATATTTTATTACCTAAAGAAGAAACTAAAACTGTTACTAGCCACTAATGTTATATTTCAAACTTAATTTTTCCCCAAATGCTATCTCTTGTGGAGTTGTAACGAAGCATAGACCCTCCAATCCTGAGGATGGTAATATAACATGAATCCTCCACAGAGATGAACTTGGAAGTATTAATTTAAATAGACAGCCATCTTCCTCTTGACCAAACAATTCCATTTCTAGAAATTTCCTTCACGAATGTTTTCATATATAAAATCACATTCATATAAGATTATTCATTAAAACACTGTTTACGACAGTCAAAGACAGGAAATAATACAACTGTGCTTCTATAGAAAACTGGCAAAATAATATTTGGCTCATCTTCACAATGTAGTATCATCCAAGTGTGATAATAAAGATTTCAGGGCTGCAGAGATGGCTCAGTGGTTAAGAGCACTGACTGCTCTTGCAGAAAACCTTCATGGAAGCTAACAACTGTGGTAACTCCAGTTCCAGGGGATCTGACATCCTCTTCTGACTTCCATAGATATTACATGAAATGTGTGCACTTACATACATGCAGGCAATACACTCATACACATAAAATAAAAGTAATAAATAAAATACTTTTAAAATAATAAGTATAATGATTTTTCAGTGTGTCAGCATAAAGGCAGAAACTCTGAAATATAGTTTTCCTTTTGTGTAGGAGAGGAAAATTAAGGACATATTAATATTTGTTTAATGAGCCATTGGAAAACTAATAAAAATCATGAGCCTTAGAGAGCTGAGGAATGGCGGGTAGGGAAACTAGACATAAGATTCCTTTACCTATACTGGCACTGTTCTCCATTGCCCCCCAGAATGTGATGGTAAGACCCTATTGCTAAACACACCACACACTTTTGCTACAAATATGGAGAAATCAAGATGGTATTCACCAGGAAGCTTCCTCCCTACTGGTTAAGTAACAGAAGGGGCTGTGCAGGCTGCTGCCGGTGGGGAGAGGAGGTCATCTACATTCTGCCCCAGCTGTGAATGCTGTGAGCTACAGTAACAACTGGCATGGCAAGATATGCTCATGGATATAATAGTTGTATAACAGTTATGGAAATAATCAGGCACACTCTACTTGGATTTAAGACCTGATCCACAGGAAGAAATGAATGCCTTGTACTGTAAATCTGGCTGAGACCCCAGAGGTCCCAGATGTGAGCCTGCTATGATTATTTAGCTAAATGGGAATAGTACAAAACTGCCCTCTAAATTCATACCTCTGTACCCCAAGCTTAGTGCAGTTCTCATACCTCTTCAGAGAACTTTCTTTGTGCAGTGGATAGTGGTTAATGTGATTAATGCAGAAACAACTGGTCAAAATGAAAGAGTGTGTCTGTGGAGGACTCGACCTCCCACATATGGAACGTGTATATCACATCCCTTCTCCCCCACTCCCAAGGCTCAGGAACCATTGCAGAAGAAGGGGTGGGAAGACTACAAGACAGCTCCAATCTGGAGCAAAGCGGTCCTTCTGGACAACGTAGGACCACAGCACTCAGGAACTCACAGCCATGGCTGCCAGCACAAGACCAAGCCTGTCAACACTCCAACGTGGAGGAGAAGGACTCAGGATGCCCCATCTCAGCTCAGGAGCTATTGACAGTCGGTTTTCTTTACAAGTGTGCCCTCTGGTACACTGACCTTGTTCTAGTGGATTGCTAGACTATAGAAGGATGGCTCCCTTCCCATGAGCATTTGGGCAACACTAACTGGACTCTGTGTTATTTAAAAAACAAAAAGAGAGAGAACATGTAGTTGGGAAGAGATGAGTACGGGGACAGAACTGGGCAAAGCTGGGGTTAGAGTGGAAGATAAATATCAAAATACATTGTATGCAAATATGATATTCTTAAAAATTAAAATATTGTATTTAAAAAGGATTCCCCCTGGCATGGTGGCACATGTCTTTAATGCCAGCACTTGGAAGGCAGAGGCAGGCTGATCTCTGTGAGTTCAAAGCCAACCTGGTCTATATAGTGAGCTCCAGGCCAGCTGGGACTAAAGAGAGACCCTGTCTCAAAAAAAAAAAAAAAAAAAAAAAAAAAAAAAAGATTCCTCAGCCTTAACTATCCAAAAGTAAAATGAGATCATGAAAAAAATGTTAAAGTTAAAATGCAGTATATAAAATGCATGTGTTCAACATTAGTATCTAGAAGGAAATGAAAACCTAATAAAGTGAAAAATAAATAATTTAAATATCTAAATTAAAAAGAGAGATGAAAAAAAGTTGGAAAATAATTATTTAAATGTATCTCAGTGATAAGGCACTTGGCTGGCGCCCTTGAATTCCCTGGTTCACTTCCTAGAACCATCAAAAAACAAGAAATAAGAACAAGAAACTGAAATAAGGATACTTAAAAGTATAATCAACTGAGTCTTTTAAATCTGATATAAAGTTGAAAAGAATCAATGAAAGTAAGAACGTTAGAGGAACCAAGGGTACCAAGTGACAGAAAGAGATGGAGACTATCAAAAAAATATAATAAATCCAACGAAATAGCAGCTCCAAATCCCAGGGTGTTCAAGGGTCCACCCACAGCTGTATATGCAGTAAAGCTTAGAACTGAGCCCCAAGCTGGCCTTGCACCTTAAAGCCAGTGTTTTACTTATTTCTCTAAACACTCCTGGGACACATCTTCACAAGATGAATTCAGTCAGTAATCATTGTCCTGGGTGGAGGGAAAAGAAACCCAGCAAGCGACTCATTTCTTCTCTTGGGGGCTCCTCATTTTTCACATGTTTTTCCCTCTTCTGCCTGGCAAGGAATATCCCACAGGTGCAGAGCAACCCGGTCCTTCTGTTATGGAAATAAATATCCTCAAAGCTAAACCTAGAACCTAAAAGAAAAGAAAATTCTTACTAGCAGCATAATCTTAAATCCTTTGAGCGCTGTCAGCCCCCGTTTCTGTCACTGAGATAGCAGTGAGTGTGTGTAGACATTGGCTCCAGACTGCCACCGGAGCCCCTGCACCTGCCTTGTCTTCCCAAATCCAGGGTGATGTTGCAGTCTAGAAATGGAAGACATCACTAAGATTCGAATGAATATTCAAAATACTTAGTCAGCCCTGCCACTGATTTGCTTTACTAGGAGCAAACAGGACCAAGATGCTCAAAAAACTAATGAGATTAAGTCTCTGGTGGTAGCACACATCCGTAATACAAGCTGTGGAGACAGACGAAGAAGGACCAAAACAGCTTTGGATGCATTGTGAGTTTGGGGCCAGCCTGAAATACTTGAAACCCTGTCTCAAAAAAACAAAACAAACGTAATGCAATTGGTGAAGCTAAATAATTACCTTAACCAAACATTCATACATTCTCTACTTTGATATATAAATTTGAAAATAAACTATCAATGAAAATGGTATCAAAACAATGATTAGTAGATCTGTGTTCTGTTGGTTTTCAAACCTCAGGTGCAAATTCCAGCCCAAGTCTGGAGGAAAACAGCTTCCTAGACCTTATGGCAGAATAGAGAGAAGTGATACTTGTGACCCAACTTTACATCTAAATTTAGTGTCATTTTTTTAATATTTTCATTTTTCTTTCTCTTTAAGAGGAAGCAAGCCATTTGATGACCTCTTTCAGAGTTGAAACACTGGTACAGAGTAAGTAGGGAACATCAGACAGGAGGATGCAGTCTGCTTCACTATCTTTTGACTTGGGTTTGGTCATGTGGCCTACAATGGCCAATGGGATGTTCACAAATGAAATGCAAACATTGGGTTGCAAATCCCTGGGACTCTTGTTCTCCTGCCTTGAAAGAGCATGCCTCAAGAATCTGCAAGCCCTCAGTGTTGAAAGGGAACATAGAAAACAAACCAGAACTCAACCCTCAACCTACCAGCCTAACGAAGATCAGCTTCTCACCATCCAATCTAATGGACAAAGACTTCATGACTCTAACTCACTGAGAGGTGTGTGTGTGTGTCTGTCTGTCTGTCTGTCTGTTTGTCTGTCTATGTTTGTCTGTGTGTGTCTGGGTATGTGTGTTTGTACTTTAAAGAAATCATGGGTTTGGACTAGAAGTATAGCTGAGTGACAGAGCACTTGCTTAGCATGCTCAAGACCCCTGGGCTCATTCCCAGTAGAAGAAGGAAAAAAAGGAAAAAGGAAGAAAGGAGGGGAAAAGAGAAGGAGAGAGGAGGAGATAAGGGACACAAGACAGAATAGAGGGAGGGAGACAGGAAGGGCGGCAGGAAGGGAAAGAGGGAGGGAGGAAGAGAGAGAGGGAGGGAAACCAAAGAAAAAGGTAGGAAGGCAGGAAGATAGGAATCACATATTTAAGTGCCAGAATACTAACAAGAATACAGGAGTATACATTTAGAGTGTAGATATTAAGATAAATAAATAGGACTCAGTGATGCTAATTTTGTTACAGAGACAAAGCTTTTTTTAGTATGTACTTATTTTACATCTATTCTTAAGATCATAAATCAGCCTCGATAATTAACTAGGAAGTGGTAAAATGGAATTTCTTCTTGTTTTCTGGTTCTAAATACCATGTGCCTCCAGGACTAATGCTCTGCTCAAATACTCTAATGATCTAATGACTAGATGCGGAAAGTTGTCTCTAGTTGGGATGTCATGTGCCACTCGGAATTTAAATGGATTTATCAAAAGCCTCCAAGGTAATTCAAGTCACTATGCCACTTATTTAGGTAAACTCTTTTTCTCTATGTATGGAATCATCCAAAGTAAAATGAAAGACAATTTTGAGTAATCTTTCTTTTTTTTTAATCTCCCTTTAGTCCTAGCTGTCCTGGAACTCACCATGTAGACCAGGCTGGCCTTGAATTCACAGAGATCCACCTGCCTCTGCCTCCCAAGTGCTGGAATTGAAGGCAGGGTCCACCAGACCCAGCCCATTTTTTGAGTATTTTTAAGGAAATCTTTAGAGCCTAGATGAAGAAAAAGTTCCTCACTGAGAAAGAGGTCAGAGCTCCTTGCTAAAACACCCACCTTCAAGATACGAAGTCATGACTGTAGTTCCCAAGTGGAAACTCGGGATTACTGTGGACACTTCTTCGTGAAAAGTCCCTGTATTGACAACATATGGTTGTTGTATGTCACTCTGTAAATCCCTTTGTCTCCACATCCCTAGAGCCATGGAGAGTTTTTTCTTTCATTCATAGATACCCAGAGAATACTGACATATTACACGGATTGCATTTTTCTCCAGCTCAAACATTTGGCAGGGATGGTATCCTTTGCAGAGGCTCTCCTGGTTCCCATCTGCGTAATGTCCTTATTCATTGGAGAGTTGGAAGGTTTCTGTGTTTGGCCCCATCTGGATATTAAGGAGAAGAATGTTGAAAGCATTCTGGGCAGGAGTGTCTCAGTTATGATTGCCAAATGAAGCTTTCAGTATGCAAAACGATCCCTTGTTCCCATCCTGTTCAGCTATGAGAAAATCCGTGTACAGAGTAGTAAACTTATTAATATCCATCTTTGAGGCCAAGAAGAGGAAGCTTAATCTGAGCAACACTGCATCTCTGCTACCCAGCTATCTGCTGATGGTTGTGTGTACATCAAAGCTCTTTTAAGGGAAGGGTGAATGCAGATTTCAGGTTGAAAAATTATTGAAAAACACTTAAACAAGTACACAGTGATGAAAATATTGGATAGTGATATGGGTATGTATGTATATAGAGAGAACAACAACAAAAGAACTGGGAAAAAACCTCTGCAAGACATGTATGGTAGAGTGCAGGGACTCACGTGGGGTGGGGGGCATGGAAAGGGAAGTGAATCTAAATTCAATTGAAAAGTGGTATATGATTAATGGAAAAAGTTTAATAATGATAAAAAACAAATTAAAAAAAAAGAAAAGGAGGCAAGTTCAAGTTTAGGGTATTCATTCAATAAGGCTTTGCATCCTGAAACAGTGAGATGCAGAATTGGGGGATTTGCTAGAAAAGTGTGAAGATTACAATTCTCTGAAATGCCACTTTATGGGGAAAAGGACAAGATTTTTTGCCTTTTGGCTAAAGCTGTCATTCCATTCTGCATAAATGAACATCAAAATATGTTTTGCTTTTTATTACAGAGTAAGGATACTGTTTCTCACATACCTAATTGTAACAGTGATCTTATTTTGTATATATAATTCCAAGTTTTCAACATTTTAGACACTAATATTTTTGGCATAAAAATATAATATAAATTATCAAAATTGTTTCTCATTAATTATATAAAACTTTATTATTGCTTAAATAAAGTTGGTTGCTTTTCAAAATTAAAAAAAAAGAAAATATTGGATAGGGTTAAGCTACTTCACAAAGTATGTTCTTCAAATAACTATTAGCTGGCTGATTTCAATTCTCCAAGCCAGAAGTCTCCTTCTGTTAACTCTGTACATACCATTTAGGGATATTGTTTCAGATTGGATTACATTCATTTCCAATAAATCACTATCAGATATAGCAATGAATCCAATTAACATGAAGCAGTATAGATGTGGAACAGAGAGTTTCAGACAAATTAAAAATATGTTTGACAAGAGATCTATCTTTCAGGCTGAGAAGATGATTCAGTGGGTCAGGTGTTTGCTGTGCAAACATGGAACTGGAGTTCAGGTCCTCCACACCCATGTAAATAGTGGGCAGGTGTGGCAGCTGTCACGTAGTCCCTGCACTCAGGAAGCAGAGACAGGGATCCTGTGGAAAGAGAGCTAGCCAAAATGGTGGGCTGCAAGTTCAGCAAGAGAACCTACCTCAGTGTACAAAGTGAACAGTGATTGAAGAAACCTGCTGTTACCCTCTGGCATATGTGCCTTCACACACGTATGTGTCCACACATATGCAAACACACATGTACAACATCATGAACAACACACACATATACGCACAGAAATCTTTCTTCCCTCCATTCACTAAACATTTGTAAATTAGTTTAATAATAATTTTAATAACGATTTTACAGTTTCTGTAACCGGAGATGATCATTTAAAATACTTGGAATCTGGGGCTGCAGAGATGGGTCAGTGGTTACAAGATCTGGCTGCTCTTGCAGTGGACCTGGGTTCAGTTACCAGTACCCACGTGGAAGCTGGTTATAAAGTTACCTGTAACTCTGGGGAATACCGTACCCTTTTCTGCCCTCTGTGGATTTTGAATGATGCACTTACATACATGCAAACACTCATAAACATAAAATAAAAATAAACTTTTAGCTGGGCGTGGTGGCATACACCTTTAATCTCAGCACGTGGGAGGCAGAGGCAAGCGGATCTCTGTGAGTTCAAGGCCAGCCTGGTCTACAAAGTGACTTCCAGGACAGCCAGAGCTACAGAGAGACCCTGTCTCAAAAAGACCAAAATAAATAAATAAATAAATAATAAATTTTTAAATAAAATACTTAGAACATAATTCAGTGTTCTGAGTATTGGTGTTATATTTTCTTTGAATTTATAAGGCTGAAATTAAAATAGTGAGTTCTCTTATGAAGACTGGAAATTTTCATGCCAAGAGGAACAGATCCACAAATTAAGTAATGCCAGAGGACAGAAAGAAGCTGCCCTGTCAGTTAATTAGTAAAGGAACGACCTTGACCATCTCCTGTCTACGTGATGTGATGTAAGTCACAGCAGCACACTTCTGTCCGTGTTCACCTCCTGCAACACTGAACTCCCTTAAGTGTTTTTATACTCGTGCTAATAATGAAGAAATCTTGAATGAACATTTAATGCATCCAAAAGCCTTTACAATATTCCCCCTACTTCCCATGAAAATACCATGATTGGGGGAATTATATCTAATTGTCATTTCTTTATGTCTTTATCTTTCAGGTTATTATAGAAGGCACATAATTTTTATATCATGTGGTAAACATGTCTTCAAGGCTTAGCCTCAAGCTAGAGGCATATCAAGTCTAACATGCCTGCTCTTTGACACTGGAGTCTGTGTATGTTCGGAAGACAAGGAGACACAGCTGTACTTCTTTCTGCCCTAGTTCTGTCTGTCTTCCCCTCCTCTCCCTTCCCCGGGGCCCTGGCATTAAACCTGCTCCAGGGCCAGCACTTTAATCCATTCCCAAATCCACCCTGACAGAAACAGGAGTCATTTTCAAAAACAGAATAGTGAGCCTCTCACTGTGTGCTATCCTAAAAGACCCCCTGCTCCCCAAGACCCAAAGCAGGAAGTAGATAAATGAAGGGAGGAATAGGCATGCTCTAGTCACATATATGTTCACCAAACATGACAAGATATGAGGGGACAGGAACCAAGTCTAGCACAGTCTATAAAGTGTGGCCTAAAGCTGTGTATTACTTGGATCTAAAATATTTTCCCCAAAGGTCCATCCTTGGCTTGGTGCTGCTGGGAGGTGGTGGAACCTTTAAGAGGTGTGGCCTAGTGGGAGGTCAAAGGTCACTGGAAGACTGGGACTTTAAAGAGATAGGAAGACTTTAGTCCCTGCCTCTTCCTCCCTTTGGCTTCTTGGGCACCTGGGTAGTAGTTTTGCTGTGCTGCATACTATATTTTAACAAATTGTTCCCACAGGCCCAGAACAAGAGTGACAGCCTGAAACATCTAGAAGATGTGACACTGTAAACCTCTTCTCTTTGTAAGTTACTTATTTCCGGTATTTGTTGCAAGAAGCTATTTCCAACAGCACCGCTGCTCTCTCAGCATGAGAGCAACCATGGCCTTGTGTAGACCACCAAATAGCAACGCAAATGACAAGCTTTTCTCTTGGGAAGCGACATGGTTCCAGATGTAAGGTGTTCTCTACATTTGCTGAACAATGTGTATCATGAGCTCCTAAGACATGGACCAATGTCTGAAAGTTTTAGACATCCAGGAGACTTCTTTTCTTTCTTAAACCATGTGCATAACAGCTTTGTAACCTTCCAATATGGACTGAGGACTCATGTCTCTCCTAGAATCCTCCAAACCTTCAATGCCAGATGGGGACTGCTGAGATACCCAGCTTGTGGACTAAAGACTATTAGACTGCTGGACACTCATTTGATCAACTTGATTGAACATACAAGCCGCCCCCCCCTCTCCCCCCCCCCCCCCCCGCGAGGGTGGGCCCCCTGCACCNTATTTGGGGCCCCCCTTTATACCCAACGATGCAAGGGAAGGAGGAGGGAAATTGCGGTTAATTAAAAGCAAGCCTGGTTTGAAAAGGGAGTGCAAGGAAAGGTGGGGTTAAAGGTTTCCCTTTCAAAAAAAAAAAAAAAAAAAAAAAAAAAACTATATATATATATATGTATATGTATATATACTGTAGCAATACAAGTTGGAGAGAACAACAACAAAAGAACTGGAAAAAAAAACCTCTGGAAAGACTCAGAAAAAGACACAGGACATGTATGACAGAGTGCAAGGACTCGGGTCGGGTGGAGGGCATGGAAAGGGAAGTGATTCTAGATTCGATTGAGAAATGATGTATGACCTATAGAAAAAGTTTAATAATTAAAAATTGAAAAAAAATGTGCATAAATTTAAAATTTTGGAAAAGTCTGAAATTCTCTGAAAATCTCAGTGTAACAAAACTAGATTCCATAGTGATCATTGACTTCAAAGTAGAGCCTCATTTTAAGATTTCATTCAGATAGGAAATATCAAACTTAAAACTATAGAATTACAACTTAGAGTTTAAATTTAATAGGCACAATAACCTTTTCAAAAACGACTTCTAATGTGAACCAGGATGTAGAATGCCTAGTTTACAATAGATTGGATTTTCACATTGTCCTACGTGTATCAGAAACTAAAGGATTTATTGTAAATTTGGGATGAGTGAGATGAAATAGTTGTTATTCTTATTTTGAAGTTCTTGAAGGGCAGATCAAATGAAGCTTATCCACAATAATAATGATTGATGCATTTCACCTAATGATAATCCTTGGTACCTTAGAGAACAAGCCCAATAGCTGCTCACAGCAGCAAAGGCCTGCTCAGTGAAGGGCATTTGGAGGAAGCACAGACATGCAATTAGCAATGTTCCAGAGGAGGGAGTTTAACCCTAGCATGGCATAGAGGAAGAGAGTTAACACCTTAATTTTACATTTCTGTGTGTTCTTCACTGTGCCACTTAAGAATCATGAATGCTATAAGTTTTAATTCCTAGGAAATTCAAATTCCTTTGTATAAAATGGAGAACTGCTTAATTCCGTCTTTTCACTCTTGATTTTAAATTCCATGAGGTCACAGATCTTGTTTCTTGTTCCTTTTTGTTGCATACGTGTCCAGCATAGTGCCTGCTCTTGGTAAATGAAGACTGAACATGACTAAAAGAATGAAACCCATTCAGCATTCAGGAGATTGTGAATCTTGTGTGGTCCTGGAGATGGTATAGTTGTTGGGGATGGGGTGAGGGCCGGGGACAGGAAAATAATCCTTCCATTTTAAATCTTATATTCTAATGAGGAAGACACTTTTCAAGCAAATAGTAAAACTGATTCAAAAACAAAATCAAAGCTGGAGAGGATGGAATGATTATTGTTGGGGTAACAGAAAAAACAATTTTGTTGAAATTGCTGGAAAAATCTTTGATGAGAAAGTGACTTTCAAGGAAAGACCTGGAGAAAAATTGGTTGTGCCCAACATTTCTGACTTAGAAGAAACCTTCCTAAACTGCAGGAACAGAAAATACCAAGATTCTAAGGAAGGCAGGAGTTCCAAGAAAATAGCACAGGGGCCAGTGTGACTTTGTCCAAGTAACAGGAATGGAGGTAGAGAGGATGATATCAGACAGAGGATGGGGAGAGGGAGATAATCCAGGACTGCTTGCTTAAAGCAAGGACTTTGACTTTCATTCTGAGACAAGGAAGCTCCCAGAAGGTTCTTTCTGAGTGGAGAAATGAGATCATCTCACGTATTTCTGAATAGGGTCATTCTAGCTGCTGTGTTAAGACAGCAGAGGCGTCAGCCAGGGTGGAAATAAAATGTAGATGTCTCAAAACATGAAGAGCTCAGAACAGACCTGGGACTGATTACTCTTAGTGTCTAAAGGAGAGCTGTTAAAATTCTCTCTAGGAATGGCTGTACCCTTTCAAAAAACCTACAAAACAAAGACTTAGGTTGTTACCATTAACAGTTCTGAGACCACGCCCCCTTCACATTAGCCCCAGAGTCCTGCTGCCAAATTAACAGGAGCAACATTAATCAATGGACTCCTGAAAGAAGAGAGATGGCCTTGGTATCTAATAGAGCTAGTCGGGAAAACTGAAGGAGCCAGCACATTTACCATCCCTGGTGTGTGCCACCAGCTGTCACTCACTAACAAGGCAAATCAAAGGGTTGTGAGCAAGCCTGAAATCCATATTTCATCAAGATGTTTGTATCTAACTTTCACAGTACTGGCATCAAAGAGCAGCCATTCACACCAACATCTTAGAACAAAACATGCAGGGTATTTCTACTCACTCCATGCCTAATATGTTTTCCTGAGGAAAAGCTAAAAGCAACATGAGACCTGACAAAACCTATGAACCCTAATTAAATTTCATCTTAAAATGCCATCATTAGACATTAAGTGGAGCTGTTTTGTCTCCTGGAGATGTAACTGGCTGATTTTATTTCTACTAAATAAAAAACAAAAACCCTGACAATATTGGAAGATGGTTCGTGCAGTCTCAACTTTGTAACCAACCAACTGGGCAGGTGATAGTATGCCTTTCCCATTCTTCTCATCCCACTCACATGCCGAAGGTCCCAGTTCCTCACCTCTTCTGTGAATGCATTACAGAAATTCATTCCTCAATAATTTATTCAGTGTCTGTTTTGTGCTATCATAAGTCAGCAGTAAGTGAAATACACATTGCTGCCCCAGGAGCTTATTTTCAGGTACTTGCAGAGTTTAAGAGGGAGGAAGAACTTTGTGATAGTCTCCATCTGGTGCAAAAAGAAGCTTCTTTGATGATTGGTAAGAGGTACACTTGTCTGTGAATACAAAGATACATACTTATAATGCAGTAAGAAATGCTGTTGGTGTAAGGATGTGACAAAAGTAGCTTTTTCTCTAGTATCTACGGCCTCTCATACATGTGTATATGTGTATTTGGCTGTGCGTACAATACCACATGTGAGTTCCCTCCCATTGAGCAGGCCTCAAGTCCAATTAGACAGCTGTTGGTTGCCCTCAAGATAAAAGCTCCACTACTGCACCTACAGATAGTTTTCCAGACCAATCATTGTTGTGTTTATTTGGCTTTACAGATGGGTAGGACCATTGGTTGGCTTTTTTCCCCTTGGCAGCTTGCATAGTGTAGGCGAACACAGGTCCCATCTTAATTGCCCGCCTGCATGTCCATATCTGACCCCACCCGATGGGGGAGAGCAGCAGCGTGTGAAGTGTTCAGTGCGCATGCAGGGGGTATGGGATTGGCCATGGGGAGATGACGTCATTCTGCCTATATACCTGATTTGCTGCATATAATAAATGGATTCTTCACTACCTTTACCGTTGGACAAGATCCCTGGTAGGTTATCTCACATGTGTGTAATTGTAAGTCTATCAGACTTGATTGCTTGCTAGTGAGTGAGACTGGAGAATGGCATGTCAGCCCCCAGTCTAAAACTAGAGTCTTGGGATCATCAACTCCTTGGCTTGTGGAGCTATTGATGCGAGGCCTTAATGGGTGGGTGGGTGGGGGCATCAGTTCTGTGGCCTAAATCTGAGGGGCAACCAGCCACCCAGATTTGACTGTGGAATAAATACTTCCTCAGCCAGCTGGTACCTGTGAAAGGTGCCAGTTCCCCAGGAAGCAGCTGCTGGCCGCCATCTTCCTGCACAGAATCCAGTGACATCTGACTGCAGAAGCACCTGCCAATATAGTGTCCTCTACTACCATGAGAGTTAGTCTTCAGGAAGGAGACTTCCAGGTCAGCTATAGCTCCATTGCTCCAAGTCCTGTGTCCAAAGGATGTCCAGTCATCAGCAATAGGGTCTTACCTTCAAGTTCTGGGAAGGGATCACAGGCAGATAACAGCCCTTGTCATTCTGGGAGTCTTTTTGGAGTATCCTAATCAACAACTGGAAGAGAGGTTGTTCTCTGCCTGGCACTGAGTTTTTTTCAAATGCAGAGAACACATCTGCAATTCAACCTCTACACCTAAGGTTCAGGGAACATAGCAGAGCAGTGTAAAACTCAGCTCTCACGAGTGAAGCTTTCTCATGCAGCAGCTGGTGATTAACCCAGAAAGCCGCAACTGGCCAAAGTGCAGAAAACAAGCGACTACCGAGTGTTAGACCTAGAAAGACTGTAAAAGGCAGAGATGGCGGCGGACACCCGTAAGGAATCAGAGTTTTCCAGACAGCTGGGAAGTCACTCAGATGAACTGACAACAGCAGTAACAGCATGCGCAAGACACATGCAAGCTCAACCAGACAAAAACCCAGCAGAGAAGTGGGAAAATGGGTGAGAGGCCCAACCTTAACCAGGGAACTACCAGCAACTGAACACTACTGGGAGAGAGAGACATGGTTTTCTTTAAGGGAGTGATGCTAAATAGGTTAATCAGGCTCCTGTGGATGGACTCTACAAAGGACATGTGGGGACACAAACGGCTCAGTAGGCCTTAACATATATGACAGAGTACCTGAAATCAGGTGGGGGAGACAAAAGTGGGCTGCAGATAGAGAAAGGGGTCTAATTTGATCAAAATATGAAATTCACAAAAAATTAATTAAAAAATGAAATAATAAAGGAATAAAAAATAGGAAAGAAGAGGCCAAGGAAGACTAGCTCACTTGACCATCCATCATCCTGAAGCACCCTCCTTTCAGAAGAAAAACTCACAGCAAGCTGGAATCTAGGCACCCAACATGTCTATGCACAACTTTGTCTATTACGTCACACTGAGCAAACACGTATGGGAGATGGACTTGTGCTGGAACTTCATGCAGAGTAAACAAAGGAGCCTAAGATTATCAAGTTTTGATCATTTCAAAATACCTTCTGAACTTCGTGTCCTTTTGTTGACTGTTATTTCCACCCCGTGGCCACTTAGGTTTCTACATTTCTTCTGTATTCTAGGGCTGCTGTTTTCTAACAGAATATTCATCACAATTTCCAACATGTAAGGTTGATTTGGCTGCCCAATCTTCATCCTTTCCATACTAGAACCTAAATTTTACTGTATCGTCTACTTTATACTTTTTTTTTGAGATCTAGAACAAATATAATGGTTTTCGCAGTTTTCACATGCCATGGCTTTGCAGTAATGTCTCAAAGTTCAGAGAAACACCTTTAGGCAGGACTGCATGGCTGTTACAGTGACTGTAGGAAGCAGATGAAAATTTCACACCTTTCACACAGTTCAGTTTGGCTTTTCTAGGATCCAGTAAGATGAGTCTTTTGTCCTTAATTACCAGCGCCTTGGCCCTACAACCAGACTTGGGTATGTTTGTGATCTGTCAGTATCAAATCAGTGCTCTGTTGAAGAGTCCTCTGTTGGTCCTGACTGCGTATGCTGTCTTTCATAGAAGAGCATGGTATGCAGCCAAGTGACAGAACTGACATCATTCTGTTAAACCTCAGTAGTTCATATGTGACCTATAGTGTGCCTTTATTTTTTTTCTTTGCTTAGAAATTAAATCTTTTATTTAAGAGGATTTGGTCAAGAGACATTTTGGTCAGTGAAGGAATGGGACTCAGTGATGTACTGGTCTTCAGAGCCATGTCTGAGCCAGATCCTCGCTCGATCACAGAGTGCCTGCACAGATTGGTGCTTCAAGAGCTTGGTTGGGTCTGAAGACTGCCATCTCTCGGGCTGTTTAACTCAGTCTCCCCTCATCTAGTACTATTATATACCCTCTGGAACCTGGGGCTACTGGTTTGGAGTATGTTGAGTATCAGAGCCCACCTTGACCCCATCCAGAAGCTGCTCTGTTTTTTTGAGTAGTTTATATATTCTGGAAATCAATGCTTTATCAGATGTTTCTGCTGTGAAGTTTTCCTCCCACTCTGTGGGATTTCTCTTCACTTCCTTGATTGTTTGTTTTGATGTACAGAAGCTTTTGAGTTTAATGAGGTCCCATTTGTCAATCGTCGACCTTAATTCTTGCACAGCTGCTGTCTGATTTAGGAAGTCTTTTCCTATGCCTATGTCTTGTAGTCTGCTGCCAAGTTTTTCTTCTATCGCCTTCAGAGTTTGGGGTTTCACATTGAGGTCTTTTATCCATCTGGAGTTGACTTTTGTACAGGGCAAAAGGTAGGGGTTTAATTTCATTCTTCTACCAGTTTCTGATCCAGTTTTGCCAACACCACTTGCTGAAGATGCTCTCTTTTCTCCATTGTATCTTCTTGGCTCCCTTGTCAAATATGAGATGGCTGAAATTGTATGTGCTCAGGTTTGGATCTTCTGTTTTGTTCCATTGGTCAACAGGTTTGTTTTTGTGCCAGTACCAAGCTGTTTTTATGACTATAGCACTGTAGTATAGTTTGAAGTCTGGTATAGAGATACTCCCCTGCGTAGCTTTTTCACTCAGGGTTGTTTTGGCTATTCAGGGTCTTTTGTTTTTCCAAATGAATTTAAGGACCTTTTTCCAAGCCTGTGAAGAAACTCTTGGGGATTTTGATTGGGATTGCATTACACCTATACAAGAGTTTCGGTAGAATGGACATTTTTACAATGTTAATTTTCCCAATCCATGAGCATGGCAGAGACATGGCAAGACATCTTCTGATGTCTTCTTCAATTTCTTTCTTTAAGGGTTTAAAATTTTTGTTGTAGAGATCTTTGTTGTCTTTGGTTAGGTTTGTTCCTAGGTATTTTATTGATTTTGAGGCTATTGTGAGTGGGAAAGTCTCTGAATTCTTTCTCCGGTTACTTGTTCTTGGTGTAAAGAAAGGCCATTGATTTTTTAGGTTAATTTTGTATCCTGCCACTTTGCTGAAGATGTTAATCATTTCTAGGAGTTTTCTGGTGGAGTTTTTAGCATCCCTTAAGTAAACAATCATATCATCAGCAAATAGGGATAGTTTGACTTCCTCTTTTCCAATTAGTACTCCTTTAATATCCTTTTCTTGCCTTATTGCTCTAGCAAGTGTTTCAAGCACTATATTGAAGAGGAGTGGTGATAGGGGGCAGCCTTGCCGAGTTCCTACCTTTAAAGGGAATGTTTCTGTCATTTCCCCATTTAGGATGATATTGGCTGTGGGTTTCCTGTATATGGCTTTGATTACATTGAGGAATGATCCCTCCAATCCAATTCCTTCTAGGACTTTAAGCATGAAGGGATGCTGGATTTTGTCAAAGGCTTTTTCAGCATCAATTGAGATGATGGTGTGGTTTTTGTCTTTGATTCCGTTTATGTGTTTGATGATGTTTATTGATTTTCGTATGTTGAACCATCCCTGCATCTCTGGTATGAATCCAACTTGGTCATGATGGATGATCTTCTTGATGTGGGTCTGTATGCGATTTGCCAGTATTCTGTTTAGAATTTTGGCATCTGTGTTCATGAGGGAGATGGGTCTATAATTCTCCTTTTTGGTTGTATCTTTGCCTGGTTTTGGTAATAGAGTGATGTTGGCTTCATAGAAGGAATTTGGGAGAGTTCCCTCTGATTGTATACTTCTAAACAGTTTCAGAAATAATGGTTGTAGGTCTTTTTGAAATGTTTTATAGAATTCTGCTGTGAAACCGTCTGGGCCTGGGCTTTTTTTAGTTGGGAGGCTTCTTACTACATCCTCTATTTCTTCATATGTTATGGGTCTGTTTAAGCTGCTGGTCTCCTCTTGGCCAAGCTTTGGTGATTCCCAAGATTTCAGATATTCATCCATTTCTTCTAGATTTTCAAACTTGGTAGAATATAGGTTCTTGTAATATTCCCATATAATTTTCTTGATCTTTTCCTTGTCCGTTGTGATATTTCCCTTTTCATCACAGATTGTATTGATTTGGAGTTGTTCCTTCTTTCTTTTTGTTAACTGGGCTAGAGGTCTGTCTATCTTGTTTATTCTTTCAAAGAACCAACTTTTGGCTTCATTGATTTTTTGTATTGTTTTCTTTGTTTCTATTTCATTGATTTCTGCTCTGATTTTTGTTATTTCTTCCTGTCTGTTGCGTTTAGGGTTCATCTGTTGTTGCCTCTCAAGTGCTTTTAGCTGTAGTGTTAGATCATTCACTTGTGCTCTTTCTGTTTTTCTAATGTAGGCACCCAGGGCTATAAATTTCCCTCTTAGGACTGCTTTTAAGGTATCCCATAAGTTTTGTTGTGTTGTATTGTCATTGTCATTCAGTTCCAGGAATGTTTTTATTTCTTTCTTTATCTCTTCCTTGACCCATTCATTATTCAAGAGTGTGTTGTTTAGTCTCCATGTGTTCTTGTAGGCAGGAGGGCTTGTCCTGGTGTTGATGTTGAGCTTCATTGCACTGTGGTCTGACAGGATGCATGAAATTATTTCAATCTTTTTGTATTTGTAGAGGTTTCTTCTGTGTCCCAGGATGTGGTCGATTTTGGAGAATGTTCCGTGGGGTGCTGAGTAGAAAGTGTATTCTCTGGTATTAGGATGGAATGTTCGGTAGAGGTCTATGAGGTCCATTTGGTGTATCATATCGTTCAGTTCAGATGTCTCTCTGTTTATTTTTTGTCCTGTTGACCTATCCAAAGGACTCAGTGGGGTATTGAAATCTCCCACTATGAGTGTGCTGGGGTTAGTCTGTGACTTGTGGTCCTGGAGAATTGTCTTTATAAAGTTTGGTGCACCAGAATTTGGGGCATATATATTCATAATTGTGAAATCTTCTTGGTGGATTGTTCCTTTGATGAAAATGTAATGGCCTTCTTTGTCTCTTCTGATTTCTTTTACTTTGAAGTCTATTTTATCCGATATTAAAATAGCAACACCTGCTTTCTTTTTGGTACCATTTGCTTGGAATATTTTTTTCCATCCCTTCACTTTAAGGTGGTGCCTGTCCTTGAAGGTAAGATGTGTTTCTTGTAGACAGCATATCGATGGATTCTGTTTCCTAATCCAATCTCCCAGTCTATGTCTTTTGATTGGGGAATTTAGTCCATTAATATTTAAGGTTATGACTGATAGGTTTGTGTTGCTTCCTTTTGCCTTATTATCCATTTGCGGTTTGGGTTTAGGTTTCTACTTCTGCAGTTATGCTTTTATTGATTTCTCTTTCTAGGTGCCTGGGGTTGGTTGCTCCTTTCTTCTGTTCTTTGAATTGCTTCAAGTATTCTCTGAAGGGTTGGTTTTCCGGACATGTATTCTTTCAACTTGTTTATGTCATGGAAGGTTTTTCTCTCTCCTTCAACTATAATTGACATTTTTGCTGGGTATAGTAACCTGGGTTGGCATCTATTGTCCCTTAACACTGGGAATGCTTTGCTCCAGGTTCTTCTTGCTTTCATAGTTTGCATTGAGAAGTCAGTTGTAATTCTGATAGGTTTCCCCTTATAGGTCACTTGTTGTTTTTCTCTTGTGGCTTTAAGGATTTTGTCTTTGTTTTGGGTGTCTAGCATTTTAACTATGATGTGGCGTGGAGAATTTCTTTTCTGATCTTGTCTGTTTGGAGTTCTATGTGCTTCTTGTATTGGTATTGGTTTGTCCTTTTTTAGTTTGGGGAAGTTTTCATCTATTATTCTGTTGAAGATCTGATCAATACCATTCTCTTGAGATTCTTCTCCTTCCTCTATTCCTATGATGCAGAGGTTTGATCTTTTCATAGTGTCCCACAGTTCCTGGTTGTTCCACTTTTGTGTATTTTTAAATTTTTCATAATCTTTACTTGAGGTTTTAGTTGTTCTGTGTTATCTTCCAGGTCTGATATTCTTTGTTCTGCTTCCTCCATTCTGCTTCTGAGGCTTTTTCCATTCCTTTCCTCTTGATTGGATGAGTGTTTGATTTCCTTTTTCATTTCCTCTCTGATTTCTTTAGTATTTCAACTTCTTTTTGGAGCTTCTCAATCTCTTCCTGTAGCTGTTTGCTTTGCTGGTTGGTTTCCTTATCTCTTTCAGCATGGGATCTTTTCAGTGTTTCTACTTCCTTCTGGAGTTTGTCATTCTCTCTCTCTAGGTCTTTCTTGAGTTCTTCATTCTCTTTTCTTAGTTCTTTGATTTGATATTTATAATCTTGTAGTTCTTTAAATATGCTCCTAATTGTGTTTCTGATATCTGTGTCCAGGAATCTTCCATAGGGTTGGTAGAACTTGGTGCAGGACTATCCTGCCCCTTTCCCATGTTGTCTCTTCTTTGCGTTCCTGGCATATGGGCTTCTCCTTGCCTGTATTCCAATGTAAATGCCTCCTCACTGTGTTGAAGGCTTGCTTTGCTCGCTTGCCTCCTTCATAATCCCATTTTCAGGGGCGGGGGGGCAACACCTGTGCTTCAGCTGGTCTCAGGAGATCTCCTACTTTATACTTTTCAATGCCCCTGGTCCAGAGGAATTTCATATTTAGCCTCCATCAGTTGAGGACATTTCCAAGGAAGGGTTAACGCTTTCAGAATGGACATGGGACTTAAGGTGGTTTAAATAGTAACTATTCATTGTTTGGAAGGAGAAAATTTCTCTCTCTCTCTCTCTCTCTCTCTCTCTCTCTCTCTCTCTCTCTCTCTTTCTCCCTCCCTCCCTCCCTCTCTCCCTTCCTCCTGCTAAATACAAGAGGTTAGAATTGAAACTAAAGAATAAACAACAGAGCCTTCCACTGACTTCCTATATGAATTAGGCTTAAGGTCACAAGAGAAGCTGTGGTTACTGACTCAGCCAGTCTGAACCAGGTACTCTGTTACTTGCAACCTGAAGCATGTAGGATTTATTTGCAGTATAGATAACAAGAAAAGGTTCTTCACATCACACAAATTTCCTGAATTGACACGTTTCTGTAAGGTAATTAAATAATGAAGTAATTAAACTCTGTCAAGCACAGAATTCTTACTCTGACAGAGAGTGTAGACATAGAACTCTCATACTAGAGGCTGATAGTCCATACTGTTGAGGGAACATCATAATCAAGAGGCCCAGCTATGATTATCTTTAGACAGCAGGCACAGCTCAACTCATGTAGATGGCAGCTGTTTAGTTTGAAGGACAGTGTTGTACAACAGCTGCATATTCCTCAGTATCATAAAATGTGTGCAGCATACTTACTGTATTGTAATGTTTTTAAAAAATTCTAGGGCTCTGAGGTGACAAAAGGCAATGTGCAGGAATGGGCTGGGTGCAGTCTGGAGAGAACGCAGACTTTGTGCTGGCTCTGAAGAGAGACTGCTATGAGAGGGAGAGACTGGGGGAAAGAGGGAAGGACACATTCTCTGCTGGTTCTTGCAAGTGATGTGAAGCCACAAGGGTGCTTCCAGTGCTATGGATACTCCACTCACAGATGATCTGCACTTGGGTTTTCACTGCCATTGTTCAAATGCATGCAGATCTTGAAAATGATATGGACAGGCATTGAATGAATTACTCAACGTCTAGCTGCTCTCTGTTATGAAGAGATGGATGGTGACATCTGTTGACGTTGAAAATCTTTATCTCTGAACACATTGGAAGTCACCCTCTGCTTGACTTCCTGGTTTTAGATTGTGTTGCTCTCCTTTCTTCTGGCATGAAGAGACATAAAACTTTGCAAAAGAGAAAAAATATATGTTAGAGACTTTTTGAAAAGAATGGAATTCTGTTTACAATAGGCAGAGCTGAGTCTAGTCAACTGTACAAGCAGAGAAACCAGATTCCACCCCCAGGCAAGTAGCTCTGCAGTCTGGGAACAGAAATACCTGCCTCAGAAGCACAGGACTGCCATCTCCAGAGACACCGCATATTTACATTTCAAATCACTCTAACTGGATCAAGATTTGTACTTTATCACCTTCCCAGACATAGATTTTTCCTAATAGAGGTTATAAATACAGTTACTCCTAATAATATAAATTGAAAGCAGACTGCTTTTACCAGCTGCTGCCAAAATCATCACAGAACTGCCTCTAACTTACTATCAGAGGCTTATTTACCATAATTGACTTTCTCGTTGTTTTATCTTGTCTTTGACCCTGGACACCAAGCATGATGCTCCTGAATTTAAAGGAGAAAGTGATTAATGTGGCAAGAGCAGAGACAGTCAAGCTGGTGAACCCCGGTGGAGACACAGGAGAAAGCTGATAAATACTAAACAAACCACCGCCTCCTCATCCTCCTACTCTCTCATCTGCTGTGTCTTTCAAGTGGCCCTTTAAATGAGAGGTCACTGATTTTAAAGCCAAATACACCTCAGTGCTATTCAAAGCTTATTTATGCCAGGGTCAGGGAAAAATATTTACATCTAAAAATGCTGAACCATGAAGCTCCAGCCACGGGAAAGGTTACTCATATGAAAAATAGAAGTTTGAATCAACATAATTTCCATAATAGCCTTTTCCCCCTTCTCCAAAAACAAACTCTTGCCTTGAGAGACTAGCTACAGGTATCTCTTCTGCTCCAATTTGTTTTTGAGGCAAATCCCATATCAAAGGCTTGTGGGGCTCAATAAAAAATCCTTTAACTATGAGGAGAAAATAGCAAAGTAAATCAATTCTGAGAATACAGATGATCTGAGAACAGTGGCCTCGTGAAATTAAAGAACAAGCGTGGACATAAATTCATTCTGTGTGGGATGCACAAAATTAGAAATGGAATACCCAGTTTCTAATTTCCCTCTAATCAAGAGTTAATGAGTATTATAATTCACTTTTGTTTTCAAAGATCATCTGTATCTCCCTCCCACTTCTTACCGATTATCTTTCCATTCTATTGTTCTTTGGGTCTGTTCAGATACCTATTAGTTTACTAGAATTATGCTCTCTCCTTCTCATAAGTAAAGTCAGTCAAGGAACAGAGAATTAGTGGAAATTCAGTTAGCATATCACTGAGTACATTAACAGAGAAACATAAGAAGTGGTGTGTGGCCAAAGGAAGAGGAAAGAGAGCACATCCCCGATACTCAGATTACTGAAAACGTTTCTGTCTGCTCCATGCTTCATTCAAAAACATCAAGATTATTCGATTTTAATGGTTACTCTGTGGTAATTCATCTCCTCCTTTCTCTTCAAGCTATAAATTTGAGTTTCTATTAATCAATTTGCCATAATCTTGGAATAAGGCAGGAAAGGCCTTGGGTTTACATCTTGGCTCTGCCATGTACACTCACCATATTCCAAATCAGGTAAATCCATTCAGGTTCTTTATCTAAACATGAGAATGCAGCACATCAAAATAACACATACCCATCTCCACACTTGATGTTAAGCAGCTTCTACAGCCTCTGCCACATCATCCATCTCCAGTGGAAGCTTTCAGTCATTGTGTCTTTTATCCTATGAGTCAAAAAATAATAATAATGGCTGAGCACTTAATGTACACAAAACTTTGGACCGACAAACAGCAATCCATGAATGTAATCTACCCCCTTGAATTAAATGGAAATTTTATTTTTGAGAGATGTTACCAAAGGTTCATCACAATTTGTGAAGACTTCTGAACTCTTGGATCTTATTACAATGACTGGGACTTGTGGATCACCAAAGCAGATTTCAAGATCGGGGCCACTTTATCAGAATTATTCAAGCTGCATATATATGTGAGGATATATATGGAGAGAGAGATAGAGAGATAGAGAGAGAAAGAGAGAGGATAGTGCTGATTAGATAGATAGATGATAGATAGAAAGATAGATAGATAGATAGATAGATAGATAGATAGATAGATAGAGATGTAGATGTGTGTGTGGTGTGATATGTGTGTTTTACTACAGAGTAGTCGATAGAAAAAAATCACAAAGTACAGAGCAAAAGAACCTCATGCTCAAATCCAGTGAAAAAAATAAGTCTAGAGAAATGGCTCAGCAGTTAAGAGCACAGGCTGCTCTTGCAGAGGTCCCAGGTTCGATTTCCCAGCACCCATATGGAGGTTCGCAACTGTCTGTAACTCCAATGCCAGAGGATCTTACACCCTCTTCTGACCTCCATGGACACTGCATGACAATGGGTGCACTTACACACATGCAGACAATACACTCATACACATAAGATAAGCATAATAAAATATTTTTTAAAGTTTAAAAAATATGTGCATGTATACTATTGATACTTTTTTGGTATTTTTGAGACAGGGTCTCCCTGTAGCCCCAGCTGGCCTGTAACTCAATCTGTAGACCAGGCTGGCTTTGAACTCACAGAGATCTGCCTGCCTCTGCCACCCAAGTGCTGGGATTAAAGGCGTGCACCACCATGCCAGGCCTATTGATGCTTTTTAAGAGTCATTTTCTTTAAAAACTTGCAGGTCCTTCTATTCATGTAGAGAAAATTATTGCTTATCACTTATGTTTCAATTTTTCCTAAAAAATAAATTGGCATAAGGTGCTGAGACAACCTCAGATCTGAGTCAATGCTAACTGCAGCTTGAAGCAAGGAGTTTGGAAAGATTATCATCATGACAAAGCTACTCTGCTATGCAGTGAACTAGCTCACTGCGTATTTTGAACCTTCTCTGTTAGATATTGTGCTAGTATTTATTAAATGTTTTCAAATAAAACTAATTTCTAATTTTAAGTGAAATGACTAAATTATATTTAAATGTAATGTTAATGAAGAAAAGATTCAGGGGAACTCCTTCTTGCACTATTTTCTTGATTTATTCCTAGAATTGTCTTACCACTTTTTCTTCCAACATTTTCTCTTTTTTTTTATTGCTGCTTTGTGTATTTCATACATCATTTTCCAATTCAGTTCAGGCATATATCCCCTTCCCTTCCCCCCATCCCACCCCTACCCATCCCAGATCATGCATTCTGCCGTAACTTTTCTGCATCTTTCTCTTTTTTGTTTTGTTTTGTTTTGTTTTCATTTTTTTTAACAATAAGTGATAATTTGTGAGTACAAGCAGCCTTCATGTAAAACCAATTTGCAAGCAGTTGTGCCCAAACCCACACAGCTTATGGGTCCCACCATCCAGCGGGGGGGGGAGGTCTTGTATGTTCAATCAAGTTGATCAAATGAGTGTCCAGTCTATATTGTTGTAGTTTCACCATTCACCGCAATCACAGCCCTTACATTCTACCGTGCCCCCTCTTCAGCAGATTGTTCCCTCGGCTTAGAAAAGGGGCACAGGTGGATGAGAAGCAAAACAGTCTACTTTCTCTGGAGCTGTTGTCTTGGTCTCTGGTCAATTCTGGCTGTTTTCTTTCATGGGCTGACAGCTTGCCCAGGCATAACCTTTCGATCCTACTAATGAACAACATTTTCTAAATGTTATAGCACACAGGTACGCATGGCTGAGTGATACCCAGGGCCAGTGCCTGGTCAAAAAAGCCAAGACTGGCAAGATCACTGGAGCAGAGACAAGAAGATTGTCCCAAAGCAACTGAACTGGAAATAGAAACTTCATTGACATGACGCTCAATGTTCCTGAGCTAAAACTCCAATGGGGAAGGCTTGGATTAAAGACATGAGCGAGCCTTTCTCCCAGGCACAAAAATAGCCAGTGGACTCAGTCAATGCCATGGTGGAGAAAGCCAATCATATCATTCTACTGATCTGAAGCAGAGTTAAGTCAGTCAAAACAATCAATCCTGTTAGTCCACATACTCAGGGAAGAAGAGAGTAGAGTCAATTACCCAGGGAATTTATGCTGAAAAAAAAAAAAACTTTTGTTCTATAATGGATATTTGACATATTCCAGTATTTTTTTTGCCTGATCTATTCTAAGCATGCATTAATTCTCCACCTAAATTATGAAATGAAGCTGTAATTAAAGGTATCAGTTAATAGTTGTTACCTATGAAGGAACTCACTGGTTTTACCTTCTTTCTCTGTGACCACACACGGACACACACACACATTAATCATCAAATGTGTCAGCTTGAGGAAAAATTAATCATTCAAATGGAAACTTCAGCTTGACAAATTTTTATTTATATCCTTCCTTTGAGGACCCTCATTCTCCTTTGGAAGGTTATGGCCCAGTTTCAGAATTTGGAAAAAAAAATTGACAGATACACACGTTGGCATACATATATTTATGTACTCACAAATACCAGAATGTTGCATATCAATATCAAGGATCTCATGGATTCTCTGAGCTATAAATATAGGGAAAACAGCCTCTGTTTCATGTTCTTAGGATGGTGTTAGCCACAAAAGGCCCTAAAGCAAGCAAGAGGGGTACTATATACAAGGATATGAAATGAAATCATCTGGCTTGAGGAAGTAATTACTGGATTACAGTGAAATGCACAGTAGAATGAGCAGGAGTCACAGCATAGAAGACCTTATATGTCATGCTTAGAATTTCAAGTAGTCTACATCCTAAAAGTTAAAAAATAAGAGGATATTGAAAAACCTCTAAATAATAAAGTATTTACCTATAAAGTCAGAATTAAATCAGAAGAAATTCAATTAAGTTACTTAGTACCAATCACTTATAGGTGCTTCTTAATTAGACATGAAAACATACACAATTATCTATTTCTTTTTTAATAAAATATTTTTATTGGTGTTTCATGTATTTGATTCATCATTTCTCAGTCCAATTTAGACACACTCCCTTTTCTATGACCCCCACCCCAGTTCACGCATCCTGCCACACATGTCTTGCATCTTTTTCTCAGTCTTTTTAAAATGTAATTATTGATATTTTGTATATATCATACATCATTTTTCATTTCAGTTCAGGCATATTCCCATTCCCCTTCCCCCCACGCCACCCCATCCCATCCCAGATCATGCATTCTGCCATATCTGTCCTGCATCTTTCTCTCAGTCTTTTTTTTATGTTTAGGAATTCACATTTTCCACTGTTAATTTCATATTACTCTAAAATATGGATACATATTCTCCACCCATATACAGTAATTACAGAGTCTGAAAATAATTGGTGGGTGGATTCTAGAGCCCGTTGAGAGATTCGCATTGTAACAACATAGTTGCTTTCAGATAAACAAAAATATAACCAATATGTTGTTCAGCTTGCCTTTTGTCTGGGGCATTTGGTGTTAGCATCCACAAATGAGGGAAGCCATTCTCTGTTTGTCTTTCTGGGACTGTGTTACTTCACTCAGCATAATGGCTTCAAGCTCCATCCATTTACTTGCAAAGTTCATAATGGCATCTTTCTTTACCACTGAATAGTATTCCATTGTGTAGATGTACCACACTTTTGTCATCCACTCATCTGTTGAGGGGCATTTGGGTTGGTTCCACCTCTTCGCTATTGTGAAGAGAGCTGCAATAAACATGGATGTGCATGTATCTTTGCGGTAGGATGTATCTTGTCGGTTTATACCCAGGAGTGGTATGACTGGGTCAGGTAGTAGACTGAGTCTTTTAAGGGTTCTCCACACTGCTTTCCATAGTGGCTGCACAAGTTTACATTCCCACCAGCAGTGGATGAGTGTTCCCCTTTGCCCACAACCCCTCCAGCATCTTCTGTTGTTTTTTTGTTTTCTTGATCTTAGTTAGCCATACTGGAGTGAGAGATGAGAATGACAGGCTCCAATCATCTGTTTCTTAAGACAGTATGGAGTCACACAGGATTCGACATCAAGCCCTTAAAACAGAGTCCAGAAACATACATACATGGGAATTTTGTGACCATAAAATCTGTAATAAAGTTGACATTTGGGCTGGAGGAGATGGCCCAGTGGATAAAGTACTTGCTGCAAAGCAGGAGAATCTGAATTCAGAAAGCCAGCACTCTACAAAGCCAGTGGGCACCTGGAGTCCAAGGGCTGGGAGCCAGAGACTGGAGCTCCCTGGGGCTTGCTGGGCAGTCAATCTAGACAACTGGTGAGCTCCAGGTTCTTGTCTCGAAAAATAACGTGAAGAACAGTTAAAGAAGTCATCCAGCCTCTACCTCAAAGCTCTACACTCCCATGCACAGCTTTGCATATGTACACATACAAAAAAAAAAAAAAGATACTTCACATTATTGGGAGGAGTAGACTATTCAACGAGTGTCACAGTTCAATGAAATCTGTTATTTCAGGGAAAATATAAATTTAGATTCCAGCCACACAACTGGGGTTACAACCATAGGCAGCATTTACACATTATAGATGAGTAAAGAACTAACTCTAGCTGGGCGTGGTGGCACACCCCTTTAATCCCAGCACTCAGGGGGCTGGAGAGATGGCCTAGCTGTTAAGAGTGCTGACCGCTCTTACAGAGGACCGGGTTCAATCCCCAGCACCCACATGGCGGCCGAGAACAGTCTGAAACTCCAATTCCAGGAGAACTCCAGTTCCAGGGGAATCTAACACCCTCTTCTGACCTCCAAGGCATTGCACAACATGGGATGCAGACAGTACATTCATACACATACATAAATAAATTAAAAAAAAAAAAAAAAGAAAATCCCAGCACTTAGGAGTCAGAGACAGGTGGATCTCTATGAGTTCAAGGACAGCTTGGTTTATATACCAAGTTCCAGGCCAACTGGGGCTACAGGGAGACCCTGTCTCAAAAATCAATCAGTCAATCAATCAATAAATAAACTAACTCTGTAGTGAGAAAAAAGTAGGAGATACTTTAATAATTTTAAAATGTAAAAGATCTCCCTAAACAAGCCAGAAAAGAAAAATAACCCAAAGAACAAACTCTATTTCAAGCTCATAAAAATTAAAATATTGTCGGGGCTGGAGAGATGGCCTAGTGGTTAAGAGCGCTGACTGCTCTTGCAGAGGACCCAGGTTCGATCCCCACGCTCACATGGCGGCGGAGAACCGTTTTTAACTCCAGTTCCAGGGGAATCTGATGCCCTCTTCTGACCTCCGCAGCATTGCACGGCATGGGTGCACAAACCTACATGCAGACAGTACATTCATACACATAAAAAATAAATAAATAAAAAATAAAAAAAATTTAATTAAAATATTGTCGCAACAACAACTACAAAAATCCCCCAAATCAAAGTTTGACACAAGTGATTGATAGGGGAAAAGCATCCATGGCATAGCCAAGAAAAGTGTAATATCTGTTAGAGACAGGGATCTACTTTAGCACACCCATTGATTAGGGAAAATCAAACAACCTGACAGAAAAGCAAAATAAACGAGCAGGTAATTCCAAAAGAAGTAAAACTGATTTATAAACTTTTGAAAATAAACCACCTCTCTGGTTATCAGAAAGCTATGCAGTTTTTAAACATAGTATCAGGGATTCTTAATTGTGCTAAGAGCACTTCACAGGAGATCTACAAAGTTTCAAGTGGCACAATGTGGTACTATTAATCACGCCACAATGCTGTGTTGTAGACCTTGCTGCAAATTGCTCACCTTGCCTAACTAGAACTTCACACTCATTATTTATTGTTTTTCATTTCTCAGATTGCCCACACTTTAAAATGGTACATGTTCAGTACAAGCGAGGAAGCAAGGCTTAGGCTTCTTTTATAATGTGGAATGTGCACAGGCTACTGGAACTTCAGAGGACGTGTTATTCTCTTTTCTGTTGCTGTGATTAAAAGTACCCTGACAGAAGCAGCTTAGGGGAGAAAGAGTTCATTCTGGTCCACAGCTCTGAGTTCCAGTCCATCACTGTTGGGAAGTTCCAGTACCAGGATCTGGGGACAGCTCTGCATATCATGTCAGAAGACAGCAGTGATCTTGTGCATGCTGATGCTCAGCTTACCACCTCCACTTTATCCAGTCAGGAATCCTCTGTCTAGGGAAGGGCTCTACCAACCGTTAAAATGGGTCTTCCTATTTCAGTTAGTACAATCAGGATGAACCCCCACAGCCGTGCTCAGAGACCATTCTCTAGTGACCCTAGACGCTCTCAAGTTGACAGTCAACACTATCATCGAAAGCAATCTAAGGGATGAAATCAGAGTGTTTAACAGCCAAAATGGTGCATGTGATTCAGAACAGATGCCCACCATAGCTACTGGATGAGATTCCGCCACTGCACGTTCTGTTCCCCGCAACCTACAAGCTGAATACCAACCCATATATTTTAAAACGTGTTCTTGGCCCCTATATTTCTGCCTAAAAGAAATGCTCTTTTTTTTCACCCTTTAAATATCTTTATTGTTAAGTAATTCTAGATTCACAGAGAATTATGAAAATCCTGGGGTGAGATCCCAGTACTCTTCCCCAGCTACCCCAGTGATGAAACGCCCCTGACTACAGCACCATATTGCAACCAGGAAGTTAATGTTGGTATAACCCACAGATTTCATTCAGAGTTTGTCAGTTCAACAGGCACTGATTTGTGGGTGAGAGTATGGAGTTCTATATAATGTTATCATGATTAAATTCATGGAACCACCATCAAAATCAAGAAATAGAACTCTTATTAGCACAAAAATCCTCGCCCTACCCTTTCATAGTTACATCTTGCAAAGCTGAGCATTGAAAGCTTTTCTCTGTGTGCTATAAGCCTCCTCCTTAAAAATTACTTTAATTCTTATTTATGTGGGGAGGTGCACTCATGCTATAGCACTCGTTGAAGGTCAGAGGAGAGTTTGTAAGAGTTGCTGTGCTCCTTCCAGCGTGTGGGTCCTGGGGATCAAACTCAGGTCATCAGGCTTGGTGGCAAGCTCCTTTACCCACTGAGCCATCACATTGTCCCTGAAGACTCCTCTTCTAAAATTGTTTTCGTTAATAATGTGCATATGTGTGTAATGTATGTATATAAGCACCTGTGTGCCACCTCATGCAAGTGGAGGTCAGACGACAAATTTATGGAGTCAGTTCTCTCCTTCCGCCTTTACATGGGTTCTGTGATCTACTCAAGTGTCAGAACTGTGCCATAAGTTAGCCCAGGCATGTCTTTTTTTATTAATTTTATTTATTTCTGTATGTGTATGAATGTACTGTCTGCATGCAAGTTTGTGCACCCGTGTCGTGCAATGCCGCAGAGGTCAGAAGACGGTCTCGGATTCCCCTGGAACTGGAGTTCTCCTGGAATTGGAGTTTCAGACGGTTCTTGGCCGCCATGTGGGTGCTGGGGATCGAACCCGGGTCCTCTGTAAGAGCAGTCGGCGCTCTCAACCGCTATGCCATCTCTCCAGCCCCCAGGCATGTCTTTTTTAATGAAAATATTTTAATATAACTAGAAAGAACTAAGTTATATGTAGAAATCTTTTTAAGTGCATAAATAGGCATATGCATTTGTTTCTTTTGTAATTGTTCTGAAAAACTTATTAAAAATGAAAAGCAATCTTAAATCACCAGAAAGAAAGTGGTTAAATAAATGATGACTACCAGTCAGCCAATGAAAAAGAATGAAGTTCGGACTGGAGAGATGGTTCAGTGGTTAACAACACTTGCTTCTCTTGCAGAGGACCTGGGTTCAGTTCCTAACACCCACATGGTGGCTCACAGCTACCTGTAACTCTGGTTCCGGCTTCAATGCCCTCTTCCAGCTTCTTCCAGGCACTAGGCATGAGAAATACAGACATACAGGCAAGCACTCACACATACACACAAAATAGAGTAAATAAACCTTAAAAAAAGAACAGGATTAACCTAAAGAGACCAAACCAGAAAATTACAATTTTAAGGATTAATTTTAGAGCAAGTTGTACAGAATAATTTGTGTATTTAGTCTCATATTTTTAAGTATCCATATTGAAGTAATTAATTGTATGTATGGACATGACTGCATCATGGTATGTGAAATATATGTTTAAACATTATTTCTGGTTATGACTGTAAGGTAGCTTCAGAAGAGACGAACTTTTTTAATCTATACATGGAGAAAAGATGATTGTCCATGGGGTCTTGAGAGAGCTCAATCTATAAAGTACTTCTCTTGCAAGCACAAGTGTCCGAGTTCAATCCTCAGAACTCATGTAAAAGGCCAGGCATGGTGATTGGCTCAGAGTCCCAGCTCCTGGCCGCTTGCTTACAGTCCCAGCTCCGGGGAGGAAGAGACGTGGGGATCCCTGGGGTTTGCTGGCTGACCAGCCTAGTCTACTTGGTAAACTCAAAGCAGTGAGAGACCCTATCTCAAAAAGCAACATATATGGTGCCTAATGAAAGAGAGGAAAGGCTGTCCTCTGTCCTCTGTGTACACACGCACTGGTACATACACGTGCAGGAGAGGTTTGCTCTATCTAGTAAGATGATGACACAGATTGCTGCAGTCCCTATGGAATAAAATGGTAGAATAAGGATTTACTGCCTCTCTGGGTAACTGCAGAGCTGAGACCTCCATCTTCCTCCTACACTCTGCACTCCTGCTTCTTGGGCCATCGGCCATGGACTAGAATCTGCTCTACTGGGTCTCTAGCTCTCAGGTACTGGCCTTCCAAAACCTGCCCCTCGATGAACTTCCCAGCCTCCAGTAACCATGGGAGCCAAACCCATATAATAAATCATTTTATAAGTACATACAATTCCCTGGCTCTAATTCCCTGGAGACCCTTAGCACATGTATCTTTGTATGTATAAGTATATATTCAATACAGTGTATGAGAGTATATATTAATGGATGCAAAAGAGAATGCACAGATGTATAATGCCAGTTACAGCTGCAATATCTAGCAAAGAATGTCAGGAAAGGGCAGAAGTGGCTCAGCGCTTTGCTTTGTGTTCTCTGTTTGACATAGCTCCAATGAGAATGTACATTATAGTTTTTTTTTTAATTATATATTCTTTTTTAAATATTTTTATTTATTTTGTATGTGTATGAATGTACTGTCTGCATGCAGGTTTGTGCACCTGTGTTGTGCAATGCCACGGAGTTCAGAAGAGGGTGTCGGATTCCTCTGGAACTGGAGTTAAAGACAGTTCTCAACTGCCATGTGGGTGCCGGGGATTGAACCCGGGTCCTCTGCAAGAGCAGTCAGTGCTCTTAACCACTAGGCCATCTCTCCAGCCCCAAGTTCTACATTCTTAAGGAGTCCCTAAATACCAGACATACTCTTCAAACTCATAGCATGCCTAAAGCACACATTCGCTGTCAGAACTGAAAGCCAGTGTCACCTTTCAACATATACTGTGAAATAGTCCAAGTCTGAGGAATCAGCCACATCTCCAAGGTGGTGTTTTACATGGAATTTTACTCCACTGCTTTTAAAATTATCTAATTTATTTTTCAGTTTCAGATATTTGACCCCTGCGTTTCAGCCAATGTCCTCCACTCTCTTGTATACTAACTTTGTGTTTTGCTTTAAGGAGAATTCCATGCTAGCTCACTTGTTAAACCTGGAATGGACCGAACCAAAAGCCTAAATGCATAGGTCTTAGAGGAGAGTATCATTTACAGTTGATGATTGATTCACATTCTGTATCATTAATTCTGCAACGTGAATGGTGAAGCTTCCCATTATAAAACACCTAGGCATCTCTGTGTAAGAGCATTTTATCTGCTGTATAATGTGCCATAAATGTGAACCGTGGTACTTAGCACATGATACAGAACTGGAAGATATCTTAGCAACATGTGATAAAAACGTTTGCACAACTAAGCATCCCTCCAGCACAAAGAGCTCGGAGGATTTTTATCACTGGGTTGCTTAATTAGGAAAAGAACTCCATCTTCTACACAATGGAATTCTATGCAGCAGTAAAGAAAGACGACATCACGAGCTTTGCAGGAAAATGGCTGGAGCTAGAAGACATCATGCTGAGTGAAGTTACACAGTCCCAGAAAAACAAACGACGAATGGTATCCCTCATCTGTGGATGCTAGTGCCAAATTACCTAGTTGTAAGCATTTCTTGTGCACGGCCCCTTGAGCTTTTGTCCAAGCAGTTGGGAGTGATGCATATTGGAAACAGCAACAACAAAAACAGAAAGGACTGCATCAAAGAACTGACTGAAACAGTGAACTTCTGCTCAAAACAGTCAACTTCCTCATGGAGAATATTGAGAAAGACTGAGAAAGAGATGAAAAGCATGTTTGGCAGAATACATTAGCTCTGGTGGGGTGGGGGGATAGGGTGGGGGACATGGGTCTAAATTTGATAATCTTGTACAAAATATCTATAAATAATGAATATGATACATCCCTCTAATTGATATCCTAAAAAAAAAAAAAAAAAGAACTCGTTCTAGGTGAGTGGGTGGGGTCCATGCCCTACAAAGCCTGGATCTACAAAAGCACACATTCTCTGCCTTGGAAGGGGGTACCAGTATCTCCAGTGCTGAAGAGTTGTGTTCCCCATAACCAAGTCTATCCTATTTAATTCTCAGTATTTTTCCTGAACAGATTTCCCAGTTACATCTACTAAATTAACATCATTATTAACACCTTGCATTCAACAAACAAATACCATTAGAAGATTCCCATCCAGGAGTTAAAGAATTGGAAGCTCCCTTCACATAGGTCATGTTTTCATGCAGCGGCCTGGGGAAGACAAGGGCAGTTTGAGTAGTGGAGGAAACTGGGTGCTGCTTCCATTTTCCTTGCCAGTTTTCTTAGATGCCTAAGAGATGAATGAGCCATTGATTTCCACTTGATGAGAATGCTCAGTGGATCTGGGGAACTCTAATGAAATGATAGTGGAAGTCTAACTCTACGACACTCAGCACTCCATTACCCTGGCAGGAATTTGGGTCCGTTGATTTGTTTTTACCTCCAGTTCTAATTGTGAATTTAATGATTTGGTAGATTTCCCATATGAGATTATAGTTGTTGAAATAAAGGACTTCAAATGCATTAACACTGGTATCTTTCTGCCCTCTAGAGAGAAATCTTTCGCTATCACAGACTATGATGAGCCCACAAGGCAGAAGCCAGTACTTCCCCTTTCCACGTAGATGAAAAATAACAGAAAATGCAAATAAGTGGATTTTTTGAGAGAGAGTCTCACTCTGTAGCCTAAGGTGACCTTGAGCTCGTGGCAATCCTCCTGCATCAGCCTCTTGAGACCTGAGATTATAGATATGAAACAACAAGCCAGGCTGGCTTTTTTAAACTTGTAAATATTTGCTGCATGTTTTTAAATAAAATCTATTCACAATGTAGCATGCGTTTTGAGCGTGTTTGTTGTTCCTTCTTAATCTTCAATGGCCTTGTCTAGAATCCAATCTTGTCAAGTCGCTTCAGAACAAAATGTACTGTTACTGAGTGTCATAAAGGGGCTTTTTGTTTCCCCTACAATTTGAAACACAATGTTCCAGAAATCAGGACTGCAGAGCAGAGCGAATATTCACACATTCTCAGCTGTTTCAGGCTATTTCTTTCAAAAGGCCATGGCTTTAAATACTCTCAGGCAAAATTGGGATGGCTATTTGGGTGGTCAGAGAGAGAGAGAGGTAGACAGAAAGAAAAGCCTCGGCTGCGTACCTAACCCTAATTATTCCAAAGAGAGAGATAAAAAAAGCAAGTTCACACTGATACACTGTTCAATGGAGGATTGTACCATTTCAGATCTGGGGCAAGCTTGAGCACTGGAGGCCTATATTTTGTCAGGTGTCCAGGCAACACACTTGGCAGGTGGCTTGAAAAGTGGAGGGAAGTGAACACATATTGTTTAACCCACATTCTTGACACAGATAAGAAAATACAGTGGAGGTGAGGTGATTCAGTCAGCCCTGGGGAGACCTGGTCCCCCCTCTCTCCTTCACCCAATCTTTCCAGGCTATTGCTCTGATAAGGCATCAAAGCCTATAAGAGCACATTTGAAAATGAAAGGTCTATCACATTCCATGCTTCTTTTGAAACATCAAAAAGTCACATAAAGAAGCACTAGGACTAGGAAAGCCGACAAGGAGCAGGACGGTTCTGGTGAGGACAGTGGAATAGCTGGAGGTAAACCAATGTGTGGTCTGTGAAAAGGCATGGGCGAGAACCAGAAATGTGTGCTGACAAGATGAGACAGCCCGCAGCTGTGTCATGCTAATAAAAAGTTAATCTCAACTTTCAGACACTCTTCACGGTATTTTCCAGTTCAATGGCGCCGAGCTCATTCATGGTGCTACAGCACTGAGGAGGGTATTTACAAACTCCCCAAATCCAGACAGAATTGGAGGGAACTATTTTACACCTGGAGGATGTTCATAGGATGAGAACACTAACAGCCATGTCGGACAGCTACCCCTGCATCCTCACAAACTCCAGCTTCCAACTTAGATCAAGTCTAGAAGCACAGCCTTGATTGGACTGGCTTTTCCTTAGTTATCATGGCCCATGCCCTCACTGTCCAAATCTGTAGATAAACAGTTTCAGCTGAAATCTTTAAAACACACAATCATAAATGCTTGGATACGTCGTGGTTACCCTTTGTGACCTACTTTCTTCAGTTTTTTTTTTTTATTTTGAAATGTGTGTTTGTGCGTGTGTGTGTGTGTGTGTGTGTGTGTGTGTATACGTATGTGTTTGTGTACATGTGGGCGGGTGCATCTACATATGCGCACATAATGACAGAGAGCATTTCAGATCCTCTAGAGCTTGAGTTTCTGGCACTTCTGAGCCACCATACATGGACACTAGGAACCAAACTTGGGTTTTCTCCAAGAGCAGTACACGTTCTTAACCACTGAGCCATCCATCCCTCCAGTCCCCCTATAAAATCTGAAAAACTCATGTCAGGGCTGGAGAGATGACTCTTCAGGCAAGAGTGCTTGCTGTGTAAGCATGAAGACCTGAGCTCAGAGCCCAGTGTTCACACAAGAAGCTGGGCACGATCATCCATGCCTTTAGACACCATCACTGAAGTGGGCAAGTGGGAGCAGAGACAGGAGGGTCCCTGGGACCTGCCAACTACCAGGGGAGGTCAAAAGAATAAGGCAGTGAGTGATAGACCAGGATAGCCCATGTCCTCCTTGGGTCTCTGCACACATGTATATAGATGCACATGGGTGTGTGCATACACACACATACACACACACAAAACAAAAAGTCCTGAAACCATAAATACAAACTATTGTATTCACAGAAGCTTCCTTGAGGAAAATAAAAATCCAATAATTCTTCACATGTGTATCTTCTTGGTTCTATTGTACCACGGCCTCAGCAAAAGCCACCCTGGTCATTCTGCTCTAGGATGTAGTAGGTCCGCAAAAACAGTGTGGCTTGGAAGAACTATTGTTTTGAAGTTTAAAATCTTAGGCCAGGTGTGGTGGCGCACACCTTTAATCCTAGCACTTGGGAGGCAGAGGCAGGTGGATCTTAGTGAGTTCAAGGCCAGCCTGGTCTACAGAGCGAGGTCCAGGACAGTTGGGGCTACAGGGAGAACCTGTCTTTGAAAAGACAAAAAAAAAAAAAAAAAAAAAAAAAAAAAAACTTGGCTTATGACTTTTAGCTTTGTCACAGATCCATGCTTCATAAGAAAGCCAATTTAACTCTACCTGGAGCTCAGCTCCTAATGTACAAAATGAGGTATGACAAGAGCAACCTGCCCTGCTCAGCACACCATACAGAAGAGTCACAAGGAATAAATGAGTCAAGGCTTTGCACGTTTCATAAAAGTATGTTATCATTAGACAAAGCAACATCTACCTAGGCCCGATGAGGAAACCATTAAACATACAGGCTGAATCGATGGAAAACTTAGTCATAATTCAATGTGAGGAAAAGTTATGATTTTATTTCAAGGAATATATTTGAATTGAGTGGACTTTATAACTCATGATTACCATATTTTTAACATTCCACTGCAGATCCTCCTGGCTATCAGTGGTACTACTTGGTATCTTCGTCTGACCCCTGTACTTCTTTTCTTTTACTCTTTGCTCGTCTCCTCCCTGTGTTTACCACCTTGTCTTTTACGGGGATGTTTGTTTTCAGCTGTGTCTGAGCATCTTTGTTTTTGAGTATTTTGTGTATATATATATTTTTTTTTATTTTATGTATATGCATGCATTGCTTGTGTGTATGTAAGTGCACCCATGTTATGCAATACCCACAGAGGTCAGAAGACAGTGTCAGATTCCCCTAGAACTGGAGTTAGCCACCATGTGGGTGCTAGGAATTGAACCCAGGTCCTCTGTAAGGGCAGCCACTGCTCTTAATCAATGGGCCATCTCTTCAACCCCTGGGAATGCCAATTCTATAGCTATTGTGCTGTAGCATGCCCAAGATCATTGTGAGAACGTGGAGGCTTTGTGCTTGGGAGAGAGCAATGCTAGACTCTCTTCCACAAAGGTAAATTCTCCTGAGCCTCCAGTCTGCCAAGGACACTATTCTGCTCTGCAGACCCAGTACATACAATGACTTCAAGAGAACACATATTCAGGTAAAGCAAGAGATTTGGCAACTTGTTCAATTGTTGCAACTGGCCCTTCCAAGGCTCCCTGACTCCTGATTGCTTTCTGTGAGTGAAGGGACTAACAAGACTTTAATTACTTAAGGAATTCCCCTCAAGGAGTATTGTCCTGAATAGGTCTTCTTCCTAGTTTTCAAAAGGGTTTCAATTCTCTGAGAAGACTTTACTTTTGACTTTGATTTTGTGATGTGGAGACAGTAAGTACAGCCAAGTCAGAAGAAACGATCTAAGAAATGTTCTTTTGCAATTGGTCTACTCATCCATAATTCATCAATTGATTATGAACATAGCAACACATGACTTTTTGTTATATTTTGGAATAGTACTAAGGATGGAACTCAGGACCGCATAGATGCTAGGCAAGCACTCTAGCACAGAGCTAAATCTCCAGTCATGATAACATGGTTTTGACAAGCAACTCAAACACTATGAAAGTATCCAAAGAAAAATAAAAGCCTCTCCCCTTCCCAGCCCTTCCCTGAGCCCTACTTCTTGAGGGTAACCACAGCCAGCAGTTTTGTATGTTCCCTTTTGTGTGTGCCTGTAGACATATATGACCACGCACATATATGTCTACAAGCACTCTTAAGTTCTTTCTTTTTTAAAAACGTTTTATGTGGATGAGTGTTTTTGCTTACATGTATGTAAGTGCACCCCATGCATGCAATGCCTGTGGAGGTCAGAAGAGGACATGAGATAGCCTGGAACTAGAATTATAGATGGATGTTAGCTGCCATGTGAGTGCTAGGAGCCAAACCCAGGTCCTCTGCAAGAGCAGCCAGTGCTCTTAACTGCTGAGCCATCTCTCCAGCTCCTTAACTTCCTTTCTTTACTTCAACTTATCAATATATCTTGAAGTTCCATAACACGAAAGGTAGATATATTAAATTCTTTTCTATGGCTATATAACAACTTCTTGATGGTCACATCAAAACTTCAGTCTGTCTCCTACTGGTGGACACATAGGTCGCCCCCACTCCGTTTATACTATTTTAAATAATGTAATGATGAACTACTTTGTTTGTACCACTCTGCATAGATGTGCAAATAAAACCACAGGACAAACGCTAGAATTAAGACTTATAAGATTTGCATGTTTCAATTTGCATAATGCAAGTACATTTTAAAAAGATGGTACCAATTTTTACCACACAAGCATATGTGTGCACGTATATCCTCACACCCCATCCACTCTGTCAATTTCCAATTTGTATGATTATCACCAACATTATCAGTGAGAAATTGGTCTATGGTCTGGATTTACATTTCTTGAATTATGAATGAGCCTGAGTACTTTTATATGCATAAAAAGAGATTTTGTTTCTCTTCTAACTACTTTTTCATATCCTTTGCCTACTTTACCAGACCATTTATATTCTTCTTCTCAGTTGGAACATGTATGTATGTATAACATGCTGTGCATATGCAGTACAGATGCATAAAGAGCTGCTTCCATCTCTTTGGAGTACACTTGGAGATGGACATTTGCATGTATAGATCTTTGTCTATAGCAACTGTATTTTCCCCTGGAGTAGGTTCAACATTTGTAGCAAAATGGATATGACTCTTTTGTTGTTAATAATGATTCAGGTTCTGTCCTACTTCAGAAAATCTTACCCACCCAACATTGTTAAAAAAAAAAAACTTTCCCATGATACCTTATAAATCTTTTACAGTTTTCCATTTTATTTTTAAGGCTTTGGTACATCCAAGATGCACTTTAGTATGAGGACTAAGATAGAGATCCAATTTTTTTATTCCTAAATGGCTGAAAATGTTGTCTCAGTACTATCTATTAAATAATCCATCTTCCTTCGCTGATTTAAAATGCCATTTTTATCATACACTGGATTCCCTGAAGTATTTGAACCTACTTAAGATTCCATTCTGTTCCATTGATCTGTCTGCCTATGCAGATATTTTAGAAGCGAATACATTTATGGAGCTATAATTTAGCATATGTGGGTCTATTTCCAGGCTTCCGTTATTTGTATTCTTCCGAGTGTTTATTTGTCATTGTGTACCTTCGGCTTGACTTCCTCAAGGGCAAAGATTATGGATTCTCCTCCCTCTGTAATTCCCTAAAACACTAGTCTCTGCCAAGTTTGACATTTGGGAAACTGAAATCAAGCCAGACTTTCTGCAGAACCAGTGACAGTTTAAGTGGTTGGAGCAAATAGAGCTTCTGCTCAAGGTATTCAGCTTCAAAACAAAGTACGACAATTAACTCCTTTCATTGAAGATACTTTCCTATTAAGACATAAATATTATGCATTCACCTGAAAATATATTCATTATAATTTCTCTTTGGAGAAAGTTTCAGAAGAAAAATGGACATTGAGAGAGCCAGGCAATCCAGTAACCCCAAGATGGATTCCATCTCTTTTAGTATCACAGCATAGCCTACAAAAATTGTCCTTTGGGCCTGGAGAGATGGCTCAGTGGTTAAGAGCACTGACTGCTCTTGCAGAGGACCTGGGTTCAATTCCCAGCACCACATGGTGGCTAAGAAACTTCTTTAAGCCGGGCGTGGTGGCGCATGCCTTTAATCCTAGCACTTGGGAGGCAAAGGCAGGGGGATCTCTGTGAGTTCAAGGCCAGCCTGGTCTAGAGAGTGAGCTCCATGCCAGCTGGGACTATAGGGAGACCCTGTCTCCAAAAAAAAAAAAAAATTGTCCTTCTTAATCTCTCTTTTCAAAGAAGCAATGGCTCAGAGAAGTAAGTTAACAGCAGAAGTGGCCAAGGCTGGATTCAGAGCCAAGCTGTGTGGTTCCCGAAGTCCTGTCCCTCCTGTTCTACACTGAGGGCAGAGATAAAGGTCCTGAAGAATGGACGCGAGGTCATTTCCGGTGCCAGAGCTTGGTGGTTTCCCTTAGAAATGAATGAAGAAAAATTTCTCCCTGCACCAGTGCTAGGCGGGGAGGTGGACGGTGATAAAAGATCAGCATCTGCCACAGAAGACAGAAGCAACGGTGGCCTTGTGGGACCTTGCAGTTGTCAGCATCACAAAGGAAGGGATCAAAGAAACATTACCATGAGCTGCCCTAAAAATCAATCAATAAAATTCTTCTCTCAAAATAAACTCTAAGAAATCAACATTTTAAAGTGAAATTTTGAGAAATAGAGTAGATAAAAGAAGGGCATCTTAGCCGGGCATGGTGGCGCACGCCTTTAATCCTAGCACTTGGGAGGCAGAGGCAAGCGGATCTTTGTGAGTTCAAGGCCAGCCTGGTCTGCAGAGTGAGTTCCAGGACAGGCTTGCCGGGGCTTATCAGGGGAGGACCCTGTCGTCGAAAAGAAACAATTATCAAAATAAGAAAAAAAAAAAGAACGGCATCTTACACTTTAACATTGCTTTGAGAAGCACACCCTGGCTCTGGCTGATCAGGGGCGATGCTTTGACTGCTTCAGATTAGTTTTCCTACAACCGACGTTGGCGTAATCCTACGACGCACGATCCCGTGAGAAAAGAATGCTTGCCTGGAAGGTTCATGGCGCAGGCATGTAATTCCTCTTGATAGCTCTCCATTTCCCATAAACTTATTGTCTGGTCAAATTAATACCCCCAGTATTGTCGATTTTGCTCTCTAAATCTGTGAATTCACATTCACCTCATCCTCAGATGATCCAGGAATGAGGCCCCCAATTTGTATGAAGATCTGTAGCTCCAAGATCTTTCTGGAGAGACCATTATAAGTAGCTAGCTGCCTAGCTTCTTGATCTCTCTACTTCTCTTTCCTTCAGAGATCTGCAAATGTATTTAAGTATCAGCCTTCCTTCTCCCACTTCGACTTGGACGCTAGGAACCCTTACCTCCACCCCTACTCCTGACAGTCCACATCAGTGTCATGCCCTTTGTCGGAGAGAATGTGCCAGAATGGGTGAGTGTTTTGAGATCCTCGGGTGGTCAGAGATTTTTGCTCCAAACATAGTGTAAGTTCTCTTGTTCCTTCTGGTACAAAACACCAAGTTATCCCTCCCGCCCCCCCCCCCACCCCAGTGGACATGGGAGCTGATTAATGAGGCTCTAGAACCACTGCCATAACATTTCCTTACCAGTCCATCACTCAGCGGAAAGGAAGCCACAGGAACTCAGATTAGTATTCCTGAGGATACCTAATTTCCATTAATGATCACATTGGCTCCAAACTGCAAGTTACCAAACCAATGATGACATCCTCACTTTACTCATCTGCTCTTACTGTAGGCCCACTCTTTGGGACACCTCACTAGTTCTTTTGAAACTGCTTACGTTATCTAGAAGCCCTTGGAGGCACTTAGGAAACATAGTTCAAAGCCTTTGGGGCCCCACACAATCATTTCCTCTGTAATTCAGAAGGTAAAAGTTTATTTCTTTTTTATTTTAATTTATTTTTTTATTTATTTATTATTTTTTATTTATTTTTTTTTTTGGTCTTTTTGAGAACAGTGGTTTCTTCCCTTGTAGCTCTGGCTGTCCTGGAAAACTCACCTCTTAGACCAGGCTGGCCCCGAACACAGATCCAGCAGAGACTCCGAGTGCCTCTGCACTTCCCAAAATAGTGACAGGTATTAACAGGGGTTGAGGCCCAACGTCCCACCAACAAGCCCCGTCTATTTGATGCATTTATTTTATCTCTATGTATGTTTCATAACAACTTACTGTCTGCATTTGCAAATGTAATCGTCTGTGTTACGTGTTCCGTTGCTTGCTGCAAATGCGCGGGAGTCAGAGAGGTCAGAAGCAAGAGTTTTGGATTCCCCTGGAATGGAGTTCTCCTGGAAACATTGGCTGCCTCCCTCAGACGGTTCTCGTACCCGGGCATGTGTGTGGGTGCTGTGGAGTCGCTAACCCGTTGTCCTCTGTATAGAGTTAAGGCAGCGTGTTAAAGCCTTTTAACTAGGCCATCTCTCCAGACCCCGGAAGCTTATTTCACACCTCTCTGTGGCCTTAAGCTGCTTCCTCTAATAAGCCGGGCAAACTTGTTCACACACCAAACTTAGCATAACGTCATTAAATTAGGTAAACCCATTGAAATGCATATAGATCTAGCCTGTCCATGGAAATTACTTCATTCATGGGCATTAAATTGTGTTAGCACCTACCCTCATGACCTCCCTCTCTCTGTCAGCAGACTTCCCAGTCGCAGTAAGTTTCCTGTGTTATTTGATCACCACCTGTAATCTCCAATCCTGAACCCCAACATCTGATCTGTCCAGCTACTACACTGAGCCAATCCAAGCTCGACTGATCAGCCTGCCATCCAACTATTGTCATCATACTTTTCCTATCTGCAATCGGACGGAAGATGACAACATAGCTGACACACATGAGACCCAAAGAAATCCAAGTCTGGTCTGGTGCTAGAAGAGACCTTATGATGCTATTTAGTTTTCTTTGCTCTAAGGGTCTACCCTTTTTGGGTTAACAAAGAAGGAAGATGAAGGCCTAATTTTCTACTCAAGATGTTGGTCTTGTTTCTTTTTTTTTTTTTTTTTTTTTTTTTTTTTTTTTTTTTTTTTTTTTTAATTTTTATTTATTTCTGTATTGTTACGAATGATTGTCTGCATGCAAGTCTGTGCACCCGTGTCGTGCAATGCCGCGGAGGTCAGAAGTGGGCGTCGGATTCCCCTGGAGCTGGAGTTCTCCTGGAGTTGGAGTTTCAGACGGTTCTCAGCCGCCATGTGGGTGCTGGGGATCGAACCCGGGTCCTCTGCAAGAGCGGTCGGCGCTCTTAACCGCTAGGCCATCTCTCCAGCCCCTTGTTTCTTTATGAGCATCATCACCCTGCTGCAGGCAGCTTGTCCCAGCTCTTTCATTTATTTGGCAATTGTTTTCTCTTTATTTATCAGCTGTTAGGCAACATTTCAAAAAGAGACTGATGGGGGAAGATTTCAGATATCCTCCTTTGAATGTCTTGTTCTCCTAGCAAATGAAGTCGGAGTCCTTGTACCATTTAACGTGGCAGCAGGTAGATGAGACAAGTTGCTCAAATCGCATACCTATGGCTGCCTTCCACAGCTCAGCATCAGCCCACTTTTCACAGAGTTTCGCCGGGAAGAGTGCCATGTTCGGCTATCACTTTCTGCTTTATGAAAAGGAAGTGAGAGATCGGGATCGTTAGATTCTATAAACACTCGAATGCCTGAGCGATGTGGAGCCATGAGCCATTTCGCAGGGCTGCTGGAGACAAGTGGAGAGAGGAAAGGAGAAATTATATCTTAAACCTCCAGCGCATGCCGTTCTTACATGATGTCTAAAGAGACTGGAATTCAAGTTGAGCATTTGAATGTTAAAACAAAATAGACAATGTAACAATCTCGCCAGCAAAATAGCAGCCAGACTCGTGTTCTCCTGAATGGAAAGGGAAGAGAAAAGGAGAAGCAGATTGTCTAGGGAGGGTGTAGTTAAGATTCCTGGAGTTTTACATGAAATGTAATTTTGTTACATAAAGAGACTTAAAATGAGGGAAAGGGGGAAACTCGGGCTTAACTTCACAATCCACGATCCCATGACATATAATATTTCCTCATCAACAGTTCCAGGTATGTAATTCAATGCTATGTAATTCTGAAAATCATTCATGGGGCCAAAAACATGTCTTTGGAATATCCAAATTCCCTACTTCAAAACTGAGAACATTACTGCCATTTTTTTTTTCTTCAGTGGCACCACAGTTCCAAGGCAAATTAGTGGAAATCCAATGAGATTTCAGCACGAGCACAGCACTGTTCTTTCCCTTCGGGTATTGTTGTTTCCATGTGCTTTTTCAATCTGCTGCTCTTTGATGAAATGGAACACTGCTAGAAAAGCAAAGTGGTAGACTGGAGAGCAGGTGGCAGAGCCCTGTGTCTCCTGGTACTTGGTGACACTGGGCTGCCACTGCTCTGCAGTGGTGCAGGGCACAGAAATGACACTGGCCCTCCAGCCCTGGGCCAGGAAGAGACCTGACTGTGAGAACTGCAATTTTAGTGAAAATCAAAAAGCCAGCTGACAGGGTTCTCTCTCTCTCTCTCTCTCTCTCTCTCTCTCTCTCTCTCTCTCTTCTATTTCTTTTTTTAAAAGCCAATTTTTACTGAAGCTTTGTGCATTTCATACAAAATTTCCAATCAAGTCTAGACCCATTCCCAGTTCCTAGCCCCCCCACCCCACCAGAGCTCATGCATCCTGCCAAACATGTTTTTCATCTTTTTCTCAGTCTCTTTTAAAATTTTCGATGCAGAAGTTTACTGTTTTGAGCACTTCACCATTTCAGTCAGTTCTTTGACCCGGTCTGTTGTTGTTGTTATTGTTGCTCCTTGCAATCTATATCACTCCAAAATATGCATATATGCGTGCCACATATATCTTTTAGTATCTTCAGCTTATGATTTTTTTTTTTTATTAGGCTGAAAATTGTCATGTTTGAAGGCTCCTCCTTGGCAAGCCCAAACAACCATTAGTTCTGCCCCTGTGCTCCACACTGGGGTTTTCCCTTCCCATGGTCACCAAATGAGGTCCAGTAAACACCACATCCTGTCTTGATCCTTCTGTACTGGTCTCCATGACACAGCCTGGGTAGTCCAACAATGGCAATCAATACTCTGAAGAGGCTGAATCCCCAGTAGTAGCTCAGTCCACAAGTTGGATGTCTCAGCAGTCCCCATCTGACACTGAAGGTTTGGAGTATTCTTGGAGAGACATGAGTCTTCAGTCCATATTGGAAGGTTGAAAAGTTATATCTCATGTCTTCAAAGGATGGCAAAAGCAATGGCAGCCTCTGGGTAGCTGCACTTGCCACTAAGACAGGCAAAACAACAATGCTCTTTTTTTTACTTTTTGTCTTTTTACTAAGATCTCAAGTTTTATACCTGAAGTACAATTTCTTAGGCCTTACTAATTATTTATTTCTAGTTACACTTTCTCTTTGGATGCTTAAGGCCACACTGTTAGCCCAGATTAACCAAGGCTTTTGTTTTCTCTAGGTCAGTTGAGGATCTGGTCCTCATTTGATGGGGGGGGAGCCCCTGGTTCCTTCTGGCTTTTCATTTACCAGTTCCATTCACTTGAAGACAAAATCAGGTCTTGCTAGACCAGGCTTCCTTTTTTGAAGCATGAGCAGACTTTCCTCTTTATAGACTGGACACTGGCTAGAATCCCATTAGCGGATCTCTAAGACTTCCCTGCACAGGAAGACTGGAGACTCACATTTGCAGGATATTTCAAGAGATGCCCCCATGCTTAGTCCCCTGGGACTTAGTTGACCTCTGAGGGCAAGGAACAAATTTATCCCTTAAGTCCCTTGGCCAAATTGGTATGGGCATTAAGTATGGTTGTTAAGCATCCAGAAAGGCTAAGTTACACCAGCCTGATACTTTTAACTAGTATATAATATTTTAGAAAAGGCTTGGACAAAAGCTCAAGGAGCCTTGTATAAGAAATATTAAGAAGCACTCCCATAGGATAGATACTATGGTTAGACACAATGTCATGACAAACTAGATATTTTTCCCTCATTCTTTTGATTTTATGCATATATACCCTCCAACAATATACCAAAACTGCCTAAGTCTGAAAATAAATGGTAGCTTAGGTCTAGAACCTGTTAAGGGATTCACAATAGAAGAGCGCAGTTGTTTTCAGATCACAAGGAACATAACATTAACATTGCTTAGTTTGCCTTACAACTAGGTACTTGGTGCTAGCATCCACAGAGGAGGGATACCATTCGTTGTTGGTTTTAGGATGCTCTCTTAACCCAACCAGAAAACCCTTAGTTGCAGTTATCAGATTCAAGAGTACTCTAAGGGAGGTTTAGACGCACAGCCTGAGAGAAGTGTTCTTTGAAATATCACTGTCTCTCTCATGCACACTCACATCAGGGTGAGTTTATAGAATGTTGAAGATGGCTGGACAAAATAGATTTTGAGTCAGTAGACCACAGCCATTGAACACTTTATACACTTTCACATTCAGTAAGTTCCCAGTGACCATACTGAACCTGAAACAGCAGAAAACTATTTTCCAGATGGAGGACAGTAAATTTTAAAAGTAAGCTGGGCAAGGCATGCAGCTCATTGGTAGAGTGCTCGCCTACCATGCAAAAGTGAGGAATGAATGTATGCACAGGCTCATTTGATTGTGAGATGATGTAGAACAGAAATTCCTCACTCTTGGGCCCCACCATGCTCACTGTGGAGCACGTCCTCTGAGCTTATATCCATTCCCTGTGGCTTACGAATAAGAACTTTCCATATTTACAGGACTTACTTCTTATTAGGTAGAAGTAGAGCTGGCAAGACAGCTCAGTGTGCAAAGGCACTTACCACCAAGTCTAGAGCCCACACAGTAGAAGGAGAGACCTTACTCCTCCAAGTTATCCTCTCTCTCTCTCTCTCTCTCTCTCTCTCTCTCTCTCTCACACACACACACACACACACACACACACACACACACACACACTATGGCATGCAAGTGCCCCCACTCCTACATACAGTCAATGTAATAAAAAACATTTTAAAGAAATACATAAACGTTTCCAAAACTATATTCAACGTCTACAATAAGTCCCCAGTAGACCCTCCTCTCACCACTTGCACCAGCTACCTTAAGGGAGAATTGTGAACACTGACTGAACTTACAGCACATTTTCATGGCTCAAAAACATGACTGTGTCAAGAGAGGATGGCTCTATTCATGAAATATACATGTGTTTCTCTTCTCTTTCTGAGTTTATACACAGAAGTGCCATCTGTGTTATTTTCTTCAGACTCACTATAACAAAAATAACTGACAGAAACAATTTAAAAAGAAGAATAATTTATTTTTGCTCACGGTTCCAGAGGAACCCTCCCATTGTGGCAGGAAAGCCAGGAACTGGGAAGAAAGGGGATGTGTGGTGGGATATTCATGAATCATGAGACACCAACTGCTAATCATGTATTTCTTCCAGCTTCTAAAGTTTCCATAGCTTCCCAAAATACTACACTAGTTAAGGAATAAACCTTTTCAACACGAGCCTTTGCAGGACATTTCTGATTCAAGCCATGGCACCATTTTCAGGCCGTGGAGTTATACGAACCATTAATGCATTAATGTTTTCTACCTTTAGTGTATTAAACAATCTTAATCCTTATTATCATTACATTAAGCACATTCAGGTTTCAGTCTTCAAATAGTTTTTGTAAATAAAAATAGTGCTATCCAATAATCGATTAATTGGAAAAACAAGTATTCAAAAAGACAATACATACAAAAATTTTCACCTAGCATAGAGAATCATTATGCAACTGTTAGAGCTCTTGTCTGAGGATAAAAGTCTGGAGAGATGGCTCAGCGGTTAAGAGTACCGACTGCTCTTGCAGAGGACCCAGGTTCAATTCTCACCACTCACATGGCAGCCAAGACCAGTCTTTAAGCCCAACATGGTAGTACATGCCTTTAATCCTAGCACTCGGGAGGCAGAGGCAGGTGGATCTCTGTGAGTTCAAGGCCAGCCTGGTCTACAGAGTGAGTTCCATGCCAGTTGGGACTATAGGGAGACCCTGTCTCAAAAAGACAAATAAAAAGTCCAAAATTAATAATGAAAAGAAATTAAGAAAGGTGAAATTGCAATGAAATGAGCAGAGTGGATGGGAGTTGAATCCAAGCAGGTTGCCATGGTAGTCACTACAGCCTTCTGCTGGAAGGACATGTTGGTGTTTTCTGGGCTGTGGTAGACAGAGGTGGTCAAATCTCTGAGAGAGACCAGAAGGAGACACTGACAAGATCTAACATGGATAGTTGGATGCAGAAGATAACAAAGATGAGACATATTCACCTGTCAGAGTCGAGGCACAGAAGAATTGAAGACCAGATCATTGGGGCCATTTCTCTTTTTCATTTCATGACCATGGATGGATTACAGTGAAGTAGGATGTACATCTTTAAGGCCACCCTCAGAAGCCACCCTGTCATGGTCACCCATGTGCCCTTCCACCATTTTCTTCATGCCTCTGAAGTTCACTTTCCTTGCCTCTAAAATAAAACGAGTCCTGAAATGGATCTTATAAAGGAAGATACAGATAAGGAGAGACTCATGAACTCTCTCTTGGCAGAGAGATTTCAGAGTAGACTCCATGTGGAGTACTAAACAAAACAAGTTATTATCATTCCTAGCAAGTGAGTAAAATTCTGCATCCTAGTGAGAGTAAGATTCATCTAACCCTCGATACATCTGTCACCTATCACCAGGGTAAAAGAATAAGCAAGAATAATGTTGTTAACATTAAAAGTTATGAACAAATTATTCTGAAACCCTGCAAAGTAGGCATGATCTGTGAATACAGGAATTTAAGATCTTCTATGAGACACAGAATTTAATTTTTGATAAATCAACTGCCTATTCCTTTTTTCATATTTTTGGTTTGATTTTGAAAGCATACTAATTTCTCATATTATTTTTGCTTAGCTTCCTAGCACTTTGTTTTGGTAGAGAAATTATTTGTTATGACTCTATGATTTTTGTCTCTTCATATCTTTCAATCAGCCCTGGGATACCATTTTTTAAATATTTGAAGAATAAATTTATTATCCAAGAAGTGGCACCTTAATTGTTTTCTTAACACCTGAATATTTTATTGTGCAGTTAGTCTTCTAGTAGTTTTGTTGTCAGCTTCCCAGCTCTCAAAGGCTCTTATGAGGCTCTCTCTTAGTTGCTTGAAGAGTTGAAAATGCAGCAATCATTTGTGCATTTCATGTATGTCATCTTCTTTCAACATCATAAATAATGTGTAAAAATCAATGATAATTTTGTATCTGATGACTACTTCGATGCCATGTCATAGGAAAGAACTGCTTTGTGTGAATTCTAATATTCTCCTCTTTTCCCTTGAGAAAATTAGCCAGTAACTTTTGAGTCTTTTATTTTCAGTCAGATAAATTTTACTCATAGTTCTTTAATAGATGGGACTGAGGATACCAAAACACAGTCATTCTACTCTGGTCCAATTCAGTAATGTCATACTTGACCAAGAACAATTAATTTATATTTAAGTTAAAATAATAAAAACTTTGACAAGTAATATTTGCCATTTATTACTAACTGGTTAAAATAGCTGAACGAGTTAGTTATTAACACAGAAGCTGTGTTTCCTAATGTAAAAAGAATCAGAAGAAAGCCAAGCATGATAGTGCATGCTTTTAATCCCAGTACTAAAAAGGCAGAGACAGGCAGAGCTCTTGGAATCAATAGCCAGCTAGCCCAGCTCCTTGCTTGGTTCCAGGCCAGTGAGAAATCATGTCTCAAAGAATAAAAAAACAATGTCAGTTACATATACAGCTGTCCTGTGGCCTCCATCTGTGTGCAGACACACAGGCACGCACATATGCAACTTTGACTACACATTCATGAACACACACACACATACAGAAACAAACAAACAAACAAAAACGAACATGAAGGTGAATATCTACAGGAGCTCCGCACAGTGACCATTCCACAATACAAGCTGTGAGTCACTAAGTAACGCCAGCACAGCACTAGGGTCGCACAAAGAGGTTAGTACATGTCTTCTAAAGCAGCTGGAGTTCCTGACAAGTTGCCTAGAAAATAGCAGATCTTAGCTGGGCGTGGTGGTGCATGCCTTTAATCCTAGCACTGGAAGGCAGAGGCAGGCAGATCTCTGTGAGTTCAAGGCCAGCCTGGTCTACAGAGTGAGCTCCAGGCCAGCTGGTACTTAAAGGGAGACCCTGTCTCAAAAATTCAAAAAAAAAAAAAATAGAAAATGGCAGATCTTTAGTTGGGAAGGGAGAAAGACCTTAAGCAGTTGTTAATTATACTGCCATTCTCGACGGTTCCTTTAACTCCATAACCTTTCTTATCTTTCTATCCTGCCTCAAGAGAAAGATATGAACAAAGAAGTTCATTTTCTCTCATAGCAACACCTACTTGTAAATGCAAGTAACTGTACCTCTTAAAGAATCCTTCCTTCACCTTGTGTTTCCACGATATTGTTAAATTACAGAACTTACCAATAAAATTAAGGAAAGGTTAGTTTAGATTTTAGAGAGCTGAGTTGAAATGCACAGTCCTTGGTGGTACTCTTTTCTGGATCAATGTTTAATTCTCAGTGGTATGTATGGACTGTATGTATAAAATCTTAATAGCAACTATGCAAAGTATGTGGATGCTATGATCAGCTCCAATATTCGAATGAAGAGCACAGAAATTATTCCTGAAACAGGATAGATTCTGACCCAGGCATGGCCTGCAGAGCCCCCTCACAAGGAGTCTGTCACAGTGCACAACACTGGCCAAACAGCTGCCTGCACAATCCCATTTGAGTTTGTACATTCCTATAAATAAGAGTTTACAACTATAATTCCAAAACATGAGTTCCAAACAGCTTTCCAGCACACTCTTCCTTACAAAAAGGACCCACACTCTGGAGAATTCTTGTATTAAACCTCACCCACCAGAGCTCAGAGACAATTGCTGATGAAGGGGTGGAAAGATTGTAAGAGCGGGGGAAGGAGATTCATGACCATAAGGAAACAGTCTTAACAGGCTCCTGGGACCGTGCTCATATGAACTTACAGCAATGATATCAGCATGCACAAGACCCATCTGTCCTAGTTTGTCTTCCATTGCTATGACAAAACACTCTGACCGACACCAACTTGGAGAGGAAAGGGTTTATTCAGCTTACATCTCCTCGGTCACAGTTCATCACTTAGGGAGCCCAAGGCAGGAACTCAGAGCAGGAACCTGGAGGCAGGAGCTGAAGCACAGGCCATGGAGGAATACTGTTCACTGGCTTGCTCCCCTGGCTCATGCCCAGCCTGCACTCTTATACGGTACACAACCATCTGCCCAGGGTGGCACTACTCATTGTGGGCTGGGCCCTCCCACACTGCTCAACCATCAAGACAATACTCCACAGATGTGGCCACAGGCCAATCCAATGGAGCCAATTCCCCAATTGAGGCTCCCTCAACCCAGGTGTGTCAAATTGACACTAAAGCTATCCAGCACAATTGACCCCTTGTCAACTTGACACACAAAACACATCACTATTAAACCACCACCTTTCCAGTTCTTATCCCCAAAGTATGATGTTAACATTAATCACAACCTAAGACAGTACAACCTTAAAAGCCCCACAGTCCTTAAAATGTCCAAACACTTAAAAGTTCACAGTCTATTAAAAGTCTCTTAACTGTGGGCTGCTGTAAAATCCAAAACAAGTACTGTCTTATTTCAAAGGGAAGAATCAGGCACTCTCAAACAAAACCTAAGTCCAGCAAAGTAGCTCAAGGCTGGACACCTGGGATTCACTCACGATCTTCTGGGCTCCAAAGGGTTTCGGCAGCTCCCCCTCTCTGACTCTGCCATCCGTGGCACACACAGCTCATCTCGCAGGCCCAGGCCGACTCCATTCCACACCTGCCGCTGCTCTTGGTGGTCGTCCCATGGTCCTGGCATCTCCAAAAAGCTGGGGTCACCACTGAAACTGAGGCAGCACCTTTGCCAATGGTCTCTTCTGACCTCTCCTGGTGCAAAGCCTCAGCTTCTCTCCATGACCCCTGCAATCCTGGGGTCTCCACTGCAACCGAGGTGCACTTCCACCAATGGTCTTTCCTGACCTCTCACAGTGCCAAGCCTCGGCTGCTCTCTGTGACCCCCTCAAATTTCAATACCAGAACCATATAAGAGACTCTTATACACTACCAAGTCCTGCTTCTGGCTTGACATGGAGGCTCAGGCCCCTTCTAGACCACAGCTTCTGTGTGCTGACCCTGAAGAAATTCTTCCCAGAAGATTTCACCACAGTGATGCTGGTCTCTTGTTATTTACAGCTGATTTTTCAGCCCCAGCTAACCAGCATCAATTGTCCCAGTACAACAAAGATTTCACTTTGGGTTCTGGTCTCTTGTTACTTACAGCTGATCCTTCAGCCCCAGCTGACCGTCTCCACAGATTACACAGTCCTGATGATCTCTGTTCCCCTTTGAAACTAGAAACTTCACAAGCCAGGCCTCCATCTTCTACAACTCCTTCAGCAAAACTGCTCCAAGCTCCACAGCAATGATCTTTAAGCATTCAATGATCTTCCAAGCCCAAAGTTACAAACGCCTCCACAATCCTTCCCCAAAACACCAAGGTCAGGTCTGTCACAGCAATACCCCACTCTTCTGGTACCAATTTCTGTTCCAGTTTGTCTTCCATTGCTGTGACAAAACACTCTGACCAATACCAACTTGGGAAGGAAAGGGTTTATTTAGCTTACATCTCCTGAGTCACAGTTCATCACTTAGGGAGCCCAAGGCAGGAACTCAGGCCAGGAACCTGGAGGCAGGAGCTGAAGCACAGGCCATGGAGGAATACTGTTCACTGGCTTGCTCCCCTGGCTCATGCCCAGCCTGCCCTGTTATACGGTACGCAACCATCTGCCCAGGGTGGCACTACTCATTGTGGGCTGGGCACTCCCATACTGCTCAACCATCAAGACAATACTCCACAGATGTGGCCACAGGCCAATCCAGTGGAGCCAATTCCCCAACTGAGGCTCCCTCAACCCAAGTGTATCAAGTTGACACTAAAGCTATCCAGCACACCATCCAAACACAATCAGACAAAAACAGCATAGGGCTGTGGAAATGGATAGGAGGCCACAACTTTAGCAAGGAACTATCACTGCTGTGTAGGAGTTGATCTTCCTTAAGGGAGTGACTCTAGACAGGCTGACCAGGCTCCAGTGGATGAACTCACACCAAGGGACAGCTGGGTACGAACTTCACTCTGTAAGCCTTAACATGTATGACAGAGCACATGAAATCCTGCAGGTGGGCTATGGGGCTGCAAACTGGGAAAATGGATTGTATGAAATCCACAAAATTTCAATAAAAAATATTTTGAAGAAAAGTGGCTTTTTAGCTTTCCCTGATTTCTTTCACAACAAAAGGGAAGACATGAGCATTTTCGAAGCTGTTTTATAAACTTTGCATGATTCTAGGCTAATTGCAGAATTTAAAATATTAGTAAAAATGAATGTAGACAGATTTTGAGTTGTATACTGGGGAGGTAATAGTGCTCTTATGACTTTGGAATGACATTTGGGGAGGGCATGTGAACACCACCCCCTGGAGCTGTGCGGTGCACAGTGTGTCTGACCATATGCCACCGCCCGGACGTTCTTATGGGCAATCTGCTTCACCTGTGCTCTATTCCAAGATGTTGCCTGTTTTGCTTTTCAGTCTCCAAATATCCTTCAAAAATTAATATCTTAAATTCTTTCTCAATTGTTAGTAGAGAACATTGTCATATCAATATGCTAAACATTATGAGCACTAGTCTTAAACGAGTTTACTTCATATAATTTTGTTTTCAGGAAGAGTCAATGTTTGGGTTTACATCTGTAAATAATATTAACTGGATGGAGTACCTTAAGAAATAGTTGTGTTTCCTTGCCTATAGAACAATGGCCAATTGACTTCACTACTTTAAAATGTCTTGGCAATTTATTATGTTCCTTCATAGGATTCATGTGGTTACTGATATCTCTGGGTTAAAACCATAATTGTTTTTGAGAATGAAATGGGAAACACTACTCCAGGTCAGCAACTGCAGTGGCTTCCTCTCCCAATGTCCAGAAACCTGCTGAGCTGTTCTCTCTTCCCACAGGACCTTCAGCGCTCTTGCTCCACTACTGCCATTGTGTCTTGATTGTGACTTAATCGTATTTTCAATCCCTCGACCCACTTCAATGTCAGCAAACTGCTGTTGATCTTGAGAAGCCCTTTGTTGTGAATCCTGCTGAGCCACTTTCTGCAGAGAACTGGCCCCTTTGAAGACCTGTCCCAGTGGTCTTTGTGTTGGCTGGCTGGCTGAAGGAATAAAGTGCATGCCTTAGGTAAGATTCTTCAGTGCCTTTCCAAACCATGTTTGTACACTTTAGTAGTCATCCTAGACTCTCAGCTGACCTAAGAAATTTGTAGCTCTATGAAAGCTCTGGTAGACGCTCAGAGTATTCCTCAATCTGTTTTATTCTTTTAAAGCAAACCCCCAAAAGAAATGACTTGTGGGCAAATATTGATTTCTTTTTTCCCAAATATCAACTACTATGTATGAAAGGACACCTAAACATGAAATTGAAAAAGCTTACATGATCAAACTAGGGAAAAGGTAGAGAATGAAGACCATGCTTCCCTACCTCAGGGACACAAGGATGAGGGAACAAATGCAACACCTGTAACACTTCCAGTATGTCTTCTCTACGCAGCTAAAGCTACATAAGTTGGTAACTTAAGACTATGCATCTCAAAATTAAACACTTTTTTTTATTTTGTTCTATTTTTAACTGAATTAATAATTGTATATATTTGTGGGGTCTAATCAATGTGATCTTTTTGTGAACTACATGGACATTATTAAAGCAGGGTAACATATCGTATCACTTTATATGTTTATTGTCCCTTTGTGGTGAAGACATCTAAATACTGTTTTAAAACTACTTTGAAGTATACAGTGAATTATGGCTGTTCATATGAATCACCAACAATAATTGCCCTTGTTGCAATTCAGATTGATTACCTGGGTCTATGAAGGAGGCTGAGGGTTCTGCATTTCTTTCTTTTGTGTAAGGAGGGGGTAATTTGTTTGTTTTCAGATAGGGCCTTATTCTGCAGCCCAGGTTAACCTATGATTATGCACTTGTAAACAGCTTTCCCTTTCGTGATGTTAATTCCAATCATCAGATACCGTACTTCAAGGGGCATAGAAGCACATCACTTGCTGCTCATGACAGACTGTGTGGTATCTTATAACTTATAACTTATAAGTCCAGAGTTGACATCTCATCTGCATTGCCTACCTCAAGAATCCTAGAGAATAAAGAAGGACCTAACACCCTCAGCCCAGTGGCTCCTGCTGCCCATGAAAAGATTCCACCCACACAAGGAAGGGAACTGGCAGGCCCTGGTACCGTGTGCTGCAGGCTCAGTGGTCTCCCCGCTGTCCGGGGCTCTGGGGTTGGTTTTCTGCATTACCGGCATCAGTGAGGTGGAACTGAGGATTACAAAGGGATAAGCTAAATGGCAATTGCTAGTGTATTGTGGTGACTGGCACCTTTTCCATCAGTGTTTTCCATTTCTTCAAAGCCATATGGAGCAGCTAATCTATTTAGAGAAAACGAACAATACCTATTCCCAAGTGGCAAGTGTAACCAAAGTAAAAAAAAAAAGATATTTTCTTTTATCCCAAAGCCTCCAAAATGTTCACAGATCTTACTATTATCATAAAAATAAATGACAAAAAGGGTTTAGTTCAGCTAGAAATCACCCTGCTATTGGACACATAGAGCAACTTAAAATAAAATGCACAGCCTTCTAGGCTTCAGCACCTTCTAGCCTTTAGCACTGAGATAAAAGTCCAATATGAAAGTGCCTAATGATCTATGATTCAAAGACCTGCCTGTTTTAACAGAGATCATGGCCAAAGAGTTAGAAAAAGAAGGACTTCAGATCCAAGACTAAAAATAGTAGATTTATGCTCAGATGGTTTGTTCCTTTGGAGAACACTCCGACCTTACAGAAATTCTTCCAGATGACTTCCTTGCTCTGCCTAAGAGTAGTTGCATCTGGGAAAAAAAATACAGAAATTCCAAGCTAATAGTCCTCTCTACCTGATATAGAGACTTTGACCAAAATTCACAAGAAATATTTGTCCTTGACTTTCCCAAGGCACATATCAATAAATATGGATCTAAGAGAAATATTAGAAATGTTAAAAGCCAAGTTGTACTGGTCCAAGTTTGACTTGGAGCCTAGTCAGGAAGCCAGTGAGAACCTATCCTAATCTATAATATTACTTCCAAGTCAGCACCAATCTCTGGGTTGCGGTGAGCAGCCAGCCAGGCACCTGCTTGAAATCCAAGGGCTTCAAGGCCTGGCCGTGCCTCTATGCCAATTGCAAGTATCTTTTGTTTCAAATGCCAAATAAGACACTTTCTCCCCCACAGTATGTCCTCTGGAAAAGTAAATTATGAAAATTTTTGAATCTTTACTATATTTGTTTCAATTCGCTACTAGAGTGTCTCTCATTAACTAACCACGAGAAACTAAAGGGAGCAAAAGAAGGAGCAACAGAAAAGACATGTTCAGACCAACATAATACTGATTAGCAAGCCACCCAGTGGGGATCTTAAGTGTTCACATATCTGGTGCCCGACCTGCATGTGGGCCTCTGCCAAAGGTACACTTGATATTCTCTGCGTTTTTGCCTTCAGTGAGATGAAAGCAAGCAGAGGAGCATCCCTGGCAGGCCAGTGTTGGTGCCCCAAGTTTCAACAGAGGAGGGACAAAAATGGTTCTCATCAGTCAGAAATCCAAAGCGACTGATATTGACAAAATTTGGTACAACTTGATAGAATGTTGTTCCCTTCATCTATACTTAGGTATTCATAAATAGTAAATAAAGCCTTTTATTGTTTTTATTTATTTTACCTTTTATTTGTGTATGTGTGATTTGGTTTTTTGTTTTTTGTTTATTTGGAGACAGGGGCCTACTATGCAGCTCTGGCTGGCCTGATATTATGTCATCCAGCCTTTTCTTGAACTCATGACATTCCACCTCCCTCAGCCTCCTGAATGCAAACATGCCCCATTATGCCTGGATCACTGCATTGTTTGTTTGTTTGCTTCCTTGTATGTTTGGTTTAGGAAACAAGGGTCTCCCTATGTTGTTCAACCTCATCGTGATGTCAAGATCTTCCTGCTTCCACCCTTCTTAATAGCTTGGATTACAGGTCTGTGCCAACACAGCCAAGCAGAAACAAAGCTACTGAAGAATAAGAGATGGCTCAGCAGTTAAAGGTGCTAGAAGCTTTTGCAGAGGTCCAGTGTTCGGTTTCTAGCACCCACATTGGGTGGCTTATGACCACATGGATCTTTAACTCCAGGGAACCCAGTGCCCTCCACACACATGTGTGCATACACTTATAGACAAACATACATACACATTAAAAATTAAAAAGAAGAGTGCACAGAGCTTAGATCGGAGATTTCCCAGGACCACCTGAAGCAGAGGTAGGAGCCAGCACTTCAGCCAGGCAGATTGTTGGAAAATTCTATCACTGGGTTGTTGGATAATTGTTTCATTGGTCTGTTGGATAATTCAATCATGGTCTTGTGGGGGCAGAGTCACCCTGCTAGCTGGTATAAGAGATGGGCCTGTCACCACTGTGACACTTCAGTGCACAGAGCTTACATGGGGGATTTCCCAGGACCACCTGAAGCACAGAGTAAGCAAAGCATACCATGCCCAACCCGCCCCACCCCCGCCCTTGCCAACTGGAATTGCTGAGGGAGTGTCCAAGTGGATTCTTTGGAGAACCTTCAGAACAGAAAGGGAAGAGTAAGTTAGGCTTCCAGTATATAAACTAAATTGAAAGCCTAAAACTTAGACAAGTCAACAATCAATAAACAAGGAGAAAACTAAATCAAACAAACAACAAAGGCATCTGAAGGAGGCAAGCAAAGCAAGCCCTCAACACAGTGAAGAAGCATTTGGGATTTGCATTAGAATACAGGCAAAGAGAAACCCACATGCCAAGGACACGACGAAGGGACAGCATGGGGAAGATGCAGGATAATTCCACACCAAGCTCTACCAACCCTGTGGGAGATTCCTACAGTGGGATCCCCCTGGGGAGGGCCCAGGATACAGATATTAGAGGAGCAATTGCAGACATATTCAAAGAAGTCAAAGACTATAAAGAACAAGTCAGAAAACTAAGGAGAGAGAATGAAAAACTCAAGAAGGACCTAGAGGGAGACAATGATGAACTTCTGAAAGAACGAACTAAAGGGAGAGATTGACAAACTCCAGAAGGAAGTGGAAACACTGAAAAAGTAAACCAACCAGCAAAGCAAGGAGCTACAAGAATAGATTGAGAAGCTCCAAAAGGAAGAGGAAATACTAAAGAAATCACAAGATGAAAAGAAAATCTAACACTCATCCAATCAAGAGGAAAGGAATGGAAAAAGCCTCAGAAGCAGAATGGAGGAGGCAGAACAAAGAATATCAGACCTGGAAGATAACACAGAACAACTAAAAACTCAAGTAAAGATTATGAAAAATTTAAAAATACACAAATGTGGAACAACCAGGAACTGTGGGACACTATGAAAAGTTCAAACCTCTGCATCATAGGGATAGAGGAAGGAGAAGAATCCCAAGAGAATGGTATTGATCAAATGTTCAACAGAATAATAGATGAAAATTTCCCAACACCATAAAAAAAAAAAAGACAAACCAATACAAATACAAGAAGCACATAGAACTCCAAACAGACAAGATCAAAAGAGCAACCCCCCATGCCATATCATAGTTACAATGCTAGATGCTCAAAACAAAGACAAAATCCTTAAAGCCACAAGAGAAAAACAAGTGACCTATAAGGGGAAACCTATCAGAATTACAACTGACTTCTCGGTGCAAACTATGAAAGCAAGAAGAATGTGGAGCAAAGCATTCCCAGTGTTAAAGGACTATAGATGCCAACCCAGGTTACTATACCCAACAAAAATGTCAATTATAGTTGAAGGAGAGAGAAAAACCTTCCATGACATAAACAAGATGAAAGAACACATGTCTAGAAAACCAACCCTTCAGAGAATACTTGAATCAATTCAAAGGACAGAAGGAGCAACCATCCCCAGGCACCTAGAAAGAGAAATTAATAAAAGCATAACTGCAGAAGTAGAAACCTAGACCAAAAATGCAAATGGATAATAAGGTGAAAGGAAGCAACAGAAATCTTTCAATTATAACCTTAAATATTAATGGACTAAACTCCCCAATCAAAAGACAGAGACTGGGAGATTGGATTAGGAAACAGACCATCTATATGCTGTCTACAAAAAAACCCATCTTACCCTCAAGGATAAGCACCAACTTAAAGTGAAAGGATGGAAAAAAAAATATTCCGAGCAAATGGTACCAAAAAGAAAGCAAGTGCTGCTATTTTAATATCAGACAAAATAGACTTCCAAGTAAAAGAACTCAGAAGAGACAAAGAAGACAAAGAAGGACATTATATCTTTATCAAAGGAACAATTCACCAACAAGATTTCATAATCATGAATATATATGCACCAAACTCTGGTGCACCAAACTTTATAAAGACAATTCTCCAGGACCTCAAGGCACAGATTAACCCCAGCACACTCATAGCAGGGGACTTCAATACCCCACTGAGCCCTTTGGACAGGTCAACTGGGCAAAGAATAAACAGAGAGAAATCTGAACTGAATGATATGATACACCAAATGGACTTCACAGAAATTTACTGAAAATTCCACGCTAATACCAGAGAATACACTTTCTACCTAGCACCCCACAGAACATCCTCCAAAATCAACCACATACAGGGACACAGAAAAAAACCTCCACAAATACAAAAAGATTGAAATAATTTCATGCATTTGATCAGATCACAACGCAATAAAGCTCAATATCAACACAAGGATAAGCCCTACTATCTATAAGAACACGTGGAGACTAAATAACACACTCCTGAATAATGAATGTGTCAAGGAAGAAATAAAGAAAGAAATAAAAGCATTCCTGGAACTGAATGACAATGATAATACAACACAACAAAGCCTATGGGATATGTTAAAAGCAGTCCTAAGAGGGAAGTTTATAGCCCTGAGTGCCTACATTAGAAAACAGAAAGAGCACAAGTGAATGATCTAACACTGCAGCTAAAAACACTTGAGAAACAACAACAAATGAACCCTAAACACAATAAGAAGAAATAAGAAAAATCGGAGCAGAAATCAATAAAATAGAAACAAAGAAAACAATACAAAAAAAATCAATGAATGCAAAAGTTGGTTCTTTGAGAGAATAAATAAGATAAACAGACCTGTTGACCAATGGAACAAAACTGAAGATCCAAATTTGAGCACATATAATTTCAGCCACCTCCTATTTGACAAGGTGGCCAAGAAGACACAATGGAGGAAAGACAGCATCTTCAGCAAGTGGTGCTGGCAAAACTGGATCACCACTTGTAAAAGAATGAAATTAATGGGCTGGAGAGATGGCCTAGCGGTTAAGAGCACCGACCGTTCTTACAGAGGACCCGGGTTCAATCCCCAGCACCCACATGGTGGCCAAGAACCATCTGAAACTCCAATTCCAGGAGAACTCCAGTTCCAGGGGAATCCGACACCCTCTTCTGACCTCCGTGGCATTGCATGACATGGGTGCACAAACCTACATGCAGACAGTACATTCATACACATACAGAAATAAATAAAATTTTAAAAATTTTTGAATAAAAAAAAAAGAATGAAATTAAACCCCTATCTCTCACTCTGGGCAAAAGTCAACTCCAGATGGATCAAAGACCTCAAAGTGAAACCCCACACTCTGAAGGTGATAGAAGAAAAAGTTGGCACCAGACTACAAGACATAGGCATAGGAAAAGACTTCCTAAATCAGACATCAGCTGTGCAAGAATTAAGGTGGACAAATGAAAAATGGGACCTCTTTAAACTCAAAAGCTTCTGTACATCAAAAGAAACAATCAAGAAAATGAAAAGAAAACCCACAGAGTGGGAGGAAACCTTCACCACAGATACATCTGGCAAACCATTGATTTCCAGAATATATAAACTACTCAAAAAACAAAGATGAAAGAAAACAAATGACCCACTCAAAAGATGGAGCAAAGAGCTGAACAGAGACTTCACAAGTGAAGAATTAGAGATGGCTGAGAAACATCTTAAAAAGTGTTCAATGTCACTACTAATTAAGGAAATGCAAATTAAAACCACTTTAAGATATTATTTCACTCCAATAAGACTGGCTAGGATCAAGAAAACAAATGATACCAAGTGCTGGAGAGGTTGTGGGGAAAGGGGAACACTCATCCACTGCTGGTGGGAATGTAAACTTGTATAGCCACTATGGAAAGCAGTGTGGAGAACCCTTGGAAGACACAAAATGAGCTTGCCACCTGACCCAGTTATACCACTTCTGTGTATATACTCACAAGACTCATCTTACCACAGAGATACATGCACAGCCATGTTTATTGCAGCTCTCTTCACAATAGCAAAGAGCTGGAACCAACCCAAGTGCCCCTCAACTGATGAGTGGATAGAGAAAATGTGGTACATCTACATAATGGAGTTCTATACAGCAGTAAAGAAAGATGACATCATGAATTTTTCAGGTAAATGGATGGAGCTAGATGATATCATGCTAAGTAACACAGTCTCAGAAAAAAAAATGACAAATGGTATCTCTCATCTATGTATTCTAGCACCAATTACCTAATTGCATGGCAAACTGAGCAACGTCAATGTGATCTGAAAACAACTGTGCTCCTATATTGTGAATCCAATAAATAAATAAATATTAAAAAGGAACGAAGCTCTTCATACCATGGATCATTTATATATACTTAATTAACATGTTTTCCCCCTGTAAGAAAAAGATTTCTGGAACTAAATCTCTCCTTTAACAATGGCTGGGTTTTATTTAAGTTAGAGTTATCTAATCCAACCTAGTCAGGAGTAGCCTGAAGCTATTATGTGTGTATTCCTTTTTATGTAAGTGGGAAACTAAGAGTATAGAGGACTGGGTGCCACAAGTATGCTGTCACACCAAAAAGTCTTTCCACACATGCTGAAGAAAGCTTCTGGTTTTCTGTCTCCTTTATGCTGACCCCATCATCCCTGTTTGATGTCCTTGATAATACTCAAAACATCCTGAGAACGGTTGTTCAAATCCATGCTGACACATATAGAAGGGATACCTGTGTGAAACAGAGACAAGCTTGAAAAGAATTGCATGTTTCTTTGCAACCATAATTTTCTAGCGGATTGCACGATCGAAATGCTGATTCTCCTGGTTTTCAGCATCCAAAGTTCGCCCTGTGCTCCAGCAGCTAATGGAGCTGCTTCTGGCCACAATGCCATCTTTAGAATGCAGACTTTACAGACTGTGTCAGGCTGACCTTTGCTTGCCTTCTGCTGTTGATCCTCCTGCATACTGATCTGTTCTTCCTGAAAGAACAGTGGAATGCGACCTAAATCTCTCAGTCCAGATAAAGTAAAAAGAGGAATGAAATTCATTTTTCCGTTAGGTAACTAACTTCAGTCTCCTTAAGGTTTTGGTATCATCTGTTCACATGAATCCCAGACATCTCACTTGAACTTTTCCAAGCACAGAGGATAAAAGGTGAACAAGATGAGAGCTGGAGCTTCAGAGAACTTACACGGTATGGGAGACAGACAATAAAGAAACCAAAACAATGCCCAGGAGTGGTGGTGCATCCTTTTCATCCCAGCACCAGGGAGGCAGAAGCAGGTGAGTTCAAGGCCAGCCTGCTCTACACAGCAACTTGCAGGACAGCTGGGGCTCCACAGTAAGACTCTTGGAAAAAAAAAAAAAAAAGAAACCAAAACAAGTGTGAGCCCATTATAATCTTATGGTCTTATGGAGCAGCGCTACGGGGGGAAAGTACCTACTTAGATGAGACGATAGAGGAAAGGTCAAGGGCATAGCTAGAGTTGGTCTGTCTGGGAAGATTACCTCGGCACAAAGGCTCAGAGAATGAGAACATACTTACAGATATCCCAACACAGAGCTGTCCAAGCAGAGAAAGCTTAACACTTTTGAAGAACATGAAGTATCCATGTGACTGGGCCAAGTGTAAGAGCAACAGGCATTGAGACCTCATAGACCAGGAGAGGTGAGATCACGTGGGGCCACAAGTAGGAGGCATGTTGTTGTTCCAAATGAACCATTGGAAGATTTTGAACATAAAATAACCTTCATCCACTTCTCAAGCTGAAGGACCCTTTATATAAGGATGGGTAAGATCATAAGCCCTGAGACCTCCCAGAAGTCCAAGGGAGATGTTGAACCAGGCCAGCAGCGGTGACCACGGCGAAGCTGATCACATTCTGTCCATATCTGTGGGCTGGAAATGACGCGGTTCTGTTATGGGAGGTCTGTGAGTTAGAGAGAGGCACGAACGGTGACACCTGGCCTTTGGCATGAATCACTCTGTGAATGATGGCACCGTTTCCTAAAATGGTAAGAAGAAATAAGTGGGGAAAGGGGAACCAAGAGTTCTGTCTTAAACATGTCAAATTTAAAAGTGTTCTTTATCCTACCCATGCAGATGTAGAAGAGGGAGGGGTGTGTGTGTGTGTGTGTGTGTGTGCACGCGCGCACGTGTGAAAGAGAAGGGCTAGATTCATCTAGAACCACCTAAAACACATGAGAAGTAGAGTACCAGACACAAGAACCTGGAGAGAAAGAGTACAGAGAAAAGAAGGGAGGGAGCCATGGGGCTGCATCCCCTAAATTCTTAAGTCAGAATGCAGAGTGCCCACCGGAAGAGAACAGGAAGTCCCAACTACTGTGTGGGAAGAAAATGAAGCAGGCTGAATGACCTGTGCCATTGCAAATGACCTTCCAGAAGGTGGGAGCGAGCAGCAGGCCAGTTGTTACTGACACATCCTGTGGGAGCAGTACTGAGCTCCACTGGATATGGCTAGATCAGAACCGTTGGAAAGCTCAAAGAGGATTTCTGTAGCAAGTTGGGGAGGAGACATTCAGTACAGTGGGCCCAAGTATGAATACGATACATTCCTCTTTCTAGAGAAGCAGGTCACCAAAGATGGGATGAAAACTGAAGGGTTCTGACAAGGGAGTTTGTAAAATGCCTTTGAACTCTAGCAGCAACGACAATGGGAGAAAAGGATGCATGGAAGAGGGGTGCATAACCATAACCGCAAGATCAAAGGCACTGAGGTGAGAGGCAGAGACAGGTTACTATAGAAATAGGACTCTTCAGCCACTGAAACACAGACAAGAACACGGGTCTACGTCCAGTTCAGGTAGATGTATAATGCACTTATGCAGAAATGCTCCTCTTTATTCTTTAGTCTTTAGTGAAATATGAGACAAGGTCATCTGCTGAGTGAGTGGAAAGGGAGTTCAGTGCTCGAGGAGCAGGACACGGAGTGAAAGTGTCTCAGAGAGTGGAAGTGTAAGCTAGCCAGGGAACTCTAACAGCTGTCTGGCACTGCAGATTGCCTGCCTGGAGATTTGTAAACACAGTTAGATGACTCCCAGGCTCCCCACTGCTTCAACAATGTTGCTAAAAGAAATTTGTATGTAATCTTTATATTAAGAAGACTTTTCCCTGCATTCCTATTTCCCTGAAAATAGGGGAAAAAAAAATAAATGTAGTTGAATCCATGTCTAAAAGAATGATATAAGATGGAGGCATGGCAGGTCACAGCTTTAAAAATATAAGATGGGGCGTAGTGGGGCACAGCTTTAATGCCAGCACTCAGGAGGCAGAAGCAGGCAGATCTCTGTGAGATGAAGCCAAGCCTCATCTACGTAGTGAATTCCAGGCCAGCTGGGGCTATAAGGAGAACATGTCTCAAAAAGACCAACACACACACAGACACACACACACACACACACACACACACACACACACACACAAATACACGAGAATGATATAAAACCAAACTGTCCAACCTAACATTAAAGCCAAATGATCTTTATTCTTGTTTTTCTTTCTACATTAAACTTATGAAACTTAAATCATTTTCTTCTAGTAGAAAAATATGCAACCTTCTCTCAACTCCCGCCAGTGAAGCTCGCTCATACAACTGATAGTAATTAGCCCAGAAAGCCACAACTGGCCAAAGTGCAGAGAATAAGAGATTACAGAGTGCTTATTCGGAATAGGATGACTAAATCAGACCTCCGCCACCCACAGCTCAAGGATCATTGAAGGAGAGGGGGTGGAAAGAGGCGATGACCACAGGAAACAGCTTTGCAGACAAGGAGTGCAGGTGGGGGAGAGGGGGAGGAGTCTAAATATGATCAAAATATATTGTATGGCATTCCCAAAAATTCAGTAAAAAAGAAAAAATAATGAAACCAGAAAAAGAAAACTGTGCGGTCCTACAGAATATTTAACCGGGCTGCAACCTGGTTAGCAGATTGCCACCCAGTACTGTCTCCTCCTTTCTTTTAGTAACAAGCGCTTTTGACTCCTACCTCCTACAATTAGGACTGCATTTCCCATCCTCCTCCACAGTGGCCACAGAGCAAAGCCTGTGTGATGACTGTAAAGAAAAGTAGTTTACCAAAACCCAGAAGCTTTGATTAAGATCATGGCACCTCTATATGAGTATTTTGCCTGCATGCCTTGTCATGCAATGCCCATGGAGACGAGAAAAGGGCAACTAGTTACAGCTGGTTGTTACTGGCATATGGGTGCTAGGAACCAGACCTGGCTCCTCTTGAGGAGCAATAGGTGCTCCACCACAGGATCATCTCTCCAGTCACCTTAACCTGCTTTAGTTTTCAAAGGTTATTTTTGAGAATTTCATATGGATTTATTTGCATTACTTCTATTGCTCTCAGTCCCTCCAGCTATGCCCCAGTCCTTCCACACACTCCTGGATTTCTTGCCCTCTTCTTTGACTATTACTGTTATACATACATACATACATACATACATACATACATACATACATGTTTGCATGTATAATGCTCTGAGTCCACTTATTGGCACTCATGTGTACCGTGTTTAGGGCTGTACGTGGGATTAAATAACCTCTCTGGGAGGTAATCCCTGGAGAAAACTGATTCTCCCTCCCTCAACATCCAGTGATTGCCTATAGCCTTCATCTTAACATAGGATCTGTGAAATCCCCCCCCCATCGACCTCAGCATGTCAACTGGTTTTTGTCATTATGCAGATATCTTAGGCTGTCGTATTATTAAGATTTCGTTGACTTAGCTTCATTATCATGTCTAGGATGCATTAACTAGCAGCAGCCATCTTGTCCTTAACAAAGTTTACAGAACCATCCACCACCTGGGCTGCAAACTTCTGACCTCAGTACTATGAAAGCAAACCATGAGGAATGCCCACTGAACTAAGTGATGTACCTCTAATGTCTTAGCTCCTTCTTCTTTAAAGCATTATCAAATCTTTTGTTCAAATGTAAAATCCTCATTTATATTTCGATCTCTGTTTCAACAGATCAGAGTGGTGGAGCTTACTGTAGGTAGAGTCCAAATATTCCTACTCCAATCCCTTGATCAAATGCCCTATGAGCTGCTGAGTATTCCCAAGTGGGTCAGGGGCCAGAGCTACTCTTCACTTGCATTGCCGTGAAGGTAGATTTCTGATCTCCAACATAGCTCAGCACAGGGCTTGCCTGGGCAAATCAGACAAAGGAGCATGACAGAGTTCTTTCCATGAACCACTGGAAACTGGCTCTCCAAATCCCACTGCTGTGATTACTCTTCTATCCAAGGCAGAAACCTAGATCTGAAAATGACGCCTCTTGTACAAATATACTTCCGAAGGATATGCCTGGAGGGAGAGGACCTATTCTTTCTCTCCTTTTTCCCCTTAGCAGATTTTTTCTTTTTCTATTTTTATTGAATTTTTCTGCATTTCATACATCTTAATCATATGTAGACCTTCCCTTTATCTGCATCCCCATACCCCCCCCATCAAATTTCATGCACTCCATCAGGTAGGTGAAGACTTGTTGAGTCAGCTTTGTGTCCCTGGATGCCTAGGTGTGACTCCATCCACTTGAGCCTGGTCAACCCATCCAGCATCACTCCCTTAAAGCAGATAGCTCCTCAGCTAACCCATTTTCCCAGGTCACTGCTGGGTTACTGTCTGGCTTGTTTGCATGGGTGGTGGGCATACTGTCACACTGGTGTGAGTTAATCTCATATGAACAAGTTCCCAGGCACTTGGAAAGCCCTGCTTCCTTGTGGTCATCCACCACCCCTGCTCTGACTGTCTTCCCACCCACACTTCTGCAGTGTTCCCTGAGTCCTGGGTGGGTGAAGTCAGTATCGGAGTCTTATCCAGGCTCACAGGCTCTGCAGTCTCTTATTCTTTCCATTTTGACCAGTTGTGGTTTTCTGGTTAATCACAATCCACTGCATGAGGAAACTTCACTGGTGAGAGTTGAGAGTTGCATTAATGTCCTCTGGGGGGGCGCTATTCTAATAATAAAACTGTATCAGCTTACATAATCTATTTAGTAACCAGAGGCACATATATTTTCAGTTCTGACCTGTTATTACAATAAAGGACAGAGGGCAATATGCCAAACAAAAACAATTATTTGCGACAAGTTATAAAAGCTACGATCTTTATGAAGTAAAATATTGAGCTTATGTTATTTTGATAATTTATAGGTAACTTTACTTTTTTCATATTTCATTATTATTAAACTGAAATAAAACTCTTTCCCTTAAGTTATCATTTATTAAAAATCTCCTGGATTCGTAGGCAATTTAATGAAACATAACTTGCAGAGAGAACAAAAAACTCATCTAATACTTCAGCAAATTTCTCTCTAAAAAAAGGGGGGGGGATCTGTGCTTTTCTTACTGTATGCAAATAACATTGAGCCAAGAGAAACTTTTGTAGAAGCAAGCCATGGGAGTCTGTCTCTGTATTTTTATTTGATCTCTCTCTGGATTTAATGCCCTCATGAAGCCCAAATGGAATATATGCATGTCACAGCATGGCAGAGGGATAATATATTTTCCCCTGCTCTGCCGAGCATGAGTTGTGTGTCTTGCCATCTTGAGAGTCCATTGTATGGCACATTTATCCCCATTAGAAAAACTTGGTTGAATAATATATGGATAGTACAGCCATTTGTGATAAATATGTAAAATCATAACCTCATATGTCCAGAGATCGGCACATACACCCTGAAGCTATTAACTGTGCATTGACAGGCTTTTGCTAAACCAGGCTTTAATTTCAAAGACTGTAAGGAAAAATATGTTGATTATATTTGTGTATTTATTCAACCTCAAAGGCTACAATTTCAATTCCAGGATAAGAAAACAAAAACAAAACAAAACAAAAGAACTTGCCACTTTGACCTTGTGAATTCACTTTGCTTTCTCTAAACAAAATACTACTCACATGAGGGTGTCCATCTGTAAGGACTGCTTGGTTAATCTGCGACGATGTATCTGATTCCTTTTTAATTTCTACTTATATGTATGTGGGGGGCTGTGGGTGTGTATGTGTATGTTCGTGCATGTGTGTACAGATGCCTGGGGAGAACAGAAGAGGGCACCAGATCCCCTAGAGTTGGAGTTACAGGTGATCATGGGAACTGGAGTTTATAAGTGGTTGTAAGCTTCCATACTGTGTCCATGCTGGGAACTGAACTCAGGTTTTCTACAAGAGCAGCAAGCACTAAACTGCTGAGCCATTTCTCCAAGCCTCTGTTTCTTAAAACTGTCAGCCTTGTCAGAATGTAGACTGCCACTGTTGGACTACCTGGGCTGTATATCATGGAGGCCAGTGCAGGGGGATCGAGACAGGACACGGGCTTACTGGACTTCATTTGGGGAACCATGGGAGGGAAAGAATCCCATGTGGAGAAAAAGTGCAGAATTGATAGTTGTTTGGGGTTGCCAAGGAGGAACTTTCGAGCACTTCCTTAAGGAAAACATGACAATCTTTTAGGAAAAAAAATCCTACAATTCAGTGATATGTGTATGTATGTATGTATTTATGTATGTATATATATGTATATAGATAACTATATATATGTATATACACTGTAGCAATACAAGTTGTAGAGAACAACAACAAAAGAACTGAAAAAAAACTCTGGAAAGACTCAGAAAAAAATACAAGATATGTATGGCAGAGTGCAGGGACTTGGGTGGGGTGGGGGGCATGGAAAGGGAAGCGTTTCTAGATTCGATTGAGAAATGATGTATGACCTAAGGAAAAAGTTTAATAATTAAAAAATATATTAAAAAAAAGAAAAGAAAGAAAGATGACCTCATGAACTTTGCAGGTAAATGGATGGAACTAGAAGATATTAAGTGAAGTAACACAGTCCCAGAAAAACAAACGACAAATGGTATCCCTCATCTGTGGATTCTAGCACCAATTACCTAATAGTAAGTATTCCTTGTGCACAGCCCCTTGAGCTTTTGACCAAGTAGTTGGGAGTGATGCATATTGGAAAGAAGAAGAAATACAACAACAGAAAAGACTGCATCAAAGAACTGACTGAAACGGTGAACTTCTGCTCCAAACAGTCAACTTCCACATCAAGAATTTTGAGAAAGACTGAGAAAAGGATGAAAAATATGTTTGGCAGAATGCATGAGCTCTGGTGGGGTGGGGGGGTAGGGAGGGGGACACAGGTCTAGATTTGATTAGTAACATAATCTTGTACAAAATACATATATATATATATATATATATATATTTGATAAAAATAAATAAAAAGGCCCTGACTGTTGCCAATAAAATGAGCTATTCCCTCAAAAAAAATAAAAATAAAAAACTTCATTTCCAAAGCCAAAGATCACAAAATAAAATAGTGCAACAAAATAAAATAGTGCATTTACGGGCTGGAGAGATAGCCTAGCGGTTAAGAGCACCAACTGCTCTTGCAGAGGACCCGGTTTCAATCCCCAGAGCCCACACAGCAGCTAAGAACCATCTGTATCTCCAATTCTAGGAGAACTCCAGTTCCAGGGGAATCTGACAACCTCTTCTGACCTCCGTGGCATTGCACAACACAGGTGCACAGACCTGCATACAGACAGTACATTCATACACATACAAAAATAAATAAAATTTTTTTTAAAGTGCATTTATAAAAAGTAGCCTAGGGAACAATCTGTGGAAGAGGGGGCATGGTAGAATGTAAGGGCTGCGATTGGGGTGAATGGTGAAACTACAGCAATATAGTCTGGACACTCATTTGATCAACTCGATTGAGCATACAGCCCCCCCCCCCCTCGCTGGATGGTGGGACGCATGGGCTGTGTGGGTTTGGGCACAACAGCCTGCAGATTGGTTTTACATGAAGGATGCTTGTACTCATAAATTACCACTTATTGCTAAAAAATGAAAAAAAAACTGAGAGAAAGATGCAGGACAGTTATGGCAGAATGCATGATCTGGGATGGGGTGGGGTGGGGTGGGGTGGGGGGAAGGGAAAGGGAAGTATGCCTGAACTGAATTGGAAAATGATGTATGAAACACACAAAGCATCAATAAAAATTAAATAAATAAAAATAAAAAGTGGCCCCAAATAAGCAAATGTGTGTAGTTTACACCCCAACATCTACTAGTTGTATATTCTTGAGCAAAATTACTTACTTCAAGTTTCGGGTTGCTCACCTGTCAAGTCCATGATGATAATACATGCCTATAGGATTTTGTACCAAGTGCACATAACACTAGTGGCACTCAGAAAATGTTGTGTTTCCACGAAGCTCCATCGGAGCTCTGCCCAGTGTGGCAGTGAAAGGAAGGGTATAAGATGCAGGAGACAAGGAAGGAACTTGCTGTTAACCATGTTCTCTGGTCCCCCTGATCAGCTCCCAAGGCAAAAGGCAGTGTCCCCCTAAACATACTGGAAAGGGAGACACAAGATCCATAGGAACACAACAAAGGTCTGGACTGAGCCTAATGGAAGTCTTGTTTCATAGGCAGGTTTATAATCTCCTAAATTTGCATCTGTGTCTATGCATTTTAAGCACAGAGAAAACAACTTTGAACAACTTTACAATGAGGCAATGATGGCCGGGGCCAAGGAACAATGTGATTCATGGAATCTTCCTTATAACCAGATGTTTCAGATTTTTTTTCAGATTTTTTAAATTTTTTATTGGTGTTTTGTGAATTTCATACATCATTTTTCAATTCAGTTCAGTATATTCCCATTTATCTTCCCCCCACCCCACCACATCCCAGATCATGTATTCTGCCATAACTGTCCTGCATCTTTCTCTCAGTCTTTTTTTATATTTAGGAATTCACATTTTCCTCCATTAATTTTACATCACTCTAAAATATGAATACATACTCTCCACCCACCTATAATAATTACAGAGTCTGAAAATAATTGGTGTGTGGATTCTAGAGCATGTTGAGAGTCATTATTTTTTTAATTTTTTTTTATCAAATCTAGACCATGTCCCCAACCCTGTCCCCCCACCCCACCAGAGCTCATGCATTCTGCCAAACATGATTTTCATCTCTTTCTCAGTCTTTCTCAATATTCTCCAAGTGGAAGTTGACTATTTTGAGCAGAAGTGCACTCTTTCAGTCAGTTCTTTGATGCAGTCCTTTCTGTTGCTGTTGTTGTTGTTGTTTCCAATATGCATCACTCCCAACTGCTTGGACAAAAGCTCAAGGGGCCCTGCACAAGAAATACTTACAACTAGGTAATTGGCACTAGCATCCACAGATGAGGGATACCATTCGTCGTTTGTTTTTCTGGGACTGTGTTACTTCACTCAGCATGATGTCCTCTAGCTCCAGCCATTTTCCTGCAAAGCTCATAATGTCATCTTTCTTTTTTTTAAATTTTGTAAATTTATTTTCTGTATGTGTAAGAATGTACTGTCCCTGGCATGGAGGTTTGTGCACCCGTGTTCGTGCGAATGCCGTGGAGGTCAGAAGATGTGTTGGATTCCCTGGACTGGAGCTCTCCTGGAATTGGAGTTTCAGATGAGTTTCTTTGGGGCCACCATGTGGGTGCTGGGGTGATCAAACCTGGGTCCTCGTTAAATAGCGTCTGGTGCTCTTAACCAGCTAGGCCACTCTCTCCAGCCACTTTTTCTTTCTTATTATTTTTTATGTATCTTTTCGTTTACTGCTGCACATTAGAACTCCATTGTGTAGATGTAACCACATTGTTCCTCTAGTTCCACTCATCAGTTGAGGGGCATTTGGGTTTGCTTCCAGCTCTCTTGCTTATTGTGAAGAGAAGCTGACAATAAACATGCCATGCAATGTATCTCCTGTGGTGGTTGAGTCTTTGAGTTGAGGTACGATGCCTTAGGAGTGGTATGGATGGTGTCGGGTGGCCAAGTTCATTACAATCTTTCCATAGGGGGGGGTTCTCCACTGCTTTCCATAGTGGCTGTACCAGGTTTTAACATTCCCACCACAGTGGTATGAGTGTTCCGCTTTCCCCACACGCATCTCCACACTTGGATCATTCTGTTCTCTGTGTCCTAGCCATCTTGATTGGAGTAATTGATATCTTAAAGTGGTTTGATTTGCTTTCTCTAATGGATTAGTGATTTGAACATGCTTGAGGTGTTTCTCCTCAGCCATCTCTAATCTCACTTGTGAAGTCTCTGTTCAGTTTGTTGCTCCATCTATTTGAGTGTGTCATTTGTTTTCTTTTTTCTTTGGTTATTCTGAGTAGTTTATATATTTCTGAAAATCAATGCTTGGTCAGATGTACCTGCGGTGAAGTGTTTCCTCCCACTTCTGGATTTCTCTTCACTTCCTTGATTGTTTTCTTTTGATGTACAGAAACTTTTGAGTTTTAATGAGTCCCATTTGTCAATTGTCGAACCTTAATTCTTGTGCAGCTGCTGTGCTATTTAGGAAGTCTTTTCCTATGGGGGCCATGTCTTGGTAGTCTTGCTGCCAACTTTTTCTTCTTAGCTTTCAGAGGTGTTTGGGTTTTCACGTTCAGGGTTTAATCCATTCCTGGAGTGACTTTTTTACAGGGGAGAGGTAGGGTATTAATTGTGCTATTCTTCTACAAATGGGTGATCCAGTTTTGCCAACACCTCTTGCTGAAGATGCTGTCTTTCCTCCATTGTGTCTTCTGGCCCCCCTTTGTCAAAATGAAGTGGATGAAATTTGTATGTGCTCAAGTTTGGATCTTGGGTTTTGTTCCATTGGTCAACAGGTCTGTTTTTTTTTTTTTGCCTGTACCAGCTGTTTTTATTGACGATAGCCCTGAGTATATTTGAAGTCTGTTATAGAAGTGGCCCCCTGTGTACGCTCTATTTCACTCTGGGGTTTTGGCTATTCAGGGTTTTTTGTTTTTTTCCAAATGAATTTAAGGACTTTTTTTTTCCAAGGCTGTCAAAAAAACTCTTGGGATTTTTAATTAGTGATTTTGGGCATATAAATCTTTTACCCACCCCAAGGAGAGGTTTTTTTTGAGGTAGTCAAAATGGGACATGTTTTACAATGTTAATTGTTCCGCAAAGTCCATGAGCATGGGAGGTTTTTCCACTTCCGGAATGTCCTTTTCTTTAATTTCTTTCTTAAGGCTGTTTAAAAATTTTTGTTTGAATACAGATCTTTGGTAGTGTTTTGGTTAGGTTTGTTCCTAGGTATTTTATTCTTTTGAGGCTATTGTGAGTGGGAAGGTCGCCTTGAATTCTTTCTCCATTGCTTGGTTGTTGTGTAAAGAGAAGGCCCATTGATTTTTTTTTTTTTTAGGTAATTTTGTATCCTACCACTTTGGTGGAAGCTGTTAATCATTTCTAAGAGTTTTCTGGAAGGTTTTTAGCATCCTTAAGTAAACAATCATATTCATCAGCAAATGGGGATGCTTGACTCCTCTTTTCCCAATTTTAGGATACCTTTAATTTCCTTTTCTTTGCCTTAGTGCCCTGCAAGTGTTTCAAGCATACTATTTGAAGAGGAATGGGACAGGGGGTATCCATTTGCTGATATTCCTACCTTTAAAGGGAATGCTCTGTTTGCAGGGGATAGCCTTGTCTGAGTTCCTAGCTTTAAAGGGAATGCTTCTGTTTGTTTCCTCCATTTGGATGATTTGGCTGTGGGGTTTCCTGTATATGACTTTTGATTTACATTGAGGAATGATCCTTCCAATTCCAATTCCTCTAAGACTTTAAGCATGAAGGGATGCTGGATTTTGTCAAAGACTTTTTCCAGCATCAATTGAGATGATGGTGTGGTTTTTGTCTTTCATTCCATTTATGTGTTTGATAATGTTTATTGATTTTTGATGTTGAACATCCCTGCATCTCTGGTATGAATCCAACTTGGTCATGATGGATGATCTTCTTGATGTGGGTCTGTATGCGATTTGCCAGTATCCTGTTTAGAATTTTGCCTCTTGTTCATTAGTGAGATGGGTCTATAATTCTCCTTTTTAGTTCATTTTTGCCTGGTGATTAATAAAATGATGCTGGCTTCATAGAAGGATTTTGGAGGATTCTCCTGTATCCTCAAACAATTTCAGTAATATGGTTGTAGTCTTTTTGAAATGTTTTATAAGAATTCTGCTGTGAAACGTCTGGGTCAGGGCTTTTTTTTAGTTGGGGATTTTATTACATCTTCAATTTCTTCATGTATTATGGGTCTGTTTAAGCTGTCAGTCTCTTGGTTGAGCTTTGGTGATTCCCAGGATTTCAGATATTCATCCATTTTTTTCTAGGTTTTCAAACTTGGTAGAATATAGGTTTTGAAGTATTCCCATATGATTTTCTGGATCTTTTCCTTGTTTGTTGTGCTATTTCCCTTTTCATCATGGATTGTATTGATTGGAGTTGTTCCTTTTTCTTTTGGTTAACTGGCTTAGAGTCTGTCTATCTGGTTTATTCTTTCAAATAACCAACTTTTTGAATTCATTGATTTTTTGTATTGTTTTCTTTGTTTCTATTTCATTGATTTCTGCTCTGATTTTTGTTATTTTCTCTTCCTGTCTGTTGTGTTTAGGGTTTCTTTGTTGTTGCTCTCAAGTGCTTTTAGCTGCAGTGTAGAAATCATTCACTTGTGCTCTTTCTTCTGTTTTCTAATGTAGGCAGCCAGGGGCATAAACTTCCCTCTCAGGCTTCTTTACGGTTGTCCCAGAGGTTTTGTTGGTTTGTATTGTCATTGTTCAATATCAGTTTCCAGGAATGCTTTTTATTCTTCTTTATCTCTTCTCTGATCCCTCGTCATTACCATATATTCAAGAAGTGTGTTGTTTAGTCTCCATGTGTTCTTGTGGCAGTAGGGCTTATCCCTGGATTGATGTTGAGCTGTATTGCACTGTGGTGGGATAAAATCATGAAATGAATTTCAATCTTTGTATTTGTGGAGGTTTCTTCTGTGTCCTAGTATGTGGTCGATTTTGGAGAATGTTCTGTTGTGGGGCTGAGTAGGAAAGTGTATTCTCTGTATTAGGTACGGAATATTCGTAGAGGTCTAGAGGTCCAGTTGGTGCATAATTCATTCAGTTCAGATGACTCTCTTTTATATTTTTTTCCTGTTGACCTGTTCAAGGACTCAGTGGGGTATTAAGTGCCCTACTAGAGTGTACTGGGTTAGTGCGTGACTTGTGGTCCTGGAGAATTGTCTTTATAAGTTTGTTGCACCAGATTGTGGCATATATATTCATAAATTCATAATTGTGAAATCTTCGTTGTTAAATTGTCCTTTGATAAAAATAATGGCCTTCTTTGTCTCTTCTGATTTCTTTTCTTTGAAGTCTATTTGTCTGATATAAAATAGCAACGCCTGCTTCTTTTTGGTACCATTGGCTTGGAATATTTTTTTTCCATCCTTCACTTTAAGGTGGTGTCCTGTCCTTAAAGGTTAAGATGTGTTTCTTGTAGACAGAATGTGCTGGATAGCTTTAGTGTCAACTTGACACACCTGGGTTGTGGGAGCCTCAAATGGGGAATGGGCTCCATTGGATTGGCCCTGTGGCCACATCTGTGGAGAATTGCTTGATGGTCCAAGCAATGTGTGGAAGGGCCAGCCCACAATGATAGTGCCACCCTGGGCAGGTTGTTGTGTTAAGGTATAAGAAGGCGGGTGGGCATGAGCCAGGGAAGCAAGCTAGTGAACAGCATTCCTCCATGGTCTGTGCTTCAGCTCCTGCTCCAGGTCCTGCCCTGAGGTTCCTGTCTTGGCCTCCCTTGCTGATTTACTGTGACCCGGAGATGTAAGCGATAAACCCTTTCCTCCCCAAGTTTTTTGTGTTTGGTCAGAGTGTTTTTTGTCACAGCGGGAAGACAACTAGAACAAGCATGGATCAATGGATTCTGTTTCCTAATCCAATCTCCCAGTCTATGTCTTTTGATTGGGGATTTAGTCCATTAACATTTAAGGTTATGACTGAAGATTTGTGTGTTGCTTCTTTTGCCTTATTATCCATTTGCAGTTTTGGTTTAGGTTTCTACTTCTGCAGTTATGCTTTTATTAATTTCCTTTCTAGGTGCCTGAGGGTGGTTGCTCCTTTCTTCTGTCCTTTGAATGCTTCAAGTATTCTCTGAGGGTTTGGTTTTCCAGACATGTATTTCATCTTGTTTATGTCATGGAAGGTTTTTTCTCTCTCCTTCAACTATAATCAACATGTTTGCTGGGTATAGTAACCTGGGTTGGCTCTATGGTCCTTTAACATGGTGGATGCGTTGCTCCACGTTCTTCTTGGCTTTCATAGTTTGCATTGAGAGTCAGTTGTAATTCTGATGGTTTCCCCTTATAGGTCACTTGTTGTTTTTCTCTTGTGGCTTAAGGATTTTTGTCTTGTTTTGGGTGTCTGTGCATTTTAACTATGAGGTGGCGTGGAGAGTTTCTTTTCTGATCTTGTCTGTTTGGAGTTCTATGTGCTGTCTTTGTATTTGTATTGGGTTGTCTTTTTTTAGTTTGGGAAGAATTTCATCTATTTATTTTTGTTGAGATCTGATCATACCATTCCCTTGGGATTCTTCTCCTTCCTCTATCCTATGATGGGGAGGTTTTAATCTTTTCATAGTGTCCCCAGTCCTGGTTGTTTTCACTTTTTGTGATTTAAATTTTCAAATCTTTACTTGAAGTTTTTGGTTGTTCTGTATTATTTTCCAGGTCGACATTCTTTGTTCTGCTTCCTCCATGCGGCTTTGAGGCTTTTCCAGTTCCTTTCCTCTGAACTGGAGGAGTGTTTGATTTCCTTTTTCCATTTCGCCTGATTTCCTTTAGTATCTCCTTCCTTTGGAGCTTCTCAATCTCTTCCTGTAGCTCTTTGCTCATTGTTTGGTTTCCTTATCGTTTTCTCAGATGGGATCTTTCAGTGTTTCTACTTCCTTCCGGAGTTTAGTCATCTCTCTCTCTCTCTAGGTCCTTATTGAATTTTCATTCTCTTTTCTTAGTTCGTTGATTTGCTCTTTAAATCTTGTAGTTCTTTAAAATATGTTCACCAATTGTGTTTCTGATACTGTGTCCTGGGCCACCCAGGCAGGATCCCACTGTAGGAGTTCCTTCCATAGGGTTGGTAGAGATTGGTGTGGGATTACCTGCCCCTTTTCCATGTTGTGTCTCTTCGTGTTCCTGGATATGAGCTTATCCTTGCCTGTATTCCAATGTGAGTCCCAAATGCCTCTTCACTGTGTTGAAGGCTTGCTTTGCTTGCCTCCTTCAGATGCCTTCCTGCGCTTCAACTGGTCTTGGGAGATCTCAGATCCTTTCAGAATTTATATATTTCTCCAAACTCTGGTAAAACATTTATTGGAGCAAATTATGCAAAAAAACAGTTTGTCAATTGATTGAGTCTTTGTGTTGATAAGCTAGAAACTCATTCCTCAAATTTCCTTGGCTTTAAGAATTAAAAGCCCTGGCCGGGCGTGGTGGCGCATGCCTTTAATCCTAGCACTCAGGAGGCAGAGGCAGGTGGATCTTTGTGAGTTCAAGGCCAGACTGGTCTACAGAGTGAGATCCAGGACAGCTGGGACTACAGGGAGACTCTGTCTTGAAAAGACAAAAAAAAAAAAAAAAGAAGAAAGAATTAAAAGCCCTGACACTGAAAAATAATGTTTTACAATTTTTCCCCAAAGTTAAGAATTCAGATACATCACTGATGTTAAAGTCTCATAGATATGTTAATATACTTGTTTCTCCAATTATAACAAGTCATTAATATATTATACTAAGTTATGAAATCATAATTGCAGCCAAGCAGAAAATAATTATCATCTATCAGCTTTAATGGTTTACAAAAGCAAAATTATTTGTACTTTGTTTTAGAAGTTCTCTGAAAACAAATAATAGTTTTACAGTGGCAACTCTTTCACTTTATGACCCAACTGCCACACATCTCTATAAAACTGTCATCTATCCTTTTGGGCTCAACTCACATTCAGCTGTTTTCATTTTAAAGTCTAATCCCAGGGCAAATCCTTCTGATTCCATTGTGAACACCTAGTAGGAACAACAATGGAAATACATCTCCATGTGAAAACAAGTGATTTCACACATCTTCCAGACTGGACCTCATATATTATTGCTTGCAATTACTTTCTGTCAACAAACCTATAGCAAACATCCACTGGAACATGCGCTGTTAAGGAATTTCTCTCAAAGGCCTTGCCCTCAGGCAGCTTATAGATCTTGGAAAACAAGCAGAATAAAGAACACAAATAAGTACAAAACTAAGGCAGAATGAGAAAAAGGAATGAAGGAAAGAAAAATATTGCTGTGAAGTTCAGGGACAAAACAGTTCCAGAACATCTGAATGGATACATTGGCATCATTGCAAAGATGCCATTCGAGGCTGGCAGAATTTCATCCAACAGACACATAGGCCTTCATATTCTAGGCAGGAAATGACTCGTGGTATCTGAGAATCAACAAGGGGTCCAGCTTGCTTGGGCACTGAATGAACGTCTGCTGCTTCTGCTAGCCAAAATCCATGTACTCCACCTCTAGAAAGAGCTCCATTTGAGAGAGAGAGAGAGAGAGAGAGAGAGAGAGAGAGCACTCTGCCACTTCTGTGGCCCATAGTCTTAGAGGACCCGTCCTTAATGCCAAAGAGGAACGTGAGGCCATCAGTGTACATACTTAACTGCAATGGCAGTTGGAAGACTGGGCAACTGTCACATTCTTCTGCAGTCTGCTGACAGTCAGCATATAAGAGTAAGGGGCCCAATGGGAAGCAAAGCCAAAGATCCAGAGAGACCAGATCCTACTCTTTAACAGCACGGGGTGTGGCCACATGGGCGATCCAATGTGTTTCAAACTCAAAGTGTGCTCACATTTTTCTGATAGTTCCCTCATTTCCCATCAAAATAAATTATTTCCTTTGCATCCTCAGAATGAGGTAATGCTATTACTATCTATCTAGTTACTCAAATTCCAAAGCTGAGAGTCAGCCATGTGTCCCCTGCTTTGTAAAGTCTGTGTTAGCTAGGTCATCTCAGAGATGACTGTCTTCCTCCCCTCTTTGTATCTCAAAGCTGACATCTGGTCTCACCTGCAGGACTCTGAATCTAAGGATTAAACATTCAAGCTCTGTAACCAAACTACCCAGGATTCCAGTTCCCTACCTTAGTCCTTATTAATCCTAGAATCTTCAACAAATACTGAATATGGCTAACAGTGCATCGAACTAAAAACGTGGATAATAATTATTCCTACCTCATTAAAGTTGGGATTTCATAAACAAAGATATACGTGCCACACAGTAAACAACAAAGAAATGGTATTTATATTATACTCCTGGCCCAGCTATCTGCCACCTGACCTCCTCTGCTCCTCTTTATTTCTCAAAAATTTCTAAAATATGTCACTTAGCTACATAAGTTTTGATGGTTATTTGTTTCTGGTTTGTTTCTTCAATATATGCAAACAATACACACTGATGAACTGTGGACCAAATTTTCTTGGTTCACACATCATGTCTTTTATTCAAAGAGAAGAGTTGGCTTCAGAGAAGAGCACTTGTTGACCAGGACAGTCCGCTAGCTGTGTGAACGAGGGTGTGTGGTTCACAGTGCGGATGATCTTTCCTGTATCCTGGTCAACAAATTGAGTTAATAGTCTCTAGGAAAAGCATTTGCTGCCAGCTGGCCTCTTCAGTTCTCTTCCAAGGAGGTCATTCCACGTGTAGTCTGTTCAATGAATATGAATACTTTGGCCTCCTTGCAAAAACAAAAGTTACATTCTATGTCTCCATGTTCTGCTTTGTTTACTTTTGAAATAAACTGTATTGAGGTAAGTAGTATATGCAAAAGACTGTACCCATTTTAAGAATAGAATTCGATCATTTTGGCAAATACATGTACTCTTGTAACTATTGCCACAATCAAAATATGGAGCACTGCTATCACCCCAAAATGACCACTGGGGCCCATTTCCAGCCATTCTCTCCCAGCCTCTGCCCCACATGCCAAAGACCAGCTTTCCCATTGCTACAGATTGGCTCTGTCCGTCCTGGGATTTCATGTAAATGACCTTGCGCAGTATATATTCCTGTGTCTGGCTTTTTTTCCCCACAGTGCACTGCTTCTGAGATTCACCCATAATCTTGGGTATATCAATGGTTTATTTTTATTCCTGAAGAGCATAATATTATATGGCTATACCACAACTTGTTTATCAATTTCCCTGTTGAGAAACATTTTATTTATTTCCTGCTTTGGACTATTAATGAAGTAGCTGGGAGACTGCGTATACGCATCTTTGTATGAATATATATTTTCATGTCTGTTGGCTAAATATCTAGAAGTCGGATAACCTATCCTTCAGGAATGTGCACATTTAATCCCATAAGACACTAGTCCAAGCTGTTTTCCAAAATTGCCGTAGCACTTTGTATTTCCAGCGACAGCGTGCATAGGCTCCAATCACTCCATTTCATGGCCAGCCAAAACTTAATATGTAAGTCTCTTCTTTAAAATACTTTTCATTACACAATTTTAATCCTAGCACTTGCAAGGCAGAGACAAGTGGATCTCTGAGAGATCAAAGCCAGCCTGGTCTATATAGAGAGTTTCAGGCCAGTGGGGACTACAGGGAGATCCTGTCTCAAGTCATAAAAACAGCTTGGTACTGGCACAAAATCATACCTGTTGACCAATGGAACAAAACTGAAGATCCAAACCTGAGCACATACAATTTCAGCCATCTCATATTTGACAAGGGAGCCAAGAAGACACAATGGAGAAAAGACAGCATCTTCAGCAAGTGGTGTTGGCAAAACTGGATCACCACTTGTAGAAGAATGAAATTAAACCCCTACCAATCATCCTGTAAAAAGTCAACTCCAGATGAATCAAAGACTGCAATGTGAAACCCAAAACTCTGAAGGTGATAGAAGAAAAAGTTGGCAGCAGACTACAAGACATAGGCATAGGAAAAAACTTCCTAAATCAGACAGCAGCTGTGCAAGAATTACGGTCGACAATTGACAAATGGGACCTCATTAAACTCAAAAGCTTCTGTACATCAAAAGAAACAATCAAGAAAGTCAAGAGAAATCCCACAGAGTGGGAGGAAATCTTCACCTCAGATACATCTGACAAAGTATTGATTTCCAGAATATATATAAACTACTCAAAAAACAAAGAAGAAAGAAAACAAATGACCTGCTCAATAGATGGAGCAAAGAGCTGAACAGAGACTTCACAAGTGAGGAATTAGAGATGGCTGAGAAACATCTTTAAAAGTGTTCAACATCACTAATCATTAAGGAAATGCAAATTAAAACCACTTTAAGATATCATCTCACTCCAATAAGACTGACTAGGATCAAGAAAACAAATACCAAGTGCTGGAGAGGTTGTGGGGAAAGGGGAACATTCATCCACTGCTGGTGGGAATGTAAACTTGTTCAGCCACTAAGGAAAGCAGTGTGGAGAACCCTTGGAAGATTTGGAATGAACTTGCCACCTGACCCAGCCATACCACTCCTGGGTATGTACCCACAAGATTCATCTTACCACAGAGATACATACACAGCCATGTTTATTTCAGCTCTCTTCACAATAGCAAGGAGCTGGAACCAACCCAAATGCCCCTCAACTGATGAGAGGATAGAGAAAATATGGTACATCTACACAATGGAGTTCTATGCAGCAGTAAAGAGAGATGACATCGTGAACTTTGCAGGTAAATGGTTGGAGCTAGAAGATATCATGCTGAGTGAAGTGACACAGTCCCAGAAAGACAAATGGAGAACAGATTCCCTCATTTGTGGATGCTAGCACCAATTACCCTAATTGTATGGCAAACTGAGCAATGTTGATGTGATCTGTGAAAACAACTGTGCTCTTATATTGTAGAATCCCTTAAAAAAATAAACAAAAAATTTCAAAAAATATGAATACCTATCTTCCACCCTTATACAATAATTACAATGTCTGAATATAAGTGGTAGGTCAATTCTAGAGCCCTAAAAGAGATTCACATTATAACAGCACAGTTGCTTTCAGATACAAAGAAATATAATAAAAAAGTTTCCAGCTTGCCTGCCAACTGGAGATTTGGTATTAGCATCCACAAATGAGGGAAACCATTCACCTTTTTTTTTTTTTTGGCTATTAACATTTTATTTTTTATTTACCTAGTTAAATACAGAGTTTCTATGTCATGTTCAAGTACATAGTACCCTAGTTTTTGCACTTAAATCTTCTTTTTTTTAATTTGTTTATTTTTAGGGGTTCTACATCATGACACAGTTGTTTGCAGATAACATTGATGTTACTCAGTTTGTCATACAATTAGATACTGGTGCTTTTGCAAGTTCTATGTCCAAATATTTGACAACCCAAGGTTCCCATAGTCCAGTGGAGCTTGTATGCACATGCATGTTGATCATAGGAGCCAGACTATTCCTGTAGTCCAGATCTACCTATTCCTCCCACAGCCCTTACATTCTACCACACCTTCTCTTCCTGCAGTTTGTTTTCTGGGCTTTGTGGAAAGGGGCACAAATGGGTGAGAAGAAAACAGTCCACTTTCTTTGGAGTTGTCATTTGGACTCTAGTCTGTTCAGGTTGTTTCCCTTCATGGGTTGACAGCTTTTCCAGTGATACCTTTTTTAGTCATACTAACAAAGCACAAGCAATTGGATGTACAGGCATTTAAGCAGTACTATTATTATAGTCAAGTTAAGCTGTGAGATAGACACAGATGCTTGGATGGTATGCTAATCTGCAAACTGTGGTTTCTCTATAAAGGGTGACAAGTTCTATTGTGGCTCACAACATTGCCCAACCACCCGAGGACACAAGCTTGTGGCATCAGCCATGTGAGTTATTCCTCCAGGAGAGAGCAATATCCAATTAGATTTGGGATACATATAGACAGTTGGCTGCCACTGTTGCACAGTATCTCCGGCTGTTGAGGTGTAGCTGATACTGATGGAGAGTCTTGCTTGTCTCCAGGGAGCCAATATTTTGCTGTATTTGCTTTAGGGGCCTTTGGTAATGCTCTCTGGCATTCAGAGGCCATTTGTACCTAGCAAGTGCATTCATAACATTTTTCATGCTCACACCAGGTCTTCGACAACAGGACTTACTGCCTTTCCCTTGCATATATCCCACTTATAAGCAAAAGCCTTTATAATTTGGGGGGCGGGTTTTAATCCCCTACCACATCTCCTAGGCAGAATAATTCATTTGCTGATGTCAGAGCTTTCCTGTAGTTATATATTTGCTTAATTACGCAGCTTATAAACACTTTACTATTGAATTTGGCTCTAGAGAGAGAATTATCCTTTCACACTTCCTATGCCTATCAGTCATTAAAAAAGGATAGTTATACCTGTTTTATAGGAATTACCACTGTAACAATTGGCTCTAATTTACAGTTAGGATTGGTTTCATTACCATCATGTTTTCTTTTTCCTATAAAGGGGAGAGGTAGGTAGGTTTCTCAGTATCTGGAAGGTAAACTTCATTAGGGCCCATTATAAACAGTTAACCCCAATATATTCAGAGAGATGCTCAGTGTCGGGACTCGGCAGTCTGAGGCTCCTCTTCTTAATTTTCAGATGGTCAACTCTCTGCTGGCATTTTCCCAGTCATCCTGACACAGCCATAAGTTGTAGTTTTCAGGATTTAGATTGGTGATTTTTACCTATGGGAATATAAAGTTCTCCTCCCATTGTTAGTTTCAAGATCTCAAAAATTGAAAATTTTTCAATAGGATTGGAACACAGAGTTTTCCATTTGTATCCCAGAAAGGATACTACCACCTCCCACCTCCTCTTTTTTTTTTTTTTTAGGTTTTTATGTTTTGACCTATAGATGCCTAAGTTGTATTACACATACCCATAAACAGGAGCCAAGGCATAAGCTTTCATTAAATTTACCCAAACTGTTTCTCATTGACTGTATGCTACTTATTTGGGAAGGAAATTTAAGCTTAGTTCTTTTAAATTGCCCTACAAGTAAAAGAAAGTGTTATAATGTGATGTTGTATAATTCAGAAAAATATAATTCAAAAAAAATATAATTTGTGTACCTTAACCCAACACAAATTATAAATAAAACAATTAACATTTTATATTCCCAATTAGTTCAATTGTATTACCATTTTCACCAAATCCTACACCTAAATTTAACCAATCTAAACAATTCACTAAGCCTTAAAATATCCTATACTTTGTGGATAAAGCTTGGGCAGAGTTGAGAACCTGCTAAATAAATTTTACCCAATAAACACTTTGCTCTTTAAAGCTATATGACTGGACTATGACTTCTACTTATTTGGGAAGTAAAATTTAAGCTTAGTTCCTTTAAATTGTCACCTTTTTTTTTCTAGGACTGTGTTACTTCACTTAGCATAATGGCTTCTAGTTCCACCCATTTAACTGCAAATTTCATGATGTCATCTTTCTTTACCACTGCATAGAATTCCATTTTGTAAATGTACCACATTTTCTCTATCCACTCATCTGTTGAGGGTTGGTTCTAGCTCTCTTGTGAAGAGAGCTGCAATAAACATAGCTGTCCATGTATCTTTGCAGTAGAATGAGTCATACCCAGGAGTGGTATGACTGGGTGGTAGGCTCATTTGGAGTCTATTAAAGATTCTCCATTCGTACAACTACAGTGATTGTATGAGTTTACATTCCCACCAGCAGTGGATGAGTGTTCCCCTTTCCTCACAACCTCTCCAGCATTTGGTATTTTTTATTTTCTTGATCTTGGCCAATCTTATTGGGGAAGATATCTTAGAGTGGTTTTAATTTGCATTCTCTTAATTATTAATGATGTTGAACACTTTTTAAGATGTTTCTCAGCCATCTTAACTTCCTCACTGGTGAAGTCTCTGTTCAGCTCTTTACTCCATCTTTCGAGTAGGTCATTTGTTTTCTTGCTTCTTTGTTTTTTAAGTAGTCTATATATTCTGGATGTTAATGCTCTGTCAGATGTATCACTGGTAAATGTTTCCTCCCAGTCTATGGGTTTTCTCTTCACTTCCTTGATTGTTTCTTTCACTGTACAGAAGCTTTTGAGTTTGATGAGGTCCCACTTGTCAGCTGTTAACCTTATTTCCTATGTGGCTGCTGTTTGATTTAGAAAGTCTTTTCTTACACCTATGTCTGGTAAGTTACTACCAACTTTTTCTTCTATCACCTTCTGGGTTTTGGGTTTCAGGTTGAGATCTTTGATCCATTAGAAGTTGATTTTGTACAGGGTGAGAGGTAGGGGTTTAATTTTGTTCTCCTACAAATGGTGATCCAGTTTTGCCAACACAATTTGCTGAAGATGCTCTCTTTCCTACATTGAGATTTTTTTGGCTCCTTTGTCAAATATGAATATGTTCATTGCTTATGATAATTCCCAGCACAAATAAGTACTAAGGCTCACTTGGATATGAACTAGTCACATCAGAGAAGTAGTTTTATATTGAGACTGAAGCTATTAGAGGGGTGAGCATAGAGTCCAAATACTGAGAGGCTTATTCATTCCTTCCTTCCTTCCTTCCTTCATTTCACAGATATTCACTGACCTCCCACTCTATCTCAGGCTCCTCAGATGCAGGCTACAGACATCAAGAAACTAAACCAAAATCTCTGCCCTAGTAGAATTCAGCCTATAGCAAAGAAGGCACATAAAGTTGAAATCACTACAGCTAGTGATGTAACCTGGGGCACTAAGAGATATTAGAGCAAATACATAACTCAAGCTTTGATATCAGACTTTCTGCATAATAGGAGTCTAAGCTGAGACCAAAAGAACCATTGTAGTGGGCGAAGGTGAGAAAGAACAAAGTTTCTTTGCAAGAATTGCATGGAAAGGGTGGAGCTAGAGAGACCACTGCAAGAGAGGAAGCTGGTGATGGTCCCGATAGAATGGTCAACAGATTAGAGATGAAGGATTTGAAACATCCCTTCCTGGAAAGAGCAGAGACTTCTAGGACTCAAAAAACTCATGCAACTTTCAAGATGCAGAAAGCTCAGAAAGTTACAAGACTTCTGAGCCCCCCACCCCCTCCAAGGTTATACAAGCAGCAAACAATTGCTGGAGGGATGTTCTCTGTGATGCTGCCTGAGAGTATTCAGTTTCCATGAGCCTTCACCCCTACCACAGTGGGCTTATGCTAATGCAGCTCCCTTTGAGTTACCAGTACACTCCCCCTGAAATTAACCTCAATAATTGGTTCACCAACCTAGACTTGGGTGGAATCCTTTGGCCTGTCATTGAGGCCCCAAATGGGGTCTGTTCACATATCTGTAGGACAAGTCACAAGCCCATGTGTTAAATGTTCATTGAGAAGAAGCCTCAGTCTCTGATGACTTCTTGGAGCTGAGCCCTTTGTACCACCTATACCCACCTTCTGTTAACTTCATTGTAGAGTGATTTGTGACCCCACAATTGCACTGTTTAAAGACACTAAAGAGTTGAGGCCATTTGGAACAATGGAAATCCTATCCTGATTTATTCATATATTTAACTCAGTGTTAACACATAATACTCCATAAATGTCAGTTGAAGAGAATATGATTTTTACTTTTTTTTTTAATGAGTCAGTATGGGATAGTAATTCAACTTCAAGCTCTGAAATGAAACAGATTAGAGTCTGAGTCCCAAGTCCACATTTATCAACTTTGTTTTCTCAGCCAAGTTCTTTGTCTCCTGTACCTTGCTTTGCTCCTCTGTAAGTTGTAGATAAAAATAGCGCCCACCTCAAAAGGTCACTGTGGGCACTGAAGGGGATAGTTTGTATACCTCTTGTCATAAATGCACACAGTAAGCACTCAGTACATGGAGCTACTAACAGCATTGTCCTCAGAGTGGGCTCCACGTTGGAGAAGTCTGAAGAACTGTAGCCACGTTATTTTGCACAAACCGACAAGGCATAGCATCTCCCATGAATTTAACACCTCAGCCAGAAAGTTGAGCATGGTTTCCTGTCTCTGCCCCAGGGCACATGCAACAATAGACTGGTCACCTTGGCAACCTGAAAGCTGTACTTCATGCAGTCACCTCAAGAATGTCTGTTCAATGCATATCCATAATATTGTCAGGTCAGTAATTACTCTGACAGATATAATAGTGTGTTAACAGATCAGGCCTCCAGTGCTCATCAATTATTCCTTCTTGCTTTCCTCCGTAAGGATCTCAGGGTCCAGGGGATTTGAGCTGTTATTGGCCTCCGAGGCTTCCAGGCTGATTCTCTCACCACTAATGCCCCTGGCAGGCTCCATTTTCCCAGCGCCACAAGTTGCAATCAGCTCGTGCTGGCAGTTGACATCTTTTAATATTTGTTGCTCTCCCTCTGCCTGGCACTTGTGGCTCTATTCTGACATGAAGCTGGTCCTGCTATTGCCATTACTAACTAAATAGCCCTTGGACTCTAGCTGGGAAACAATGCCATAAATTGCTTAGAGCTATCCTATTTCCTGCATACAAAAATCTAGGCAGCTTCAGACCCATTTTTACTTTATTATTATACAGCCAAGCCATTTATTGAAAGCTACTGCCTCTCCCTGGGTTGGAGTAGGCAAATTATTGCATTTCCTATTGTAAATGTGTAGCTCCCGATTCAGCAGCCTCAACGGGAGGTATACTTGGGATGGAGGAATTTGCACATTGCACATTCATTGCCGAGAGTTGAAATTCATTATATGTGTCTTATTCTTCTTTGGCACTTAACACAAAGTGGGACTGAAGAGATGAGTCCTTGCACCTTGATGGCCACTGGGTCAGGTTACTGCTGTATAGAGAAAGATGAAGAGAGCTAGCTTGGACAGCATGCATGTATTTTAATGCTCTATTGGTTCCACTTAGTGAAGTCCTATTAATTGCATAACGTATGTCTGCATCTTTGTCTTTCAAATAGCATTTTTAGCCACCAGGGAAACTGCGTAGAAATCGGGGGAGATACATAAAGAAGGGTTGGTATCATGAGCAAGGACTGAAAAGGGTTTGAAGGAGGAGAATGAAAACACCTACATCAGTGCCATAGGAGTTTTCACAGAAATGTAACCTGCTTAATCATGGAAGGCAATAGGTTGTAAATTACTACACAAGTTACACCATGGCTGAAGGAAGGAAGTGCCTCAGACAAAGAATGGATATTTTATGCAAGTAGAACGTGATCTATGAGATTCCTCATTGAGTGGGAAAAAACTATTGGGTCTAAGGCTGTGGCTCAGTTTGCAGAGTGCATGCCTCACTTGAATGAAGCACTGGGTTTGATTCCCAGCACCATAAAACTGGGGCAGGGTGGCACACACTTGTAATTTCAGCACTCAGTAGGTAGATGTCAAACACGATTATTATATCTCTCGTTCTCCTGTGCTATTTACCTATGAAGTTCTGAATGAATGACTACATGTTATGTTTTTAAGCCTACCTATGTCCTGTGCCTGTGCTCCAACAGACCCCGAACCTCTCTTGACTGAGATTGTGCACCTCTGACGAAAAAGAGCGTGCTAGAGAGGCTGCCAGCTGGTGGGATTCTGACCATTTCCAGACAGTGTCATATTGCCTAACACTCATTCTGCTCCCTCTGTAGACTACAAACTCCCAGGCCATGGAGAGGGGATTTCTTTTCATATTCTATCTGGAATATCTCAGCCCATGGAAAAGAAAACAGATACCTAGGAATATTTAAAAACATTTAGGTTTGTGTTTATTTGAGAGAAGGAAATGAATCTCAACAGACCTTTTCCCTTTTTGTTTGAGAGTCACCACATTTCACTTTGCTAAGGTAAAATAACCAGTAAGAACTGCCTCCAATTCTAGGACAATCTCAAGTGAAAGGAATAGGCAATTGGGACTGTGGGACCTTCTGTTGTCGCCATCTTGAGACAGAGTACTAGTGAAGCTCAGGCTCTCTCCGCCAGTGACAGACTAGGAAATCACTGTGGGAAAACCCGACTCTGGTCTCTGGAGGTGGTTCCCTGGCTTTTGAATAGAAGCTCTGCAGATGAGAACTACATCCCAGGAGACTTGACTGATAGCATGCCCACTGCCCTGCCAGCCAGCTTCATTAAAGAAGGGCACCTGGGCAGTGAGCTGACTTTGCCTTTGGCCTACAAATACACATCAAAGGGGTGAGTGGTGGGTACTTCTACTTTTCTCTTGGTCAACCACATGTCCAATACCTTGGCCACAGTGTTAAAAGCCTAAGTACTATAAGGAGAAAATTAGTCCATTTCTTCACATGACAGGTGAAGGATCCTAGTGAGCTCTTTCTGATTCTAAAATGGGTCTTGTGACCCTAGAGGTGGGAGTTTAACTGTGCTGATAAGTCCCAGGAAGGAATCATCATGCTGTTTTGAGCATGATCAAAATCAATTTATGAACAGAAACAGACAACATTCAGTAGTCAGCACCAGAACATGAGCGAACTGGGTTGGCTCTTACTAAAAGTATCATACATAAAGATTTTCAGAATGTCTCCTTTAGCCCATGCTGCAAAGACATTGATTAAACCTCTTCTGTTATCTGCTAAAAATCACTTCACTTATTCTGCAATGTAAGTGCTGTCCATCTCAAACAGCATAGATGACTTCATTATCTCTAATCACCAAATTTAAAATCTTATACTGAAAATTCAAGTTATTCCCAGAGGTGGTGAGAGCTAGTGTCATTTCCTTGGTACAAATCTGCTAGATGAATAAATGAATGTGCTTTATTACAATGAAATGTTTCTGCAAAGAGAAACACAAGGACTATGTTACAAAACACAGCTTTTAAAACTGTGGGTTGTGACCCCATACAGTATCTCATAACCATATGTAGGGTACGTGAAAGTTTTGACAATAAGTAAAAGGTTGCTGAACATAAAAAGAGTTATGCAGAATAAAGTAGAATGGAATTCTTTGAAGAGACTAGAAATTTGACTTCCATGTATTTTCCTCTGTGTCACTGTTTTCTCTGACCCTGACAGAGAGGAGTGAAACTTTAAAAATGTGCTTTGCTCCTCACCTACTTCAAGACTGATTACAATGATCACCTTTAAGATCTAACTTTTCAAAAGCAAGCTTGATCTCTTTATTTAAGACCAAGTAGAGAATCATAGCTAAACCTTAAATACCATTGACCCAATAAATGTAATTCATAGGAAGAAAAAGAAATGTACTAAATAGTTTGAAGTTATCCCTGAAAAGCTCCTAGGTGGACACTTATTTCTCAAATTCATATGTAGTTGGAGGAGGGACGTTTTGGGAGTAATTAAGATTAGATGACACCATGAAGAGCACAGCCCATGATGGTATTAATGAATTCATAAAGGAGGCTGGGGTGGGGATGTTTGCTGTCTCACCATGTGATGCTCTTGACCTTCATCATATGCTAGGAGTCTGCTGCAATGCTGCGCTCCCGAAATGTCTATGTTCCAGAACCATGAACTAATGAACCCTTTATTCATTTTTTTACCTACTTTGTTTTGATTGAGACAGAGTCTTCCCCGCAGCCAGGCTAGCCTTGAACTCGCAGTGAGCCTCTTGCTTCAGCCTCCCAGGCATATTCCTGGCTAATCTCATTTCTTTAAAAATTAACCCAATCAGTGGCATTAAGTTACAGAAAATGGACTAAGACAGTGTTAATTTGGTTTAAACCCATCTTACAAGATATAAATGGTGAGGTTTTAGTGTATTGTCACTAAGAGCCATTGTAGATAAGACAGTGTACCTACTTTGCCTACCTAGTCCTAACATGAAATTGGACATCCTTTTCAGTCTCAGATCTCCCTGCCCATTAATTAGTAGAGACTAGTCAAAGGCCAAGGGGAAAATGATATCACAAATGGCATTCAAATATAAACTGCTGTCAGAAAAATGTTTACCAGAGAAAAGATAGAACCAAATCATGAGAACAAACTACAGAAAACTAGGAAGAAATATTCTCAAATATCCATGATACATTAGATCACTCACTGTCATTTAATAAATTGGGAAACAGGGTTAGCTAAACATTACCTAAATCATTCCCTCAGAAAAGGCTTTCCTAGATTTTCATGGCCTAGAAGACATAACAATATTAATAAGAAAATCTGGACAATACACAGTAATAAGTACTCACTGTAGACAGAGAGGATCTGCAGATGTTCAAGTCACTCAGAGGCCAACAAGACCTGTATCTCAGCTTGGTCACCTCTAGCAGAGTAATAGGTGAACATTTTCCATAGAGGACCAGATAGTAAATGTTTTATTTAGGATTATCTAAACAGCTCTCCGTCTCAACTATGCAAAGGTGATATTAAAGTCCCAAAGCAACCAGGTACAATATGCAAATCAATGGACATGGCTGTGTTCAGTAAAACTCTTAATTATAAAAAATGGAAGTGAGGTCCAATTTATCAATGCTTTCCTACTTCACAAGAATGAAATGAGAACTTAATGGGTAGGCTCGGCTTCACCATGCAATACACACACACACACACACACACACACACACACACACACACACACACACACCTGCTCTTCAACCAACTCTTTTCATTTTGTCTGAAAAGTAAAACTTTGAAAACTAGTTCAATGTGTACTTATAAAAATATTTTTATGGGCTGGAGAGATGGCTCTGTGGTTAAGAGCACTGACTGTTCTTGCAGAGGACCTGAGTTCAATTCCCAGCACCCACATGGCAGCTAAGAACCATCTTTAAACCAAGCATGGTGGCACACCATTGATCTCAGCACTCTGGAGGCAAAAGCAGGTGGATCTCTGTGAATTCAAGGCCAGCCTAGTGTATAGTAAGTTCCAGGCCCAGCTGGAGCTACAGGGAGACCCTGTCTCAAAAAGACCATATCTTATATTATATATAATATATATATATCTCTTATATATATGATTTTTATTATTATGAAAGGCAGATAAGAGCACTGGCAGCTCTTGAAGAGGACTTGGATTCGGTTCCCAGTACCCACATGGTGGCTAACAACTGTCTGTAATTCCAGTTCTTGGAGATAAGAAACCCTCTTCTGACCTCCCCAGACATTGCATGACATGGGTGCATTTACATACACACAAGCAATGCACTCATATACATACAAAATAAAAATAAGCCCAGCGTGGTGGTGCATGTGAGCTTCAGGACAGCTGGTACTAAAAGGGAGACCCTGTCTCAAAAATACCAAAAGAAAAAGAAAATAATAAAATAAAATAAAAATAAATAAAATAATTTTAAAAGTTTTACTGAGTTTTTGTGAATTTCATATAATAAACAGAGCCCTCTCCTACCCCCTCCATAGCGCCCCCATATTTTAAAAGTTATATTATTTGAGGCTGGAGAGATAGCCTAGTGGTTAAGAGCACCGACTGCTCTTGCAGAGGACCTGGGTTCGATCCCCAGCACCCACATGGCGACTGAGAACCATCTGTAACTCCAATTCCAGGAGAACTCCAGTTCCAGGGGAATCCAAGAACCTCTTTTGACCTCTGTGGCATTGCACAAAACGGGTGCACAAACCTACATGCAAACAGTACATTCATACGCATACAAATAAAAAGTTATATTATTTAACTAAATTCAACTTCTTTCAGAATATTAGTTAGGATCTGAGATACAGTATTAGTAGTTGAAAAAAGTTCAAACTCTTTTATTTACTTATTTAAACAATTTATGAGTTTAAAACAAACCTTCATAGGATATTTGAGTAACAGAGATGGATGGATAGACAGATAGATGATAGATAGATAGATAGATAGATAGATAGATAGATAGATAGATAGATAGATGATTGATGATAGGAGTTGGTGATAGATACATACTTTACAGATAGATGATAGATAGATACATTCATACATAGATGATTGACAGATGGTACTGGTTATGTAGATAGATGATAGAAGATAGATGACAATTTTGATTAATTATCTAACATTGTTGAGCTTCATTGTTATTTCTAAGGAAATCTTCAGACTTTTCTTTCTAATATGTTATTAATTTGCATACATCATCAAGTAATTTAAATCAGGGATGCTTGTGGAAAACACAAATTCCATTAATAATCTCAGAATGTCTAGACCCAAGGATTTGTGCTTTTAACAAGAAAGTATGGATCACACCATGAGAACGTTACTGCAGAATGAATGTAGGGCGTATATTTTAATTATTTACAGAGATAATCTCTTGGTCCTGAAGGTCGAACAAAAGGACAGTGGCACGTTTCACTCAAGCCTTCTTTCTGTTCTGTTTCTTTGGTGACGTGTTTGCCCTGGGTGTCTAAAGAACATTTTGCTCCGTGTTCTTTTCTCTCACGATCTGCTCCTAAAGGAAATGTGTATAAAAGGTTTGGAAACATAACCTGCATAGATAGGATCTGTATTTTAAAGCTGACTTGGTTTGAGATCTTTCTCCGACGTCTTTGGGGAGTTGAGTTCATATTCAGTTCTAAGTATTAGCCTTCGATAGACACAAGTGTTGCAAATAGTCAGGTTGAAATCATTGTACAAGGCTGTATTCTTTACAAGTTCCAGGCTTCATTCAAAAGATGGTTAAAAAATAAATCTTGCACTTTGTCTTCATAAATAATAGCTGCTGTAACTTCTAAGAAGGAAAAAAAAAAAAAAACAAAGCATCACAGGAACTGGAGGTATTGATCTCTGACTAAAAATGTACAGGAAAGGAATATGAGAGAAAAGGAGCAGAATGTGTTCTGTGTGCCAAGTGTGAGCTGGGCGACAATCTGTAAACATTTAGAAGCTATCAGAAATCCTCCCTCAGAGGGAGAGCCATTCCTTTAACTGAGTACTGGGCGTTGGGACAGGAGGAAACAGGTCCTTATTGCTGTGTAGTGTTCTGTCAAACTCAAAGTTGCTGATTACACAGTTTCAGCCATTTTTGAAAAATGTGTTTTGGCACACACAAGTAAAGCTCTTAACTAACCCAGGACTGCTGGTGTGAATGCAGCAAGAGTTTATTTACAATTAAGCCTACCATTCCCAGAGGTAGAGCCATTTTTTAAAGTCTTTGGGAAACTTAGCTCTGCAAAAACTCTTCTCCCCTCCCCCAAAGGTGTTGACGTGGTATAGGTGAATCGAATCATAAATTCGCTGAGTAGCACAAACATGAGTGAACTCTGTGGCTCTCACAATTCCTGCCACCTCCCGAAAGCTGAGTCCTACGCTTCCCTTTTAGTAAGTCACATCAGCCCAGAAGCCGCAGGAAACACCCAAGTTGGCTGCTTGGAAAATGAATCAGATCCCAGAAGGAGAAAACTTTTTCTCAACTGTTACCTCCAGGGTGCACACCACATCTGCATGCATGCTGCACACCACATCTGCATGCATGCTGCACACTACATCTGCATGCATGCTGCACACTACATCTGCATGCATGCTGCACACCACATCTGCATGCATGTTGCAATGCTGATGCAAATCTTCACTTGCCTCTATCACCATGCTGTCCTTCTCAAGATTGAGGTCAGTTTAAAGGCCAGTCTTGATCATGCTTTTGTACTTTTGAGGCTTCATATTTCCATCCTGTCATGTTTTTTCTTCCTCAGTATGTTGCCATGTTGGTTATATTTCTGTTGCTGCAGTAAAATACTGTGATCAAAAGCAACTTATGGAAGGATTTCTTTTGCCCTGTGGCTCCAAAGGGAGAGTCTGTAATGGTGGAGAAGGTATCGCAGCACAAGTGGCCAGAGCACAAAGCTGGCTGGTTATGTTTTCATCCACACAGGAAGGAGAGAGGGGGAAGAAAGAGTGAGAGAGAGAGCAAGAGGGGGAGGGAGGGAGAGAGAGAGAGAGAGAGAGAGAGAGAGAGAGAGAGAGAGAGAGACTGGAAACCCTCCAAACCCTTTCCCACAGTAATGAAATTCTCCAATCAAGTCTCTATCTCCTAAAGGTTCTATAACTCTCCCCTCCCAAAAAAATAACACCACGAAGTGCTCAAATGCACAAGACTTTGGGGGGCATTTCTCATTCAAGAAAAGCAGCATATTATGTCTTATAAAAAGGAATTGGTTTATAGGATAATCAGATCTCATTTAAGTCTATTTCCATGCAAGAATTCTATGAGTTTGGACTCTAAGGTCCAAAATGATCAGGATTATCTAAAAGAAATCTAGGATCTCAGAATCCATCTCAGACCTTCAGACCAGGAATCTTCACCCTCACAAGACCCTGAAATGGCTTATATGATAAAGTTTGAGAATCTGAAGTTCTTACTGGGTAAGGACTGCAGGGAGGAGGCTTCGCCTACTCCTAGGATCCCAATTTTGCTATGCCAGTGATCTCATATTCTACAGATTAGATGCAAGATAGGCTAGAGATATTTCTCCTGTGTATTGTTCTACTGGAAAGGTTAGGATCCAGGCTATACCCTTGTAATCCCAGCACTTTGAAAGCTGAGACAGAGAAATCTAGAGTTCAAAGCTAACCTGGACTTCATAGTGAGACCTTGTCTCAAAACAACAATAAAGGGTAGTAAAGGAAAGGCCCACAGACAGTAATATTCTAGAAAGAATTGACTCTTACCATTACACCAGAAGTGCAGAAAGCACTGTTGATTGTGTAATAGCTGTTCTCTAATAAATTGCAAATGAAATCCTCTATTTTATTGCTGAATTATATAAAGATTTCAACAACTTATCGGGATGGTGAAGGTGAAATTACATCCTCTCCTAGTTTCTTTGCTTCTTATCAAGGCAAAACTATTGTTTTATGAAATTTAGAGTTTGTTCCATCCAAATTCCACCAAAAGCAGAGCAGAATTGGTTAGGCTTAGACTCAGGTGACTGACTGACTGACATCATACTCTATGTATTCTGAACTCTTGAGGGCTTGTTCAAACTTAATTATACGGGTATGCGCGTGGTGTGGACTCAATAACTGCTGCTGACAGACTGCAAAGATTCATTCATCGCTGGCTGGAGTCTTTGTGACTCAGTCTGGCCTAAGAGAAAAGTTCTCACAGGTTGATCTGCCCTTGCGGCAGTGGGGAAGACTCACCAAAGCAGAGAACTAATTGCTCCTTTGTCTCTGGTTTGTAGATTGTTTATTACTGACATGACATTCCGATACCCAAGAAATACAATAGTGATCCCTGAAGCTACTCTAACCTTTTCAAACTCTAACAACTTGATTGTCTGCCTCATTACACTCTCCAGACCTTCTCTGGATGACAGTCCGGATGCAGAGGATTTAGTCAGCATCCTTCATTAGCACTTTCTCCACTGGTTTGCTGCATAGCCAGGATCTTAAGACTGCAGGAGGAAAGTTTCAGCAACTATCTCTCCCCATTTTAGCCCTTCATTTCCCCAAACACATATTCCAACTACTAAATCATGTGTGCGTTTTCAAAACGGTGAGCCGAGCACAAGGAGCATTGGCCACCCCAACTATCTTCAAGACAAGGCTCTTACCAGAAAAATCTCTCTTTAGGCAGGCTTCCCATCCAGGAGCAGACCCCTGTGAAATACAGAAATGAAGGTCATTAAAGAAGGCTAGAAATGGCAATTGCCGTCTGATGGTTAATCTTAGTTGTTTACTTGATTAGATCTGGAATCAATTAAAAGACATGACTTTGAGAGAGTCTGCGAGGATACTTTCTGGAAGAATTAACTGAGATCATGTTCTAGTTTCTCTTCAATTGCTGTGACAAAACACTTGCCAAAAATAACTTGGGGAGAAAAGGGTTTATTTGGCTCACATCTCCTGGGTCACAGTTCATCAATGAGGGAGCCGGCCTAGGAACTCAGGGCAGGAGCTGAAGCACAGGCCATGGAGGAACACTGCTTACTGGCTTGCTCCCCCAGCCCATGCTCAGCCTGCTTTCTTATACAATACAGAACAACCTGCCCAGCGGGGGCACCACTCACATTGGGCTGGGTCCTCCCACATCACTCAACAATCAAGAAAATACCCCACAGACATGGACCCAGGACAGTCCAATGGAGGCAATTCTCCAATTGAGGCTCCCTCGACCCAGGTGTGTGAAGTTGACACTAAAGCTGCCCAGCACAGACCTCCTCCCTGAGTGAGAAGCACCTTCTGGCAGCAGCCTAGATGTAAAGAGGGCTGGTGGGAAAACAGCTATGCCTTGGCCTCCTTGCCTTCAGCCAGGCAGACTGCATCTGCCCTTGTTACGGCTGCCACTGCCCGCCTGTGCTGACCTGGAATCCAGAGTCCTGAGACCAGTGACACCCCAAGAATCCTCCCAGCCTTCAGGACTAAGAGCCGGAGGGACCAGATTCTCAGCCTCACTAGCATGAAAAGAGCCATTGTTGGACAGCCCAACATCTACTGTGTAGGCCAATCTATTAAATTCCCCTCTAATATATATTCATCTAAACAGTTCTGCTTCTCTAGAGAACCCTGACCATCATCAGACTGGACAACAGATATGAAATGAAACTCCCACTAATCTTCTCTGAGCTGGCTTGCTGATTGGTCCATCTCCCTTTCCCACTTGCTCTTCTAGCCCAGCCTGCTCACCACATGCATCTCTACCCAGTGACCTCACTGCAGACATTCCTCACTGGGGTCTCCCCATGAACTCTGTAAATGAAATGCCCACCAGTCTGTGACACCCTTACCAAGTCATTTTCTACCTGAAGCATCAAATAGCTCAATATAAATAGCCTCTGATAGCCTGCTATTTACGTAAGTTCTATCCTGAAATGTGAGATTTCTTTTTTGTATTTTTTTTTCGAGACAAGGTCTCTCTATAGCAACAGCTGTCCTGGAACTCACTTTGTAGACCAGGCTGTAGACCAGGCTGGCCTTGAACTCACAGAGATACACCTGTCTCTGCCTCCTGAGTGCTGGGATTAAAGGCCTGTGCCACCACGCCTGGCTAATGTGAGATATTTTAGAGCACAGAGTCCTTTGTTAGCAGTATATAGGAGGATCACTATCTGTTAGCAGTATATAGGAGGATCACTATCTGTTAGCAGTATATAGGAGGATCACTATCTGTTAGCAGTTTATAGGAGGATCACTATTTGTTAGCAGTGTATAGGAAGATCACTATCTGTTAGCAGTATATAGGAGGATCACTATTTGTTAGCAGTATCTAGGAGGATCACTATTTGTTAGCAGTATATAGGAGGATCACTATTTGGAGGTCATCCTGTGCTGCATAGTTAGTTTCAAGACAGTCTGGACTATTCAGTGAGACCCTGTCTCAAAAAAATTTTTTTCTTAAGTTTATGCACAAAATTAGAGACATTTAAGATTGATTAACACATCTCCATAACTTGAAAAAAAATCTGTTGGTTCCACAAAGGCAAATATACATATGGCAGTGGAAATTAAAATAATAAAAATGGGAAAATGGAGGACTTTTCTCCTTTGGGAATTCAAAAAGAAGAAAGTTACAGAATTGCTCCTATTTTCAGAGTTAATAGATTCTGTTCATGTAAACTAGAGGCAATGATGCTATTAATTAAGATGAGTAAGAAGCCCTTCATCTTTGCATGGGCCAAGTTCATCATATGGAGATATAACCTCATTATTTTTCTAACTTTTCTGCTTTGATGGTAATCTAAGAGCATATCCAAACAAACCCAAAGCTTTGCACTCTTATTATTTGTTCAGTCTAAAATTGTTATAAAAATAAAAGAATCAAATAAATAAAGCTAGTGCTTAGAAAAGCCACTTAAAGATAAACTTTAGCTTTAAAAATCAGAAAAATAAACTAAATAAAAATAAATTTTTGAAAAAAGTTCTCTATTATTTTCATTTCCAATGTTTACAAGAAAAGTGTACTTATTTTATCCATGAATTCCTTAATTCAATCATAATATAGGAAGGAATAATGTTGGTCTAATGCAAAGAATATAGCCTGCTAAACAGGGTTAAAGAGACCAGATAGAAGATTTTACCCCCATTTATCTGTTTTATCCTATAATTTAACAGCCACAAGAGTGTCAAAAAAGCCTTTCCTTTTTAGAGAAAAATGCATGAACCAGAACCTTCCCAACAGGATGATAAGGAGTCATGGGATGCTGTCTGGGCCTCACCTGCCTTGTACTATGCCTAGAAGTCAATTCTGTGTCCTGACGTATGAATCTTCTTTCTTAACAGTGCTCTTTGCTTCCTGTAACTAATATATACAACCGCATTCCTTACACGAATGTCTTTCAAATGCCAGGCTATCAGGACCCCCAGAATCAGTCAGGAGTGAGATCAAACACACAAAGAACTGGCTTCACCTCTTCTGCCTCTGTTTATTTTCTTGGAACAAGGAGCTGACAAAAACACCTATTTCACTCTATTCCAACATGCTATTTCATTCTATTCCAACATCTCCAAAACTGGGATGCGTCTTACAATAGCCATCAGGGTTAACTGAACCTAGGTTCTACCAGATGGAGGCTCTAGTACTCACTTCAGGAGAATATTCCACCCTTCCTGAGCCACTGTAAGACAGAGCCAGGCCATTTTTCTTGCTTTATCCTTCTGGGTGATAGATTTCTTTTCATTTAGCCATATCTGAAGGGTGAAGGTAGTTCTTTTTGTTTCAGATCAGATGAAGGTCTTTGTCCTTAAGTAATTTTTCTTTCTTGGCAGTGCATACAATAACAAAGCTTCCTACAGCTGAAGACATCTCAGATGTGAGGCATTACCTCAGAGGGTTAGATGTGAGGGCTGCATAAGATAATGCATGAAAAGACCCTCTAGTGGCAGGTGCCATGCAAAAAGCACTCGGTAGCTGCTATTGTTGCCGCCTTGCTATCAAGATCTAGTTGTCACTGAATAGAGGAGCATGTTAATTACTTAATTCTCTTAATCTATGTGGAAATGCAAGCCCGGAAGTGAAGCTTGAAAGCCATTTGGAAGAGGCTAATGAATGAAAGCTGGGCCCTGTGAAATGTGAGGGGAGGCCTGGCCTGTGGCTATCGAAGGCTCAGTAGAGCAGGACCGTGGACTCAGGCTATTTTTCAGAAATGACCCTGCCAAATGTTTCAGCTCTCTTCTGATAGTTAAAGCAGGCTGTAGACAACATAATTTCCTTTGTGTGGATGGAGAGAAGTGTTAGTTTCATAGGGTTTCTTCTCCACACAGTGGAAATGGGCTCACCAGTGTTCTGCAGATGCTGTGTCAGCAGGGTGGGTGGCTGGCACACATAGGCACATCCTCCTGCAGCCCAGAGACTCATTAGAAGGCCGTGCCCCATTGCTAATTCAGTAAAACATAATTACACTACAAAAGCCAATTCCTTTTTGTTCCGTTTATACAGAGTTCTTGCAGTTTAAATTGCTTCAATGTCAGGGTCTTCATATACATACTCAGAGGCCATGTGTCTGTCAGGTCTTCATATACATACTCAGAGGCCGTGTGTCTGTCAGGTCTTCATATACATACTCAGAGGCCATGTGTCTGTCAGGGTCTTCCTATACATACTCAGAGGCCATGTGTCTGTCAGGGTCTTCATATACATACTCAGAGGCCATGTGTCTGTCAGGTCTTCATATACATCCTCAGAGGCCATGTGTCTGTCAGGTCTTCATATACATCCTCAGAGGCCATGTGTCTGTCAGGTCTTCATATACATATTCAGAGGCCATGTGTCTGTCAGGACTTCATATACATACTCAGAGGCCATGTGTCTGTCAGGTCTTCATATACATACTCAGAGGCCATGTGACTGTCAGGGTTTTCATATACATACTCAGGGGCAATGTGTCTGTCAGGTCTTCATATACATCCTCAGAGACCATGTGTCTGTCAGATCTTCATATACATCCTCAGAGGCCATGTGTCTGTCAGGTCTTCATATACATACTCAGAGGCAATGTGTCTGTCAGGTCTTCATATACATATTCAGAGGCCATGTGTCTGTCAGGTCTTCATATACATACTGAGAGGGCATTTGTCTGTCTTCTCAAAGGTGTGGACTGGGGCTTCACATTGGAGAAAGAGCTTGTGAACCCGGGTAACCTACAGCCAAAAGCACATCATGTCTCTTCCCTTCCTGAATCCAAGACATTTTCTTCCACTCTGGCATGCAGGAAGCAGGGACACGATGGCAGATTACACCTCCTTTCAGAGCTGATCAGTGCACACCTGCAAGGGGTGTTCTCAGGGCTGTGAGAATAGTGACTTGTGATTAGGCAGAGCATGCTTGTGTGGCCACCAAGGACAGCCCCAGACCAAGGAACTGATATCAAGAATGGGTCTCATGTGTTCCATCTCCCAAAACATGCATTTTGATTATTTGGTAGTGACATAACTAATAAAATACCTCGCCTCAAGAACAAACAAGTAAATAAACAAATAACTTGAAACTACAGTAATCAGGATTTCATAATTATTATCTCTATCTAAATTTGCAACATTTATGCATCACATCATCTAAAGGAAAAAAATAAAGCTTCCAATGATAATTATTCATGGGTTCTGGTTTTTATGGGTCAGTTGGTTGGTTGGTCTTTTGAGGCAGGTTCTTACTATGTAGCCTAGGCTGGCCTCAAACTTACAAATCCTCCTATGTCCACCTCCAAAGTGCTGGGATTATATGCTGCACCATCTTTGCCTAGCCCACTCCATCATCCCCATCATCCCCATCATCCCCATTCTAGTGCCACAACAGATTTTTGGCTCGAACAAATCCTTGATGAGGATACACATGTACGAAGCCACAGAGGGTCCATTAGGCCTCCGCATGTTCCCCTGAGTCCTTGTCTAAATCTCCATGTTCGATGTTTGCCTTCTGTGCTTCGTTATCCAGTCTAATAAGTCACATGACTTAGGCCACATTTTTCAACCTTTTTACCACTAAAGGCATTTTCAGAAGTTGAATCCATAAGGGAGATAAGGAGAGTTCTTGTTACCATAAAGTAGATCACACTTCCAAATTTTAAGAACTTTTTAAAGAAACAACACAATGAAACATTTCTTGCACCAAATGAGTTCCCCAGACCCTTGTAATGACAAGGTGAGTTCTATAATCCTAAATCAGATATCAACATTTTAGAGTTACAATAAACTTAGAAACATTGCTCAGACATAATGAAATTGTGTGTATTAACATTGATTATTCAAATTTACACAAAATTTTTTGGAATCATCATTTCTCCAGGTTATGTGATTTTCTGTGATAATTCATTCTTTTATTATTGAACAATCCTTACTTCAAAATCTTGTACTTGAGTAAGTCTGGTCTACTTCGTTTCCTCCTGAAATAGTAAACTATAGAATCTAACAAGAGGTGCTCTGCTTTGGGGCAAAGAAGTAAATATTCATGCCAGAATGCAAACACCCACCATGACACAACAGGTCTTAAGTCTGAGCAAGAAGAGAAGACTGCCCCTGCTGTTACAGCTTCATGGGACATAAGCACACACAGGTAAGGATTGCCACCAGATGAAGGAGAGACACAGTGAGTATGTGATGACAGTCAAGGAGGTGATCCAACACCCGAACACAGAAGGAGAACAGCTGCAGGATTTCTCATCATTAGGGAAGTGGTCTAGAAATTCAGAAAAAGAGAAAATTAGAATGACCCTTCTCAGAACCAGAAGATCACTGTCTTAATTGGAGACAGTGTTTTGAAAGCAAACTTTTTAATACAGAAAGAGAGAGAAACAAAGAAGTAAGTGTATTGGAATATGTGAAGGGACCACTGAGTATATCATTGCTTTCTTCTATTGCTGTGACAAAATACCTGACAAGCAGCTCAGGGGAGGAAGGACCTGTTTTTGGCTTCCTTGGAGGGAATATAATCAGACATGACAGGGAAAACCTAATTACAGGAGTTAAGAGGGGCACTGACCACCCTGATCCCCAGTCAGGAAGCAGAGCATGAGAAGTAGGGCTAGGCCACACAAAGCTCAAGCCCACCCTCAGTGACCCACTTTCTCAACAAGGCTCGTGGTGCTCAAGATTCCACAGTCTTCCTAAGCAGCTATCCCAGCTAAGAACCGAACACTCAAACACAAGAGTCTACAGGGGATACACCACATCCAAACACAACACTAAGCTAGTACCGGTGAATGTGAGCCTATATGCAAAATAGACACATGCGCGTGTTATCAAACTCAGATTCGTATGTTCATGGATATATCTATAAGCATGCAGACACAGACTCACATATTTATTAGAGTAAGACATTAATAGTAATAAGTATGCCTATTGCCCAGATCTAGGCTCTGAAATACCATCCTCAACTACTAGGAACGAGGGCTATTTGGAGAACTGTCTGCATCTAAGACTTGAAGAACTAGCATAACTGCACCACCAGAAAATGTCAGACAAACCCACTTGGACACTCTACCAAGCACAGGCCTTCAATCTTCCCCGGGGTCAAGAAAGTCAAGGGAAGACAGAGCAACTCTTGTAGACTCAAAAGCCTAAAATGATGTAGCATCTAAATATAGCATGGGATTCTGAACTGAACAGTCGTTGTTTCACAGGCTATGGGACGGAAGTAGTAATCTCTCAATGCTAATTTCCTCTGCTTGGTGCTGGGACTATGGTTATGTAAGAGAATGTCTCTTCAGGAAACTAGAATATCACAGTGGATGCAGCAACAAATCCCCAGATTGTCAGCTTCTCTCAGATAGTTGGGGAATAAAAAGCTCTCTGTTTTGGATTTCCAGGGTTTTTGCAGCTATGTGCTTATTTCCAATGTTAAAAGATTTTTATTACATTTTTACATTTTTTGTGTGTATGGACCAATGCATGCCACCACACATGTGGAGGTCAAAGAACAAGTTGCTGGAGTTAGGTCTTTCCTTTACCGTAGGGGTTCCAGGGATCGAGCTCTGGTTGGCAGGCCGGGTATCAAGTACCGGTACCCACTGAGCCATCCCACCAGCCCTCATTTACCATTTTTGCAAAAAGTCTTAAAATCAGCTAGATTTAAAAAATAATATTTATAAACCTGGAAATGTTTTAAAACATTGTGTATACTAGAAAGCATTACATAAATGCTGGATTTTCTTCATTGAATCTTCATGTTATGATTATAAAAGTATAGATCCCTCATTCTAAAGGGATCCACATTGAAGTGTCTTGAGGTGTTACAGCACAACGACTATAATTTATTCTCAAATTGCTCTAAATATATTATACTAATAGGCAACTCCTTTAGAAGCCCACCACCATTCTCTGGGAGGCATCTTTCTCTCTGAGTGCCTCACTTTTACTTAACCCTTGTGCTTAAAGTCTGTATTAAAGTATCTCTTTTTTTGGTCTTTTTGAGACAGGGTCTCCCTATAGCCCCAGCTGTCCTGGAACTTACACTGTGGACCAGGCTGGCTTTGTACTCACAAAGATCCTCCTGCTTCTGCCTCCTAAGTGCTAGGATTAAAGGTGTGTGCCACCAGGCCCGGCTAAAGTATCTTTAATAACCCCCAGCTCTGCTTCAGATCACATTATAATAATAATGAGAGCACACGGAGATCAATGAAAAGAAAGAGGAGACTGAGTACAATGTTTAAAAAGCTGATGAGTCTAAATGAAAGAATAGGTAAGAATTTATTTTGCTATTTTGAGACATTTTTAGACTAGATTTTTCTTTGAAACAAAAATGTTAAAAGGTAAAACTCAGAGGCAGGCAGATCTCTGTGAGTTCAAGGCCAGCCTGGTCTACAGAGTGAGCTCCAGGACAGCTGGGGCTACAGGGAGAACCTGTCTCAAAAATACCAAAAAAAATAAAAAAAGTAAAGATCATCTTAATCATAATTTTCTACTTTACCAATATATGCAGGTCCTCAAGGGTAACTTACATACTCAAGATTTCTAACATATATTCTGAAATTCTAAATCAAAGTTGAGTGTTCTACCAGGAAAGTTTTCATTTTCGCAGAGGTTGGTATGCCTCTCAACCACTGAGCAGGACTTGTAACCCTAACCTGTCCATCGCCCTCATTTTCTAAATATAGAAAATGAAGTTCCAAGAGACTGAGGAACTTGCCTAAGACCACATTAATAAGCAGTGACAGAGGAAAAAAAAAAAGAGAGAGAGAATCAGGTCCCCTCATTTTCGGTTCAGGCTTCTTTGACCACGGTTCATAAATCGTTGCCTATCGTTGGGTCTGTCATTGCTTTGTTTACTTCCTCTTGGTCTTCAAAGCTTCCTCAGTTTACCATGTTCCCCAGAACTTCCAAGGAGTTTGGTAATGACCATTAAGCAGAGTGGATTATTTTGAGACCGAGTCATAGGAAACATAGACATTGGCTTATAATCATCCCTCTCATGTCAAAAAGCACAGTTTCTTATGTTTTCTTCAGTTCATGAATTTCAACCCTAAAGGAAATTAAACCAACCGAAGGGAAGTAGTGGAGCAAGCAAATAAAGAGCCATTGTGGATAGAGATCATTTCTGACGAAGGCTTAACTTGCTCACCGGTACCTTGTCCTATCTTCATCTAGAATTCAGAAGGGGAATCTATGAAATAAGAAAGCCATGTGACTTTGTACTGAAGCACAAACACTTGGTGTATTTCCTAACATACATTTCCCCTTTTAAAAAAAGAGAAAAAGGAGAGGTTTTGTCGGTATATTCTCTTGATTCCCTCTGCTGAGCTGGTTCCTGTGCAGCGGGAAGCCTATAATCAGATTTGTGCAAGTATTTCTGTCCAGGCTTGCTGAGCTTTGTCAGCAAAAAATTCTCATAAACGGCTAACATGCAGTGGGTTTTTTTTTTTCAGTCAGTTTCTATGGTTTCATTTAATTTCACTTTTCTGCAACTATAGAATCAAATATTTCATTCCCAGACAGAGAAAAAGAAAAATGTACTCTCACCTTGGAAACCCACCTTCTTCCCCTCCCCTACAAAAAAGTGAAAGACTAAGGAATGTGGTGACATGAGCATAAAAGAACTGGATCCCACTTTGGGGGTTCCTGACATCAAGGTTTTGCTCTCCAGCCTGGGTGCACCTAAGGTAACCCTCTGTGATGGTTAATAAGGAGTGTCAACAAGATCTAGGATTACTTAGGAGTTAAAACTCTGAGCCTGTGTTAAGAGTTTCTAGATCGTGTTAACTGAAGTGGGAACACCCATCCTAGAAGCCAACGGTGCCATCTCACAGGCTGAGGTCCTGGGCAGACTCAAAAGGAGAAGCCAGCACAACACAGGGCATTCATCGCTCTCTGCTTTCCAAGTGCGGGTGTCACATGACCACCTTGCCCCCAGGACTTCCCCACCAAGATGGATCATCCCCTTAAACTGTGAGCCAAAATAAATCCTTCCTTCACTAAATTCCTTTTGACACAGATTTTGTTACAGCAATGAGTATAGTAGCTAACTCACCCACTGCATGGAGTTGCTATGTCGCCCCTGAGCCAGACGTAGGCGCACTCAGCCACAGAGCAGCCATGAGTTTTGCCAGTTGGAATACTCATGCCAGAGAAATGGAGCAATGCTAGGCCTGTAGGCAGAGATACCCTGTATTTATGACAAAGTACTGTAAGTCCAACCAAGCCGGAAGCCTGGGGGTTCTCTCCCGCCCGGCTCCCTGTTTGCTCTTAAGATGTCTCCATGGATTACATTTTTTCCTGTTAAATATGACAGGGTCTTACTGTGGCTTATAACATCTCCTAACCTGTAGAGGATGTAAGCTTGTGGCATCAGCCATGGGTTATTCCTCCAAGGAGAGAGCCAATAGCCAATTAGATTTGGGATATACAGGCACATGGCTGCCTCTGCTGCACAGTATTTCCAGGCAGGTGAGGTGTAGCTNTTGAAATCATTGTACAAGGCTGTATTCTTTACAAGTTCCAGGCTTCATTCAAAAGATGGTTAAAAAATACATCTTGCACTTTGTCTCATAAATAATAGCTGCTTTAACTTCTAAGAAGGAAAACAAAAAAAAAAAACAAGCATCACAGGAACTGGAGGTATTGATCTCTGACTAAAAATGTACAGGAAAGGAATATGAGAGAAAAGGAGCAGAATGTGTTCTGTGTGCCAAGTGTGAGCTGGGCGACAATCTGTAAACATTTAGAAGCTATCAGAAATCCTCCCTCAGAGGGAGAGCCATTCCTTAACTGGACTGGGCTTTGGGACAGGAGGAACCAGGTCCTATGCTGTGTAGTGTTCGTCAAACTCAAAGTTGCTGATTACACAGTTTCAGCCATTTTTGAAAAATGTGTTTTGGCACACACAAGTAAAGCTCTTAACTAACCCAGGACTGCTGGTGTGAATGCAGCAAGAGTTTATTTACAATTAAGCCTACCATTCCCAGAGGTAGAGCCATTTTTTAAAGTCTTTGGGAAACTTAGCTCTGCAAAAACTCTTCTCCCCTCCCCCAAAGGTGTTGACGTGGTATAGGTGAATCGAATCATAAATTCGCTGAGTAGCACAAACATGAGTGAACTCTGTGGCTCTCACAATTCCTGCCACCTCCCGAAAGCTGAGTCCTAACTTCCTTTTAGAAGTTCACTCAGTTCCCAGAAGCCGCAGGAAACAACCCAAGTTGGCTGCTGGGAAACATGAATCAGATCCCAGCAGAGAAAAACTTTTTTCTCAACTGTTTACCTCAAGGGTGCACACCACATCTGCATGCATGCTGCACACCACATCTGCATGCATGCTGCACACTACATCTGCATGCATGCTGCAACTGACATCTGCATGCATGTGCACACCACATCTGGAATGCTGTTGCAATGGCTGATGCAAATCTTCACTTGCCTCTATCACCATGCTGTCCTTCTCAAGATTGAGGTCAGTTTAAAGGCCAGTCTTGATCATGCTTTTGTACTTTTGAGGCTTCATATTTCCATCCTGTCATGTTTTTTCTTCCTCAGTATGTTGCCATGTTGGTTATTTTCTGTTGCTGCAGTAAAATACTGTGATCAAAAGCAACTTATGGAAGGATTTCTTTTGCCCTGTGGCTCCAAAGGGAGAGTATGTAATGGTGGAGAAGGTCGCAGCAACAAGTGGCCAGAGCACAAAAGCTGGCTGCGTTATTTTATCTATACACACAGGAAGGAGAGAGGGGGAAGAAAGAGTGAGAGAAGAGCAAGAGGGGGAGGGAGGGAGAGCGAGAGGAGAGGAGAGAGAGAGGAGAGAGAGAGAGAGAGAGAGAGAGACTGGAAACCCTCCAAACCCTTTCCCACAGTAATGAAATTCTCCAATCAAGTCTCTATCTCCTAAAGGTTCTATAACTCTCCCCTCCCAAAAAAATAACACCACGAAGTGCTCAAATGCACAAGACTTTGGGGGGCATTTCTCATTCAAGAAAAGCAGCATATTATGTCTTATAAAAAGGAATTGGTTTATAGGATAATCAGATCTCATTTAAGTCTATTTCCATGCAAGAATTCTATGAGTTTGGACTCTAAGGTCCAAAATGATCAGGATTATCTAAAAGAAATCTAGGATCTCAGAATCCATCTCAGACCTTCAGACCAGGAATCTTCACCCTCACAAGACCCTGAAATGGCTTATATGATAAAGTTTGAGAATCTGAAGTTCTTACTGGGTAAGGACTGCAGGGAGGAGGCTTCGCCTACTCCTAGGATCCCAATTTTGCTATGCCAGTGATCTCATATTCTACAGATTAGATGCAAGATAGGCTAGAGATATTTCTCCTGTGTATTGTTCTACTGGAAAGGTTAGGATCCAGGCTATACCCTTGTAATCCCAGCACTTTGGAAAGCTGAGCAAGAGAAATCTAGAGTTCAAAGCTAACCTGGGACTTCCTGTGAGACCTTGTCTCAAAACAACAATAAAGGGTAGTAAAGGAAAGGCCCACAGACAGTAATATTCTAGAAAGAATTGACTCTTACCATTACACCAGAAGTGCAGAAAGCACTGTTGATTGTGTAATAGCTGTTCTCTAATAAATTGCAAATGAAATCCTCTATTTTATTGCTGACTCTATATCAAAGTTCAACAACTATCGGGAGGTGAAGGTGAAATTTAAATCCTCTCCTAGTTCTTGTGTGCTTTTATCAAGGCCAAAAACTATTGTTTTATGAAATTTAGAGTTTGTTCCATCCAAATTCCACCAAAAGCAGAGCAGAATTGGTTAGGCTTAGACTCAGGTGACTGACTGACTGACATCATACTCTATGTATTCTGAACTCTTGAGGGCTTGTTCAAACTTAATTATACGGGTATGCGCGTGGTGTGGACTCAATAACTGCTGCTGACAGACTGCAAAGATTCATTCATCGCTGGCTGGAGTCTTTGTGACTCAGTCTGGCCTAAGAGAAAAGTTCTCACAGGTTGATCTGCCCTTGCGGCAGTGGGGAAGACTCACCAAAGCAGAGAACTAATTGCTCCTTTGTCTCTGGTTTGTAGATTGTTTATTACTGACATGACATTCCGATACCCAAGAAATACAATAGTGATCCCTGAAGCTACTCTAACCTTTTCAAACTCTAACAACTTGATTGTCTGCCTCATTACACTCTCCAGACCTTCTCTGGATGACAGTCCGGATGCAGAGGATTTAGTCAGCATCCTTCATTAGCACTTTCTCCACTGGTTTGCTGCATAGCCAGGATCTTAAGACTGCAGGAGGAAAGTTTCAGCAACTATCTCTCCCCATTTTAGCCCTTCATTTCCCCAAACACATATTCCAACTACTAAATCATGTGTGCGTTTTCAAAACGGTGAGCCGAGCACAAGGAGCATTGGCCACCCCAACTATCTTCAAGACAAGGCTCTTACCAGAAAAATCTCTCTTTAGGCAGGCTTCCCATCCAGGAGCAGACCCCTGTGAAATACAGAAATGAAGGTCATTAAAGAAGGCTAGAAATGGCAATTGCCGTCTGATGGTTAATCTTAGTTGTTTACTTGATTAGATCTGGAATCAATTAAAAAGACATGACTTGAGAGAGTCTGCGGGATACTTCTGAGATTAACTGAGAGCATGTTCTAGTTTCTCTTCAACTTGCTGTGACAAAAAAAAACACTTGCCAAAAAAATTGGGCTAAAAGGGTTTATTTTGGTCACATCTCCTGGGTCACAGTTCATCACTGAGGGAGGCCAAGGTAGGAACTTGGGCAGGAACCTGGAGGCATACGCTGAAGCACAGGCCATGGAGGAACATGATTACTGCTTGCTCCACCAGCCCATGCTAAGCCTGCTTTCTCTCCAATACAGAAAACCTGCCCAGCGGGGGCACCACTCACATGGGCTGGGTCCTCCCACATCACTCAACAATCAAGAAAAATAACCCACAGACATGGACCCAGGACAGTCCAATGGAGGCATTTCCCAAATTGAAGCTCCCTCAAACCAGGTGTGGTGAAGTTGACACAAAGCTGCCCAGCACAGCCTCCTCCTTGAGTGAGAAGCACCTTCTGGCAGCAGCCTAGATGTAAAGAGGGCTGGTGGGAAAACAGCTATGCCTTGGCCTCCTTGCCTTCAGCCAGGCAGACTGCATCTGCCCTTGTTACGGCTGCCACTGCCCGCCTGTGCTGACCTGGAATCCAGAGTCCTGAGACCAGTGACACCCCAAGAATCCTCCCAGCCCCTCCGTGACTAAGAGCCGGAGGGACCAGATTCTCAGCCTCACTAGCATGAAAAGAGCCATTGTTGGACAGCCCAACATCTACTGTGTAGGCCAATCTATTAAATTCCCCTCTAATATATATTCATCTAAACAGTTCTGCTTCTCTAGAGAACCCTGACCATCATCAGACTGGACAACAGATATGAAATGAAACTCCCACTAATCTTCTCTGAGCTGGCTTGCTGATTGGTCCATCTCCCTTTCCCACTTGCTCTTCTAGCCCAGCCTGCTCACCACATGCATCTCTACCCAGTGACCTCACTGCAGACATTCCTCACTGGGGTCTCCCCATGAACTCTGTAAATGAAATGCCCACCAGTCTGTGACACCCTTACCAAGTCATTTTCTACCTGAAGCATCAAATAGCTCAATATAAATAGCCTCTGATAGCCTGCTATTTACGTAAGTTCTATCCTGAAAATGTGAGATTCTTTTTGTATTTTTTTTTCGAGACACAGTCTCTCCTATAGCAACAGCTGTCCTGGAACTCCACTTTGTAGACCAAGCTGAAACTCACTTTGTAGACCAGCTGGCCTTGAACTACAGCGAACACCTGTCTCTGCCTCCTGAGTGCTGGGATAAATGCCTGTGCCACCACGCTGGGCTAATGTGAGATATTTTAGAGCACAGAGTCCTTTGTTAGCAGTATATAGGAGGATCACTATTTGTTAGCAGTATATAGGAGGATCACTATTTGTTAGCAGTATATAGGAGGATCACTATCTGTTAGCAGTATATAGGAGGATCACTATCTGTTAGCAGTATATAGGAGGATCACTATCTGTTAGCAGTATATAGGAGGATCACTATCTGTTAGCAGTATATAGCAGGATCACTATCTGTTAGCAGTATATAGGAGGATCACTATCTGTTAGCAGTATATAGGAGGATCACTATCTGTTAGCAGTTTATAGGAGGATCACTATTTGTTAGCAGTGTATAGGAAGATCACTATCTGTTAGCAGTATATAGGAGGATCACTATTTGTTAGCAGTATCTAGGAGGATCACTATTTGTTAGCAGTATATAGGAGGATCACTATTTGTTAGCAGTATATAGGAGGATCACTATTTGGAGGTCATCCTGTGCTGCATAGTTAGTTTCAAGACAGTCTGGACTATTCAGTGAGACCCTGTCTCAAAAAAATTTTTTTCTTAAGTTTATGCACAAAATTAGAGACATTTAAGATTGATTAACCCATCTCCATAAACTTGAAAACAAATCTGTTGTTCCACAAAGGCAACTATCATATGGCCAGTGAAATTAAAATAATAAAAAATGGGAAAATGGAGGACTTTTCTCCTTTGGGAATTCAAAAAGAAGAAAGTTACAGAATTGCTCCTATTTTCAGAGTTAATAGATTCTGTTCATGTAAACTAGAGGCAATGATGCTATTAATTAAGATGAGTAAGAAGCCCTTCATCTTTGCATGGGCCAAGTTCATCATATGGAGATATAACCTCATTATTTTTCTAACTTTTCTGCTTTGATGGTAATCTAAGAGCATATCCAAACAAACCCAAAGCTTTGCACTCTTATTATTTGTTCAGTCTAAAATTGTTATAAAATTAAAAGAATAAATAAAATAAAGCTAGTTTGATATCTACGGAAGCAAACCAATCAATAATGAATTAATAAATTAAAATTTTAAAAAATAAAATAATAAAAACCTAAATTTTGAAAAAGTTCTCTATTCTTTTCATTTCCATGTACACCGCAAAGTGGTTTACCTTTCATTTCCAAAATTCCATGAATTCCTTAATTCAATCATAATATAGGAAGGAATAATGTTGGTCTAATGCAAAGAATATAGCCTGCTAAACAGGGTTAAAGAGACCAGATAGAAGATTTTACCCCCATTTATCTGTTTTATCCTATAATTTAACAGCCACAAGAGTGTCAAAAAAGCCTTTCCTTTTTAGAGAAAAATGCATGAACCAGAACCTTCCCAACAGGATGATAAGGAGTCATGGGATGCTGTCTGGGCCTCACCTGCCTTGTACTATGCCTAGAAGTCAATTCTGTGTCCTGACGTATGAATCTTCTTTCTTAACAGTGCTCTTTGCTTCCTGTAACTAATATATACAACCGCATTCCTTACACGAATGTCTTTCAAATGCCAGGCTATCAGGACCCCCAGAATCAGTCAGGAGTGAGATCAAACACACAAAGAACTGGCTTCACCTCTTCTGCCTCCGGGTTATTGTCTTGGAACAAGGGGGTGGGGGGGGGGCGGGCGGGGGGAGACAAAAAACACCTATTTCACTCTATTCCAACATGCTATTTCATTCTATTCCAACATCTCCAAAACTGGGATGCGTCTTACAATAGCCATCAGGGTTAACTGAACCTAGGTTCTACCAGATGGAGGCTCTAGTACTCACTTCAGGAGAATATTCCACCCTTCCTGAGCCACTGTAAGACAGAGCCAGGCCATTTTTCTTGCTTTATCCTTCTGGGTGATAGATTTCTTTTCATTTAGCCATATCTGAAGGGTGAAGGTAGTTCTTTTTGTTTCAGATCAGATGAAGGTCTTTGTCCTTAAGTAATTTTTCTTTCTTGGCAGTGCATACAATAACAAAGCTTCCTACAGCTGAAGACATCTCAGATGTGAGGCATTACCTCAGAGGGTTAGATGTGAGGGCTGCATAAGATAATGCATGAAAAGACCCTCTAGTGGCAGGTGCCATGCAAAAAGCACTCGGTAGCTGCTATTGTTGCCGCCTTGCTATCAAGATCTAGTTGTCACTGAATAGAGGAGCATGTTAATTACTTAATTCTCTTAATCTATGTGGAAATGCAAGCCCGGAAGTGAAGCTTGAAAGCCATTTGGAAGAGGCTAATGAATGAAAGCTGGGCCCTGTGAAATGTGAGGGGAGGCCTGGCCTGTGGCTATCGAAGGCTCAGTAGAGCAGGACCGTGGACTCAGGCTATTTTTCAGAAATGGACCCTGCCAAATGTTTCCGCTCTTCTTCTGATAGTTAAAGCAGGCTGTAGACAACATAATTTCCTTTGTGTGGATGGAGAGAAGTGTTAGTTTCATAGGGTTTCTTCTCCACACAGTGGAAATGGGCTCACCAGTGTTCTGCAGATGCTGTGTCAGCAGGGTGGGTGGCTGGCACACATAGGCACATCCTCCTGCAGCCCAGAGACTCATTAGAAGGCCGTGCCCCATTGCTAATTCAGTAAAACATAATTACACTACAAAAGCCAATTCCTTTTTGTTCCGTTTATACAGAGTTCTTGCAGTTTAAATTGCTTCAATGTCAGGGTCTTCATATCAGTGCATGTCGGGATCAATACTCAGAGGCCATGTGTCTGTCAGGTCTTCATATACATACTCAGAGGCCGTGTGTCTGTCAGGTCTTCCATATACATACTCAGAGGCCATGTGTCTGTCAGGGTCTTCTATACATACTCAGAGGCCAGTGTGTCTGTCAGGTCTTCATATACATACTCAGAGGCCAATGTGTCTGTCAGGTCTTCATATACATCTCAGAGGCCATGTGTCTGTCAGGTCTTCATATACATACTCAGAGGCCATGTGTCTGTCAGGTCTTCATATACATACTCAGAGGCCGTGTGTCTGTCAGGGTCTTCATATACATACTCAGAGGCCAGTGTGTCTGTCAGGTCTTCATATACATCTTCAGAGGCCATGTGTCTGCTCAAAATATCGAGCTTCGGACTTCATATACATACTCAGAGGCCATGTGTCTGTCAGGTCTTCATATACATACTCAGAGGCCATGTGACTGTCAGGGTTTTCATATACATACTCAGGGGCAATGTGTCTGTCAGGTCTTCATATACATCCTCAGAGACCATGTGTCTGTCAGATCTTCATATACATCCTCAGAGGCCATGTGTCTGTCAGGATCTTCATATACATACTCAGAGGCCATGTGTCTGTCAGGTCTTCATATACATATTCAGAGGCCATGTGTCTGTCAGGTCTTCATATACATACTGAGAGGGCATTTGTCTGTCTTCTCAAAGGTGTGGACTGGGGCTTCACATTGGAGAAAGAGCTTGTGAACCCGGGTAACCTACAGCCAAAAGCACATCATGTCTCTTCCCTTCCTGAATCCAAGAGCATTTTTCTTTTTCCTTTCTCCATCGGGCATGCAGGAAGCAGGGACACGATGGCAGATTACACCTCCTTTCAGAGCTGATCAGTGCACACCTGCAAGGGGTGTTCTCAGGGCTGTGAGAATAGTGACTTGTGATTAGGCAGAGCATGCTTGTGTGGCCACCAAGGACAGCCCCAGACCAAGGAACTGATATCAAGAATGGGTCTCATGTGTTCCATCTCCCAAAACATGCATTTTGATTATTTGGTAGTGACATAACTAATAAAATACCTCGCCTCAAGAACAAACAAGTAAATAAACAAATAACTTGAAACTACAGTAATCAGGATTTCATACATTATTATACTCTACTAACATTTGCAAACATTATGATCACAGTCATCTAAGGAAAAAAATAAAGCTTCCAATGATAATTATTCAATGGGTTCGGTTTTTATGGGTCAGTTGGTTGGGTGTCTTTTTGAGGCAGGTTCTGACTATGTAGCCTACGCTGGCCTCAAACTTACAAATGCCTCCTATGTCCACCTCCAAAGTGCTGGATTTCTGATATGCCGTTCCATCCTTTGCCTTCAGCCACTCCTCATCCCCATCATCCCCATCATCCCATTCTAGTGCCACAACAGATTTTTGGCTCGAACAAATCCTTGATGAGGATACACATGTACGAAGCCACAGAGGGTCCATTAGGCCTCCGCATGTTCCCCTGAGTCCTTGTCTAAATCTCCATGTTCGATGTTTGCCTTCTGTGCTTCGTTATCCAGTCTAATAAGTCACATGACTTAGGCCACATTTTTCAACCTTTTTACCACTAAAGGCATTTTCAGAAGTTGAATCCATAAGGGAGATAAGGAGAGTTCTTGTTACCATCATAAGTAGATCACATCTTCCAAATTTTAAGAACTTTTTAAAGAAACAAACAAGAAACATTTCTTGCACCAAAGAGTTCCCCAGACCCTTGTAATGACAAGGTGAGTTCTATAATCCTAAATCAGATATCAACATTTTAGAGTTACAATAAACTTAGAAACATTGCTCAGACATAATGAAATTGTGTGTATTAACATTGATTATTCAAATTTACACAAAATTTTTTGGAATCATCATTTCTCCAGGTTATGTGATTTTCTGTGATAATTCATTCTTTTATTATTGAACAATCCTTACTTCAAAATCTTGTACTTGAGTAAGTCTGGTCTACTTCGTTTCCTCCTGAAATAGTAAACTATAGAATCTAACAAGAGGTGCTCTGCCTTTGGGGCAAAAGAAGTAAATATTCATGCCAGAATTGCAAACACCCACCATGACACAACAGGTCTTAAGTCTGAGCAAGAAGAGAAGACTGCCCCTGCTGTTACAGCTTCATGGGACATAAGCACACACAGGTAAGGATTGCCACCAGATGAAGGAGAGACACAGTGAGTATGTGATGACAGTCAAGGAGGTGATCCAACACCCGAACACAGAAGGAGAACAGCTGCAGGATTTCTCATCATTAGGGAAGTGGTCTAGAAATTCAGAAAAGAGAAAATTAGAATGACCCTTCTCAGGAACCAGAGATCACTGGTCGTTAATTGGAGACAGTGTTTTGAAAGCAACTTTTTAAATACAGGAAGAGGAGAAACAAAGAAGTAAGTGTATTGGAATATGTGAAGGGACCACTGAGTATATATTGCTTGTCTTCTTTGGTGTGACAAACTACATGACATCAGCACAGGGGAGGGAAGGACCTGTTTTTGGCTTCCTTGGAGGGAATATAATCAGGGACATGACAGGGAAAACTAATTACAGGAGTTAAGATGGGCCACTGACACCACCTGATCCCCAGTCAGGAAGCAGAGCCAGAGAAGTAGGGTAGGCCACACCAAAGCTCAAAGCCCACCCTCAGTGACCCACTTTCTCAACAAGGCTCGTGGTGCTCAAGATTCCACAGTCTTCCTAAGCAGCTATCCCAGCTAAGAACCGAACACTCAAACACAAGAGTCTACAGGGGATACACCACATCCAAACACAACACTAAGCTAGTACCGGTGAATGTGAGCCTATATGCAAAATAGACACATGCGCGTGTTATCAAACTCAGATTCGTATGTTCATGGATATATCTATAAGCATGCAGACACAGACTCACATATTTATTAGAGTAAGACATTAATAGTAATAAGTATGCCTATTGCCCAGATCTAGGCTCTGAAATACCATCCTCAACTACTAGGAACGAGGGCTATTTGGAGAACTGTCTGCATCTAAGACTTGAAGAACTAGCATAACTGCACCACCAGAAAATGTCAGACAAACCCACTTGGACACTCTACCAAGCACAGGCCTTCAATCTTCCCCGGGGTCAAGAAAGTCAAGGGAAGACAGAGCAACTCTTGTAGACTCAAAAGCCTAAAATGATGTAGCATCTAAATATAGCATGGGATTCTGAACTGAACAGTCGTTGTTTCACAGGCTATGGGACGGAAGTAGTAATCTCTCAATGCTAATTTCCTCTGCTTGGTGCTGGGACTATGGTTATGTAAGAGAATGTCTCTTCAGGAAACTAGAATATCACAGTGGATGCAGCAACAAATCCCCAGATTGTCAGCTTCTCTCAGATAGTTGGGGAATAAAAAGCTCTCTGTTTTGGATTTCCAGGGTTTTTGCAGCTATGTGCTTATTTCCAATGTTAAAAGATTTTTATTACATTTTTACATTTTTGTGTGTATGAGACACATGATGCCACCACACATGTGGAGGTCAAAGAGACAAGTTGCTGGAGTGGTTCTTTCTTTACCGTAGGGTATTCAGGATCGAGGCTCTGGTTGGCAGGCCAGGGTATCAAGTACCGGACCGTGGGGTCACTGAGATCCATCCCACCAGCCCATATTACACATTTTGGCAAAAAGTCTTAAAAGCAGCAGATTTAAAAAATAATATTTATAAACCTGGAAATGTTTTAAAACATTGTGTATACTAGAAAGCATTACATAAATGCTGGATTTTCTTCATTGAATCTTCATGTTATGATTATAAAAGTATAGATCCCTCATTCTAAAGGGATCCACATTGAAGTGTCTTGAGGTGTTACAGCACAACGACTATAATTTATTCTCAAATTGCTCTAAATATATTATACTAATAGGCAACTCCTTTAGAAGCCCACCACCATTCTCTGGGAGGCATCTTTCTCTCTGAGTGCCTCACTTTTACTTAACCCTTGTGCTTAAAGTCTTATTAAAGATCCTCTTTTTTTGGGGTCTTTTTGAGACAGGGTCTCACCTATAGCCCAAGCTGTCCTGGACCTTACACTGTGGACAGCTGGCTTTGTACTCACAAAAGATCCTCCTGCTTCTGTTCTCTCCTAAGTGCTAGGTTAAAAGGTGTGTTGCCCAACCAGGCCCGGCTAAAGTATCTTTAATAACCCCCAGCTCTGCTTCAGATCACATTATAATAATAATGAGAGCACACGGAGATCAATGAAAAGAAAGAGGAGACTGAGTACAATGTTTAAAAAGCTGATGAGTCTAAATGAAAGAATAGGTAAGAATTTATTTTGCTATTTTGAGACATTTTTAGACTAGATTTTTCTTTGAAACAAAAATGTTAAAAGGTAAAAACTCAGAGGCAGGCAGATCTCTGTGGTTCAGGCCAGCCTGGTCTACAGAGTGAGCTCCAGGACAGCTGGGGCTACAGGGAGAACCTGTCAAAAATACCAAAAAAAATAAAAAAGTAAAGATCATCTTAATCATAATTTTCTACTTTACCAATATATGCAGGTCCTCAAGGGTAACTTACATACTCAAGATTTCTAACATATATTCTGAAATTCTAAATCAAAGTTGAGTGTTCTACCAGGAAAGTTTTCATTTTCGCAGAGGTTGGTATGCCTCTCAACCACTGAGCAGGACTTGTAACCCTAACCTGTCCATCGCCCTCATTTTCTAAATATAGAAAATGAAGTTCCAAGAGACTGAGGAACTTGCCTAAGACCACATTAATAAGCAGTGACAGAGAAAAAAAAAAAGAGAGAGAGAATCAGGTCCCCTCATTTTCGGTTCAGGCTTCTTTGACCACGGTTCATAAATCGTTGCCTATCGTTGGGTCTGTCATTGCTTTGTTTACTTCCTCTTGGTCTTCAAAGCTTCCTCAGTTTACCATGTTCCCCAGAACTTCCAAGGAGTTTGGTAATGACCATTAAGCAGAGTGGATTATTTTGAGACCGAGTCATAGGAAACATAGACATTGGCTTATAATCATCCCTCTCATGTCAAAAAGCACAGTTTCTTATGTTTTCTTCAGTTCATGAATTTCAACCCTAAAGGAAATTAAACCAACCGAAGGGAAGTAGTGGAGCAAGCAAATAAAGAGCCATTGTGGATAGAGATCATTTCTGACGAAGGCTTAACTTGCTCACCGGTACCTTGTCCTATCTTCATCTAGAATTCAGAAGGGGAATCTATGAAATAAGAAAGCCATGTGACTTTGTACTGAAGCACAAACACTTGGTGTATTTCCTAACATCATTTCCCCTTTTAAAAAAAGAGAAAAAGGAGAGGTTTTGTCGGTATATTCTCTTGATTCCCTCTGCTGAGCTGGTTCCTGTGCAGCGGGAAGCCTATAATCAGATTTGTGCAAGTATTTCTGTCCAGGCTTGCTGAGCTTTGTCAGCAAAAAATTCTCATAAACGGCTAACATGCAGTGGTTTTTTTTTTCAGTCAGTTTCTATGGTTTCATTTAATTTCACTTTTCTGCAACTTAGAATCAAAATTTCATTCCCAGACGAGAAAAAGAAAAATGTACTCTCACCTTGGAAACCCACCTTCTTCCCCTCCCCTACAAAAAAGTGAAAGACTAAGGAATGTGGTGACATGAGCATAAAAGAACTGGATCCCACTTTGGGGGTTCCTGACATCAAGGTTTTGCTCTCCAGCCTGGGTGCACCTAAGGTAACCCTCTGTGATGGTTAATAAGGAGTGTCAACAAGATCTAGGATTACTTAGGAGTTAAAACTCTGAGCCTGTGTTAAGAGTTTCTAGATCGTGTTAACTGAAGTGGGAACACCCATCCTAGAAGCCAACGGTGCCATCTCACAGGCTGAGGTCCTGGGCAGACTCAAAAGGAGAAGCCAGCACAACACAGGGCATTCATCGCTCTCTGCTTTCCAAGTGCGGGTGTCACATGACCACCTTGCCCCCAGGACTTCCCCACCAAGATGGATCATCCCTTAAACTGTGAGCCAAAATAAATCCTTCCTTCACTAAATTCCTTTTGACACAGATTTTGTTACAGCAATGAGTATAGTAGCTAACTCACCCACTGCATGGAGTTGCTATGTCGCCCCTGAGCCAGACGTAGGCGCACTCAGCCACAGAGCAGCCATGAGTTTTGCCAGTTGGAATACTCATGCCAGAGAAATGGAGCAATGCTAGGCCTGTAGGCAGAGATACCCTGTATTTATGACAAAGTACTGTAAGTCCAACCAAGCCGGAAGCCTGGGGGTTCTCTCCCGCCCGGCTCCCTGTTTGCTCTTAAGATTCTCCATGGATTACATTTTTTCCTGTTAAAAATTGACAGGGTCTCTACTGTGGCTTATAACATCTCCTAACCTGTAGAGGATGTAAGCTTTGGCATCAGCCCTGGGTTATTCCTCCAAGGAGAGAGCCAATAGCCAATTAGATTTGGGATATACAGGCATATGGCTGCCTCTGGGCACAGTATTTCCAGGCAGGTGAGGTGTAGCTGGTGCTGACGGTGGAGTCTTGCTTGACTCAAGGAGACCCGTATTTGCTTTATTGGTTTATATTCCTGGACAAACTGTCAGCCCATGAAAGGAAACAGCCAGAACTGGCCAGAGTCCAAGACAACAGCTCCAGAGAGAGTGGACTGTTTTGCTTCTCATCCACCTGTGCCCCTTTTCTAAGCCTAGGGAATAATCTGCGGAAGAGGGGGTGTGGTAGAATGTAAGGGCTGCGATTGGGGTGAATGGTGAAACTACAGCAATGTAGCTGGACACTCATTTGATCAACTTGATTGAACATACAACCCCTCACCCCCCGCTGGAAGGTGGGCTGTGGGGGTTTGGGCCAAACACCTGCAAATTTGTTTTACATGAAGGATGCTTGTACTCATGGATTATCACTTAGCTAAAAATGAAAAAAAAAAAAACTGAGGAGAAATATGCAGGACAGTTATGGCAGATGCATGATCTGGGTTGGGTGGGGGTGGGGGGGAGGGAAAGGGAAATTGCCTGAACTGAATTGGAAAATGATGTATGAAATGCACAAAGCATCATAAAAAAATGTTAAAAAAAGAAAAAAGAAAAATATGCACACAAAAAAAAAAGATGTCTCCATGGGCTGGGAGATACCCTTCCCTCTTCATTTGGCTCCAACCTCTCCTTTCTAGTTCCCACTTTTTTTTTTCTTTTCTTTTATGTAGAAGAAATACACTACCACTCAACCGCTACTGTAAGGTTGGCAGTCCTGAAACTCCTTTTCACCGTAGCATTGGATGTGATTACTCACTCCTCTTTTTTTTTTTTTTTTTTAGGTCTTTTTTTTTTTTTAATTATTTTAATTTGGATGCTTTGATTTCATCATGATTCATATTTCCATTATTTCCACCACTCCTCCTTCCCCCCCCCACCCCCACCCCATCCCAGATCATGCATTCTGCCATATACTGATCCTGCATTTCTCTCGTTTTTTTTTTTCATTTTTAGCTATAAGTGATATCCATGAGTACAAGCATCCTTCATGCAAAACCTATCTGCAGGCTGTTGTGCCCAAAACACCTACAGCCCCACCATCCAGTGGGGGTGACAGGTTTTGTTCATCAGTTGATCAATGAGTGTCCAGACTACTTGCTGTAGTTTCACCATTCACCCAATCGCAGCCCTTACATTCTACCACGTCCCCTCTTCCGCAGTTGTTCCCTAGGCTTAGAAAAGGGGCACAGGTGGATGAGAGGTAAAACAGTCCACTCTCTCTGGAGCTGTTGACTTGGACTCTGGTCAATTCTGGCTGTTCCCTTTCATGGGCTGACAGTTTGTCCAGGAATAACCTTTCATCACTAATGAAGAACAAGCATTAGATATTATAGGTATTTAACAGCACTAATAGTTATGGTAGGTTACTTTAGCATAGACACACATGTTTGGATATGTTAATCCTGATAAGAAATATTTTCCCCCCTGTTATATATGACAGGTTTACTGTGGCTTATAACATCTAACCTGTAGAGGATGTAAGCTTGTGGCATCAGCCATGGGTTATTTCTCCAAGGGAGAGCCAATAGCCAATTAGATTTGGGTATATAGAGCACATGGCTGGTTCCACTGCTGCCACAGTATTTCCAGGCAGGTGAGGGTGTAGCTGGTGCTGACGGTGGAGTCTTGCTTGACTCAGGGAGACCCATATTTGCTTTATTGGTTTGTGGCCTTTGGTAACACACTCTGGCATTCCGAGGCCATCTGTACACTTGATGTTGGTCTCAATACATCCCTCCCCATGTTACCGTCAGGTTTTGGCAGCAGGGTCTTATTGCCTCTCCTCCTGTAGGTATCCCAACTTAGAGGCAAGGAGCCCTTACCTTTTGTGGGGCCTTGGATCCCCTGGCCAATATCCACCTGGTAGAACAATCATTGCTGATGTCAGAGCTCCGTATTAATATATTTTGCTGAGTGTATAGCCCTAGGACTTTAGTATTATATTTGGTTCTGAAAAGAGAGTAATCCCTTCCACAGTTCCCATGTTCTAGTAGTCAATTAAAGAAAGCAGTTTACGGTTTTATAAGAGATTACCTCTACACATAGTTGTCTCCAATTTACAGTTGGGGAGCGACCTCATCATTGTCATATTTCTCCTTATCTATGGGTGGGAAGGCAAGGAAGTTCTCATAAAAAACATGATAAGCTATTGTTACAGAAGACTCGCTCCGTTCGCTGGTGTGTAGAGAGATAAGGTTCGCGTATGAGGGTCGACTTCCTTGCCCTTGCTCCACCGCCGATAGAATAGGAGAAAATATGAAGATGAGGATGCCTCTTTTCAGGTAAATTCATCTAAGTCCTTCTTACATTCCCCCTTCTTTCTCCCTTTTTTTTTTTCCTTTTCCCCTTTTGTCCCCTTTCTTTCCCCTTTCCTTTCCCCTCTCCTCTCTTTCTTCATTTCCCGGTCCGCTCCCCAACTGTACATTGTGCAGATCTTCAACTGACTTGTAGACGGTAATCTCTTTTTAAAACCGGTTGTCAAAAAATGACTTCTTCTCTAACTTGCTACTACTCTAGCCATGCCGGAACTGGGAAGGGGATCCGCACAGGGATTAACTCTCGTTTCAGAACCAAATATATATACTAAAGGTCCCTAGGGCATAATCGGCAAAATATATTAATACAAGGAGCTCTGACACTCAGCAAATGGATTGTTCTACAGGTGGGCTATTGGCCAGGGGCTCCAAGTCCCCACAAAAGGTAAAACCTCCTTGCCTCTAAACTGGCATACCTACAAGAAGAGAGGCATTAAGGACCCTGCTCGCCAAAGACCTGACGTAACATGGGAGGGATGTATTGAGAACACACATGCAAGTGTTACAGTTGGTCTCTGGAATAGCGAGAGTGTTACCAAAGGCCATAACCAAAAGCAAATATGGGTCTCCCTGCGTCAAGCAAGACTCCACCGTCAGCACCAGCTACACTCACCTGCCTGGAAATAACTGTTGCAGGCAGTGGGCAGCAATGTGCCTTTTTTTTTTTTTGTATATCCCAAATCTACTGGGCTATTGGCTTCTCCCCTTGGAGAAATAACCCATGGCTGATGCCACAAGCTTACATCCTCTACAGGTTAGGATGTAAGTAAGACCACAGTACACACCCTGTCATATTAAACAGGGGGGAAAATTGTAATTCATGGTTTAACATATCCAAACATGTGTCTTTTTTTTTTTTTTTTATAACTATTAGTGCTGCTTACAATACCTATATATCTAATTGCTTGTTCTTCATTAGTAGGATCGAAAGGTTATTCCGGACAAACTGTAGCCCATGAAAGGAACAGCAGCGATGACCAGAGCACCGTCAAATAGCTCCAGAGAAGAGTGGACTGTTTACTCTCATCCACCTGTGCCTTTTCTAAGGCCTAGGGAACAACCTGCGAAGAGGGACGTGGTAGAATGTAAGGGGCTGCGATTGGGGTTGAATGGTGAACCTACAGGCAATTCGTCTGGACACTCATTTGATTTAACATACAAGACCCCCCCTGCCCCCTGCTGGATTGTGGGACCCATAAGCTGTGTGTTTGGGCACAACAGCCTGCAGCTAGGTTTTGCATGAAGAATGCTTGTACTCCTGGCTTATCACTTATAGCTAAAATGAAAAAAAAAACTGAGAGGGGGGGGAAAGATGCGGACAGTTATGGCCAGAATGCATGATCTGGGATGGGGTGGGGGTGGGGGGGAGGGTAAAGGGAAAATAAGCCCTGCACTGAATTGGAAAAAATGTATGACATGCACACCGCATCAATAAAAAAAAACTTAATTAAAAAAAAAAAAGACCTAAAAAAAAAATAAAAAAAGTAGAGGATGCTAGTTACATCCTACATGCTACGGTGAAAGGAGTTCTCAGGACTGCCAACCTTACAGTAGCGGTTGAGTGGTAGTGTATTTCTTCTACATAAAAGAAAAGAAAAAACAAAAGTGGGAGGAACTAGAAAGGAGAGGTTGGAGCCAAATGAAGAGGGAAGGGTATTCTCCCAGCCCATGGAGACATCTTTATTTTTTGTGTATATTTTTCTTTTTCTTTTTTTTTAACATTTGTAATACTTTTTTTTTTAATATTTAAAAAAAAAAAAACCCAATTCAGTTCAGGCATATTTCCCTTTCCCTCACCCCACCCCCCCCCCAACCCAGATCATGAATTCTTGCCATAACTGCCTGCATCTTTCTCTCCGTTTTTTTTTTTTCATTTTTTAGCTTATACGTGATTATCCATGAGTACACGCATCCCTCATGTAAAACAAAATTTTGCAGGTGTTGTGCCCAAACCCCCACAGGTCCACCACCTTCCAGCGGGGGGGTGAGGGGTTGTATGTTCAATCAACAGTTGATCAAATGAGTGTCCAGACTACATTGCTGTAGTTTCACCATTCACCCAATCGCGCCCTTTACATTCTACCACACCCCTCTTCCGCAGGTTATTCACTGATTTTCGAAGGGGCACAGTTGATTGAGAAGCAAAACAGTCCACTCTCTCTGGAGCTGTGTCTTGGACTCGGCCAGTTTCTGGCTGTTTCCTTTCATGGGCTGACAGTTGGTCCAGAATAAAACCAATAAAGGGCAAATACGGGTCTCATTGAGTCAAGCAAGACTCCCACCGTCAGCACCCGCTAGGAGCTGTGTACCTGGCCTGGCGCGTTATGGCGTCTCCCCTGCGACCCCGGTTCCCGCCCACAGGTCCAGCCGGGACCAGAGCAGAGGGAAACGCGACCCTGCTCACCCGAGCGCGGTCCCTCTGGGCCGGGGACCCCGTAGACGGGTTCACAGCGAGACCCTCTCCCAGCTGCCCCCCACCAGACCCCGCCTAGAGCTGTGTACCTGGCCTGGCGCGTTATGGCGTCTCCCCTGCGACCCTAGCTCCTCTACTTTTATCAGTCGATCTTTCATTTAGATGTTTACCATTTTAGTTTATCAATATCACGGGTCACTCTGTTTTCTTCTCATTCTTTATGCTGCTATGGAGTCAGTTTCTTTAAAAATATGAAACTAATCAAGCTATGCTCCTACTTGAAAATCTTCTGTGCTTTCATATGACTTACACAATGCAGACTCCATCTCTGCATGGCTATTTGAGTCCTGCCCCACGTTTCTGGACACATCTTCTTCCTTATCTCTTTATATAACATGTTCTATTTGCTTTGCGTTTCAATGCTTCAGAACTTGTGGTTAACATGGTAGCTTGAACTCAAATCATTTTGACTCCAAAACCTACAAGGTCAACCTCTGGATGGTGCTGCTAACCCTCCTCATGCTCCTGCAAGAGTTTCCCTCCTCTGTGAGCATATTATCTGTTCATTGCAGGATTCACCACTAATGGGCAAAGATTTCTGCATATCTGAATGCCAATTCATTTCCATACTTACATCTGTTACACTTTTAACACACAATGATGTGAATGGGTTCTCCTTTCACAATGAATACATGGAAAACCTGATTAAAATAAAACCTCACAAAAATTCAGATACGTACCTCAAAGAAAGAAAACTAAGAGTCAGATCACAGAAACAACGTGGAATAGCAAAACTAGTATTCTTAGCAAAAGATGAAACCCAGCTCCATGGGGTTAGCCCCAGTTAAGGGCTGTAGAAGGTCAGGGCTGAGCTTCTAACATCGTCATAGAGAATATGTATGTAGTCTTTGCTGAGATGAAGGAACCTGTATTTAAAATACTGAATAAATCCAACAGTGTCTAGGATCTTGCTCATCTGTGCAAATGAGACTACTAAAATATTGACCTTTAGCCCAGAGAAAGCCTGTCATTTACCGATCTCTGCTGGATTGGTAAGGGTTGGAAGATTCCAGTCAGAAATCCAAACCTCTGGCTCATTTCAGAATAGCAGTAGGTTTAAATTTGCATTACCTATGCGATTTTAGAAAATGCACAATCAAAATGACCTAGGCTATTATACTGACGGAGTGCACATAGAAGCAAATAAGGATTCATTGAGCGGGGACACATCCACAACTCAGTGCTCAAGGACGTCCCCAACAAACGCATCATCCTTCAAAGACGGCCTTATAGTAAATTATTATGTGCATAAGGATAAAGCAATCCACCATGATTTGGAGAAAGTGTAACAGGAGAGGGTGTAGTCACCAAAAGCAAGAGGTACTAAGTCCCCTGGTACAGGAAAAGGACCCCAGACCTATCCTAGGAAAACAAAAATATTTGTTACAGTTTAAAATGATATATTTGGGTATCAGGCTGACAAGAGGACAAGGAATTAACTAATAATGGTCAATCTTCCTTGTCCACCTGACTGGATTTAGAATGGCCCTGAACATATACCTCAATCTTGTCTGTGAGGGTATTTTTAGACAGATTTGACTAATGTGGGAAAACCAGCCCTAAATGTGAGTAGTACCATCCCATAGGCAGGAGTCCTGGGATGGTTAAAATGGAAAAGGAGAAAGTCAACTAAATACTAGCATTCGTCTCTCTCTCCTTCCTGGCTGCGGACACTTGGACAACCATGTCTCCCCTCCAGATGGACTGTGTCCCTCAGAGTGTGAGCCAAAACAAACCTATCTTCTCATAAATATCTTCTTGAGAGGCTTTTGCTTATAGCGATGAGAAAAGTAATTAATACACTACCAAAAGCAGGAGAGGCACTTTTTATAAAATTGTCCTTTTTCCAGGGTCAGTGGAGCCTGAGTGTGGCCTCCTACTGTACGTACTTTAATTCTCTGCACCGCGATTATGTTTGTCTTTTTTCCCAGAAGTCATAACTATTGCTTCTATTTAGGTGTCTTTTCCATATAACATATAGAAGCCACTATAGCTTAGTTTCTACAATATTAGGTTCTGTAATTTAATTTCCTGGGTGTGGTGGCACATGTTCTACTTCAGCAAGGCTACAGAAGAAAAGCAAAGGCCAGGAAACAATGTCTAAGCTGATAGTGGCAGTATGTTGGTAAGGACAGAAGAGAACACAAGGACATGAGCAGACTTGAGACAAACTTTTTCAAAAAAAAAAAAAAAACCGAAAAACTCTTGAGTTTCAGGATCCTGAAGTAATAGGCTCCCCCACTGGCGATCACATAGCATGCTTGTTGCTCAGCCAGTGGATTGGGTTCTCTGAACTATGTTCATTCCCAACCAATGAGGCATGAGCAGAGACAGAAAGAAGAACACATGGATGATGCTGGAGGAGTTGGAGAAGAAAAGGTGTCAACAGATGAGGAGGGAAATGTCCGCTATGCCCATTAGGCAGTCCCATCTCCTCCATGATAGAACTCTTTCTTGATACAATTTTATTTTGTCTGATCTGTACCCCCACATTAATCAATAATATCTCTTCTACGGTATGTGCTCAATAAATATAGTTTCAACTCAACCAAATTACTCAAGACAAAAATCAAGATCATATAAAGTTGAAATCTGTCTCCTTTTCCCTCCCTATCTGCTCCCTCTTGGTCTCCACGTTCTCCTCTCTTCCACACAACTAGTGGGTTTTATATTTTCTTGCTGTCAGACTTTACCATTCAGCAACGACCAAAACAAAAGGAAAAAACGGTACGAAAAGAAAATCAGCAGTTCTGTTCAATAATAGCCAATTGTTTCCCTGACAGCATCCAGACAAATAGTCTAAATCACAAATGCATTTGTGACCCTCATTTTGGAAGGGCCGCTCTAATCTAAGGGACTGGAATTGAACTTCAAAAATGGGTATCAAGGTCTTTGGGGGCCCCTCAATTTGCTGTTCCAACACCCCAGTGGCTGAAAGGCTACCATCCTTTTTCATTCGCTTAATAAAAATAACAAGAAAAACCATAATAGCCAAATTTTTCTCTCAAATGCCAATGTAGAGAGCAATCATTCCCATACTCCAAGGCAGTAAAAGGCCACTTTGAACAATGCTTTATTTTTACCTCATTTATTTCTCAATTTTTATCCCCAGATTAGATATATACCTATAGGAGGGACAATGCCAAGAACTGCAGAGTAGTTTGAAGTCATGAGGCAGATTAAGTTAAAAATTATGGATAATCACCATTGAATCCCCACGTCCATCATTCTATCTCATGCCTTTGTAAAGAAAAGTCAAAAGGTAGCCTGGATTTAAACTGAAAAAAAAAATCACGGCATAACTGGAAATGGGTTCCAGGAGCTTCTTTTTTTAGGAAACAGCAGAAGATGAAATAGTTCTCGTTGGGTAAAGTAAAACTTGGGAGAAACATAGCTATTTAGAATGAAATGTAGTAGAATTAATTTCACACAATTGCTTTTGGGTTTTTACTACACAAGTTTTTAAAAAATATACCAATTTCTTAACGCTCCATTTGCATGTAAATACTCAGATGGGCATGAATCCAGCATGTAGATATTTTCTGAAGATATTCAATATATGTATATAGTAAATAGTATCCCTAAGGAATATTTTATATACCTAATTTAGAAGGGCTTACATGATTAAACAACTAAAGGCTTCTAATACAAATGCTTGGGTATTTATCATCTGAATAATAAAGTAGTTTAATGGGTGTGTTCTTTGGTTTGATGAATGTTTCAATAAATCATACATGTACTTCTAAAGAAAACAAAATTCTCACAGATTCACAATATGGCATTAGATTTATTTCATTCCAATGTTATTTAATATGTATACTTGAAAATTAAATATAAATAAAGCAGAGCAGACTGTGCCTTCTGTCTATATGCAATGTAAAATCCCATTCATCACAAATGGCAAATAATGCCTTGAAACTCAGTAACACTGTTAGGTTTAACAACAAAAATACATTTTATGTCCAGTTTCTCAGTAAATGGAAATTCTTGTGTGTCTGTGTGTTTGTATATAAGGATTACATCGAGCTGCTAATAAATTGTAACACAATGATATGAACAAAGGTGGGGTCCACACACTACATTCACACAGACTTATATAATACTTAACTGATTTGTATGGCACAGATTCTTTGAAGACCCATATTGAAGCACTCAGTAATACAAACTGGTTCTCTATTCTTCAGTGTTTGAACTACTTGAGGAAACTATGTATTCATTACCCAGACTTTCATATGATGTGATATGATATGATATGATATGAAAAAAAATCATTAGCATGAAAGCCTTCTGCAATATAATTCATACAGACTGTTTACCTCAATGTGTACATTATAATCCAAGTGAAACACCAAATTTAAAATCTCTTACAGAACTTTCCCAGGAACACACACACACACAGACACACAACTTGATAAATACTGACTTTTTAGACCAATTGTGACTAAGAATTTTTATGTCTTAACACACAAACAGTACATTTCAAGGAGCAGTTCAGGGGCTATGCCAGTCTACATGAGCTATTTAGAACTCCACTCACTTCTTCCTTATTATAAAAAGTACCAGCACCCACATGGCAGCTGAGAACCGTCTGTAACTCCAATTCCAGGAGAACTCCAGTTCCAGGGGAATCCAACACCCTCTTCTGACCTCTGCGGCATTGCACAACATGGGTGCACAGATCTGCATGCAGACAGTACATTCATACACATACAGAAAATAAATAAAAAAATTTTTTAAATTAAAAAATAAAAAAAGTATATTTGGGCTGCTGAGATAGATCAGTGGGCAAAGACGCCTGAGACCTGAGTTCAATCCCCAGAACCTGTGTGGTAGAAGCAGAGAACCAATTCCAAAAGGTTGTTCTCTGACCTCCATGTACATGGCATGGCACTCAGGAAAACACACACATACACACACACACATACACACACACATACACACACATACACACACATACACACACACACATACACACATATACATGCATACACACACATACACATACACATACACAAACACACAAATACACACACATACACACATATACACACATACACACACATACACATACATACATACACATACACACACATACACACATACATATACATACACACATACACACACATACACATACACATACATACATACATACACATACACACAAATACACACATACACACATATACACACATACACACATATACACACATACACACACATACACATACATACACATACACACACATACACACATACATACACATGCACACATACACATACATATACACACACATACACATACACACATACATACATACATACACATACACACAAATACACACACATACACACATACACACATATACACACATACACACACATACACACATAGAGAGACACACATACACATACTCACATACATACACATACACACACATACATACATACACACATACATACACATACACACATACACGTACACACATACACATACACACATACACACATACACACACAGACACACACAGACACACACACATACACACACATACACACTGTACACATACACACATATGCACCCCCTTACAGACACATACACACATACACATGCACACATATATATATATGAATTCAAGTCTTAAGAATTTATAGAAATTGCCAAAAATAGGGTCTCATTTACTTATAAAGTAAAACATTTGTTAAATATTTAAGCCCTAATTGATAATTTGTGGTGCATATGAAAATACTAGGAATGGAATTGATTACACTACAGTCACAATAAAAAACAAAATTTAGGAAGAGCTATATGAAAGGAGATGATGCAACATTTATGTAGATGTGAGCTTTGTTTCAGAATCACTCACTTAAATATCACAGGTAGTACTTTATATGAAAATAAACTGTTTATTGCATGGCTTAAAATCCCCATGCCCTTGAAAATTATGTTCAGCTTTGCTCACAGTTCAAGCTATTTTTTAGTACATACTCCAAATATTTTTCATTTTTTCATTTTACATAGATTTTTCACAAGAGTACACATACAAACATCTTCTCATGTGTTCCAGTGAGCTGAGTTTAGATTAACATGTAAATGATGTCATATGTCAGACATCATATGATATATATACAATCAAGTACTTATATCTCTCAATGAAAATGTCTCCCATAGAGACAGGTAGTATCAAGGGGGAAAGGGGGAAATAGAGGTCCTTTAACTCGGGAAGGAGGAGGCAATGGTCCCTGAGCCCTGGGTGGCAAAGGTTTAATATTGGAGTTCCACCCAAGGACATGCATTCTCCAGTCTCTTATTCTCTATAGTTTGGCCAGCTATGGCCTTCTGGGTAATCACCATGCATTGCATGAGAAAGGTGGAGCAAGCTGAGGCATGCATTAATACTCTCTCTGCCCCCGTTCTGCTATGCTCCCTGAGACTTAGGTGTAGAGACTGCATTGCAGATGTGTCACTTACGATGGACATCTCACAGACATTTATGCTGTGTCTGATCCATTGTAGAACTCTGTAGGAGCTCAACAGAGGGAAATGGAAGGAGATAGGTATTTTCAAGGGACAAATTAGAGAAACTGAAGTAGTTTAACTGGGGAGGAAAGAAGAAGGATTAGAGAGGGAGAAGACCCGGGTGAGAATAAATAATGCTTAGGTAGGATGGGAAATCAGAAGGAAATGTATTAGTTGAAAATTCTACATAAAATACATATATGATATACATATATGAGAACATGTGTATAGACAAAGGCTATATAACAAGAAACACAATGCCAGACAGGAGAAACCTCCCTTCAACTCCCCAAATGACACAGGCTTACTGCCACAGCCTTTGATTTTCTCCTAGAATCTGGTTAAAACTTATTGCTGAAGACAGGGCACACTTCAGACACAGGGCTAAAAGCAATGGAGCTGGAACTGACTGGACCCTCCTCCCTGAAGAGTAGCTCTCATAACATCAGATGATACTATGCAAGCCACGAAGGGAGAAAACCAATGGTCTTATCCAACTGTAAAGCTTAATAACCACAGCAATAACCAGTGCAGCAAACTCACTATTGGTCCAGTAGTGGCACTTTTATCTTGGGGGTAATCAACAGCTATCTAGCTGAACTTAAGGCCCACTCAATGAGAGGGAACTCATGTGTAGTACTGTAAACATAGCCAAATACACATGGCAGAGAGGTCATAGATCTCAGAGAAAAACTCATGTCTGTCATATCCCTAGACAAAAATAACTTCTTTTTATTTTTTATGTGTATGAGTATTTTGTCTCCAACTATATGTGCACCCACGTGTGTAATACCCGCAGAGGCCAAAAAGGGCACTGGATCCCCTGGACTGGGACTTACACATGTTTGTTAGCAACAACATTAGTGCCAGGAAGCAATCCCAGATCCTCTGTAAGAGCAGCCAGTGCTCTTAAATGCAGAGCCATCTCTCCAGCCCCTCTGTTTACTATTTTTAACTTTAAGTATATTAATTGGCCAAATACCAATAATAACACTATTGCTTTCTGTTCACATTTACTGAGCACAAACTATGTACCAGGCAGTAATATGATGTGATTTATATACATTATTTCATTGAATTAACTTATAAGAATTTTAACATCATGAAACTAAGTGCAATAATCATCATTCTGTTAGCGGATAATTATTACCACAAGAGATAAAACTATCATTTGTAAAATTTGAACACTTAATCTATACCAGCTCGAGAGGTCACATTACTTATCCCAGAATCACACATACAGAAAGTGGCAGAATTTAACCAAAATCCTTCATCATTCTGAAATACATGCTGTTTCCCTCCTCCCTTGAACCCTTCACAAATCAGATGAATGGCATCCTATAATGAAATGGATTACTTTGCCAAGAGAGTAGAATTCAATGTCTCGAAGATTGGCCTTTGCTACAAAATCTACCCATGAGTGTCCATCTACCAGCTGAGTGTCCTTAGAGCTGTGTAATGTCACTTTGGCTTAGATCCCACAACACTACCTTATAGGATGGAGAAAAGGATTAAATAAGCTTGGGCTACAGAGAGTGCAAACAGAGCCTAGTGCGGTCATTATTAGGAGCCAGGAGAATAGTGGGACTCCAGTATTCTAAAAAAGTTACTCGACAATTGGGTCACTCTCCATGGTTTTAGAATCCAGTTCTAAGAGAACTGCCTTCCTGAGGAGCCTCCTGAAGCACCTGTTGACATCTTGAACATTCTCTTGAAGCCCGATTACCATTAACACAAAGGGGTCGGTTTCCTAGTCTCCATGCATGGCTGCAGAAAGATAGAAGTGAAAATTTATTCCCAGGGTCCAGCAGGAGGCTCAAGGTCATATGTTCTTCATAGTGAGGAGCTGAACAAGAAAAAGCACAACACACAAGAAAGGGAACTACCATCCACCATGCTTCCTCAGTCTTCGTAGGTAGGAATTATCAAACTCAGGTCACCCCCAGATCTCTGGAGATTGTCAGCCAAGACCCATTGGAGAGGCCCCCAAAGTCCATGGGACTATCTACACGGTTGTCTCTTTGTAACATAATATATAATATCTATATATCATATATCTTATCTAATAGTCCAATGAGAGATTTTTTTTCCAAGGTGAGATTTATATTCTTACATGGGTTACTGAGGAGTTGCATTGATAATTACACCAGGTGGAAAACTACCATCCTTCAGGGGTTGGCTGGGGTGTGGACAAAAAGGCAGGGTGGGATATTTTTCTAGCCGGGGACTATATTTTAATTCCTTTAGCCCTCATGGTTTTATAAGTTCTCAATTACAGAGCTTGAAACAGAAGCTTCTGTTTTGGCACCTAAATTAATACTTGATTTATGTCCAGGTTCTCATACCTGAGGAAGCCATACAGAATGTTTTAATTCTGGCTTGTAAAAAGTGTTTTTAAAGATACATTCTTTACACTTGAATCTTCCATAATTGCAGTCCACGGGTTTATTATTTTGGGCATCGACTATGGAACTCTCCTTAATCACACTGTTAGGTTCATAGCCAATTATTATCACTGGTCTGTGCAAGGCACGACCTTGCTTTATTCCACTCTCTACCCCGCTTACATTCCTTTCACAATCCCTTGCCAAGGACAGTAACATGTTTGACGTCTATCTTTCTGGTCACATGGGCCCTTGCAATATGAATGTTTCTCCTTTTTTGCATGTACTTTACTTTATAATATAATACATTTTAATTTGGTTACTTTTTGGTTGTTTATTTGATTGCTCAACATGTTTCCAAAGTTAACCAACTTAAAGAACATATTTTCCATTGATTCTAGTTGCAAGACTGACTTTAAGCATATCTCCACCATGTTTGCTCTATTCTGTCTTCCCTGAAGGACTCTCCATATCACTCAAGGAACACCTTTACGTGGTGTGATGATTTATCGTCACTGTCAGCCTAACTGGATGAAGATACTCTTATGGGAGTGACAGAGAGAGGGTTACTAAGGAGGGAAGACCTACCCTGAGTGTGGACAGCACTGTCCCATTGGCTGGAGTCCTAGACCGAATAAAAAGGAGAAAGGGCATAGGGAACCAGTGTTCATCACTCTGCTTCCTGACTTGGATGTGATGTGTCTAGCCACCTTGTGATCCTACCACTGTGCATTCCCATGTTAGTGGACCGAGTCCCTTCAAGATGTTTTATCATACAATGAAAAAGTGACTAATACACAAGTGTACACTTTGGGGCCAGATTAACATACTGTCCAGTCCAGGATGCATCTGTGTGACAACAGTGGTACTATTAGAAAGGTCATATGGACACTTGCTGAAGGACCTGTGAAAGAGCTCCACCAAAAAATCAGTAGTCACTTGTTCTCATGTAAGAACAACCCATAAAAATCCACTATGAACTTATTCCTCATGTCCTATCATTTACATTGTCATGTTTGACTGAGATATGTTCTTAAGGTTTTTCTTTTTAATTTACAAAAGCTCCTCCTAAATCTATCTCAAAGAAAATTAAATGAAATTTCTAAACGCTAAAGTCATTAATAAGTGGAGTTGTTTCAAATATACCCAGAAGCCAAATGGATTCTGAGAACCATTTGTCTGCAGAGTTTAGGGTCCATTGGTAAAAATCTATATATGAGCTTTCCTCAGTTATATTCTTGATGATGTGTATTTGGTATTATTAATATTATTAATCTGGAGTTCATAGTTTATGCCTACAAACTAGAAAACTGTCTATCTACTACTGACCCTATTCCAAAGGTGTGATAAAAATATTACCTTTAAAATTTATTATTTATTTCAGTGTATAAATACTCTATACATAACCATCCTGTATTAGAGATTCTTCTACATTGTCAGGGTTATTCATTTAGATTTCCAATAATCCTTTTATTATAACCATTTGATTTAAAAGCACACACAACATAAAGAAATGTTTTAAAACACCCCTGCACCACCCAGTCTACCCCAAACTATCTATATTATATGGATTCCTGAGACAAGACTGTCTTCATTGATTGTTACATAAAATCTAAGAATTATTATTGAGGCTTAATAAGAAATAAAACTTTAAGATTTTTTTATGTACCTGAAAGATTTGTTTCCAGACTACTTCAAGGAAGTGTATAATGGAATTAACACCAAAACTGTACATTCTTCACTTTTAAAATACTGTATGCTAAGTCCTAAATTTTTTTCTGGTGGAAGCTCTTGCCTTTACATTGATGGCTGCTGACAGATCAAGGTAGTGGTTGCTGAAGGATAGACAGCAGTAGTTTTAAAAATAAGACAGTGATGTTTGCCATACCAATTGAATCTTCCTTTCATGAAAGATTTGTCTGTAGTATGTGACACTGTTTGATACCATTTAACCTCAAAACTTCTTTCAAAATTTATGTCAATCCTCTCAAATCCTGCCTCTGATTTAGCAACTGAGTTTATGTAATAATATTTTAAGTCCTTTGTTGTCATCTCAATAATGTTCAACCATCTCAGTTAACTACTTTATTCACTCATCCAAAAAACAAAGAAACTCTTCATCTTCTTAAACTTTCATCAAGAAGTCACAACATTTCATTCATGTTTTCAGGCTCTATTTCTAATTCTAGTTCCACCACATCTGCAGTTACTTCCTCTACTGGAGTTCTGAAACCTTCAAATTCATCCATTAATTTTGGGGTCAACTTCTTCTAAACTCCTGTTAATGTTGACATTTGGATTTCCTCCTGTAACTTCACACATTTTTTGGATGACATCTAGAATGTACACGCTTTCCAGGATTTCAATGAATGTTACTCAGACCAATGGGAGATTAATTTTGGAGGCCTCACCTTATAAAATTAATTTATTAATAAATCTTGGGAGACTTCCCAAGAGTGCCTGAACATAACCTCCAGATAGTGGTGAACTTCCCAAGCCATGCCCATCCCGCTATCCAGAGACCACCTACAGTCCCTCCTACCTCCTCAGACCCAAGCTTCTAGGTTGAATAGTGGGGGCCCAGACCTTAGGAGAAAGAGGCAGAGAGCACCTGACAGGTCCCTGACTCAGGCCTCTGAAAGGTGAGCTTCCTGCAATGTGTACTGTGCCCAGCACCCCGCATGCTATGGGACCATCCGCAGTCCCTTCCCACTGCTCCAGGCCTTGGGCTCCCTCCTGACCAGTAGAGACCATCACTGCCATTTCCTGCCTCCTTACTTTGGACCTTGGTACTATCCACCTGAGGCTTCCGAAGTGCTCCTAACTAGCCAGGGCCACTTCACACTCTTAGAGTTCCTGAGTAGCCAGACTAGAGCCATCTGGTCACTCTAATATAAAATCAAAAGATAGAACCTAGAGCCTAGACCAACAGGCTTTTCATACCCAATCAGAAAACAACCAACGTACAACAATAATACAAACAAAATCAGACTTCAACTCAATGAATTAAGGCATGAGTTCTATTCTGGAATCATAAACAAAAAATGAAATCCACATGCCAAAAAATCACAACAAAAAATTATAATATTGAAAACCAAAATAATATGTTCACACCAAATACCACCAGTCCTCCAGAAGAAATCTACAAAGAACCCCCTAAAGATAATCCAGGACAGGATTTTAAAGAACAATCATAAACCTGATCAAAGAATTTAACAAACTTAACGAACACACAAGCAACTTGAAGAACTAAAAGAAGATAGGTATAAACATCTGACTGAATTCACAAAACAGAAATATTGAAGAAAACCTGAGCTGAAATGAAGAAGGAAGTAAAAAACTAAATAAACCAATTTGAAACAACAAGAGAAATCCTCATCAATAGAATGAATGAAATGGAAAACAGAATATCAAGACTGGACAATAAATTGAAGAATTGAACCACTCAAGCAAATAATATGAAAAGAAAAGTTAAAACACAGAAATGGAGTATGCAGGAAATGTGAGACACTGTGAAAAGACCAAATTGACCCATCATAGGCATAGAGGAAAGAAGAATCTTGGGTAAATGGTACTGATCACATATTCAACAGGACTGTAGAAGAACATTTCTCAAAATTAAGGAAAGACATGTCCACACAAATACAAGATGCACATAGAGCACCAGATAGACAAACCCAGAAAAGAAACTCCCAAGATCATATCATAGTAAAAACACTAAATGTACAGAACAAAGAGAGAGTACTGAAAGCTGAAAGAGAAAAACAAGTCACATAGAAAGGAAAACCCACCAGAATTGCAGCTGACTTTTCCATGCAAATTGGACCAAAGTATTCCCAGTTATAAGTGTCCATAAAGTGCCAACCCAGAATGCTCTACTCAGCAAAAATGTCTATTATAGTTAGAGAGGAGAAAAAATCTTCCATGACAAGAAAGCTGAAAGAATTCATCTCTACAAAACCATCCCTTCGAAGAATAATCAAAGCAATACAAAAGACTGAAGGAAGGAATGACTATACCCAAGTGGCAACAGAAAGAAACTAAATAAGGCATACTTATGGCAAGACAAATCTAGATCAAGAATGCAAACAAATTAAAATGACAGCAACCAACACACGTCTTTCAATAATAACTTTAAAATCAATGGCCTGAACTCACTAGTCAAAAAAACACAGGCTAGTTGAACAGATTAAGAAAGAAAATGCATCTGCTGACTGTAAGAAGCTCATCTCACCTTCAAGGATAGGCATTACCTTAAAGTGAAAAGAGAGAGAAAAAAATATTCCAAGCAAATGGCACTAAGAAACAAACAGAAGTTGCAATTCTAAAATATCTGACAAAACAGACTTCAAACTAAAGCTAATCAGAAGAGATAAAGAGGGTCACTACACTCTGATGAAAGGAACAATTGACCAAGAAAATATTACAGTCATGAACATATATGGACCAAAATCTGCACCAATTTCATAAAAATATTACTACAGGAATTTAAGACACAAATTAACTCCAACTCAGCAATAGGAGGAGACTTCAATACCCCATTACCTCCATTAGACAGGTCAAGCAACCAGACAAAGAATAAACAGAGATGTCTGAATTAAATGATACCATATATCAAAGGGCCTAACAGATATCTACCGAGTATTCCACCCACACACCGAAGAATTCACTTTCTATTCAATACCTCATGGAACTTTCTCTAAAAATGACCACCTACTGGGACACAAAGCATAAGTCGACAAATACAAAAAATTGAAATAATTCCACGCCTTCTTTTTTTTTAATTTAATTTTTATTGATGGTTTGTGCATTTCGTACATCATTTTCCAATTCAGATCAGGCATATTTCCCTTTCCCTTCCCCCCCCCCCCCACCCCATCCCAGATCATGTATTCTGCCATAACTGTCCTGCATCTTTCAGGTTTTTTTTTTTTCATTTTTTAGCTATAAGTGATAATCCATGAGTATAAGCATCCTTCGTGCAAAACCAATCTACAGACCGTTGTGCCCAAACCCTTCCATGCCTTCTTATCAGACCACGATGAAATAAAGCTTAAAATCAACACCAAAAGAAGCTCTAGTAAAGATAAAGTCATGGAGATTAAACAACACACCCTTGAATGATGAATCAGTTAAAGAATAAATTAAGAAAGAAATGAAAGTGTTTCTGGTACTAAACAAAAAGGATAGTAAACACCACAAACTTCTGGGACACATTAAAACCAGTCCCATGAGGGAGATTTAAAGCTCTAAGTCCCTATGTTAAAAATCCAGAAAGAGGGGCTGGAGAGATGGCTCAGCGGTTAAGAGCACTGACTGCTCTTACAGAGGACCCAGGTTTGATTCCCAGCACCCACATGGCGGCTAAGAACCGTCTTTATCTCCAGTTCCAGGGAAATCCAACTCCCTCTTCTGACCTCCGCAGCATTGCATGACACAGGTACACCAACCTACATGCAGACAGTACACTCAATACAGAAAAAAATTAATTAATTTTAAAAAAATTCCAGAAAGAGAGCAAATAAATGACTTAAATTAATGAAGTAGAAACAAAGAAATAATGAGTCTAAGAATTGGTTCTTTGAAAAAAATAAGAGATGGACAGACCCTCAGCTCAGTTAACCAAAAGAAAGAAAAAGTAATTCTAAATCAGCAAAATCAGAAATGAAAGGGGAACGAACACAACAGATACCAAAAAGATACAGACCATTATAAGGGAATACTTTAAAAACCTATACTCTATTAAATTTGAAAACCTTAAAAATATGGATGAATACTGAAAATCACCAAAGTTAAACCAAGAATAGATTAACAGCTTAAACAGACCCATAATAAATAGGGAAATTGAAATAGTAATACAAAACCTCCCCCTCCAAAAAAAAAACCCCAGGCCCAGGTGGATTTACAGCAGAATTCTACCAGACATGTAAAGAATATCTACAACCAGTACTATTTAAATTATTCAAAAAGATACAAACAGAGGGAGAACTTCCAAACTCCTTCTATGGAGCCAGCATCACTCTATTACCAAAACTAGGTAAAGACACAACCAAAAAGCAAACTATAGATCTGTATCCTTAATGAACAAGATGCAAAATTTCTCAACAAAATACCTGCAAACCGGTTGCACACATCAAAAACATCAAGTCAACTTTATTCCAAAGATGCAGGGATACTTCAATATATGTGAGTCAACAAATATTATAAAAATGGACTCAAAGACAAAAACCACATTGTCTTTCAATAGATCCAGAAAAGGCCTTTGACAAAAGACAAGAGAAGAAAATTAAGGAGTACTAATTGAGCCAGATGTGGTGGCACACACCTTTAATTCCAGCATTCAGGAGGCAGAGGCAGGCAGATCTCTGTGAGTTCAAGGCCAGCCTGGTCTACACAGTGAGTTCCAGGCAGCTGGGGCTACACAGGGAGACCCTGTCTCAAAAATACCAGAAAAAAAGGAATACTAATTGAAAAAGAAGAAGTTAAGTTATCCCTTTTTTTAAATTTTTTTTTATTAATTTTATTTATTTCTGTATATGTATGAATGTACTGTCTGCATGCAGGTTTGTGCACCCGTGTCGTGCAATGCCGCGGAGGTCAGAAGCGGGCCTCGGATTCCCCTGGAACTGGAGTTCTCCTGGAATTGGAGTTTCAGACGGTTCTCAGCCGCCATGTGGGTGCTGGGGATCGAACCCGGGTCCTCTGTAAGAGCGGTCGGCGCTCTTAACCGCTAGGCCATCTCTCCAGCCCCTTTTTTTTTTTAAATGACATTTATATTATGCCTAAGAGATCCAAAAATTTACCAGAAAAATTCCTAGAAAGAATTAATACTTTCAGCAAGTGGCAGACTACAAAATTAATCTACAAAAAATCAGTAGCCTTCTATGTGTCCATAACAAGCTATTAGAGAAGGAATACATGGAAATTCTCCCAATCACAATAGCCTCAAAAATATTTAAAATCTCAGAATAAACCTGACCAAAGACATTAAAGAATACACTGAAATTTTTTTAATCTTAAGGAAAGAGATAGAGGAAGACACCAGAAGGACTTCCCATGCTCATAGATTGAGAAATTAATGGCAATCCTACAAAAATCAATATATACATTCAATAAAGTTTCAATCAAAATTCCCATGACATTCTTCACAGATTAGAAGAAAAAAAAAACTAAAAAATTTATATGAATCTGGAATCACAAAAAGACCCGATATAAACAAAGCAACCCTGAGCACAAAGAACAATGCTGGGGTTGGGGGTTGCCATACAAGACCTCAAACTATATTACAGAGCTATAGTCAATCAGAATAAAACAGACATGTGGATCAGTGGAACATAACTGAAGACTTGAACATGAGTTCATGCAATTTCCGCCACCTGATATTTGAAAAAGGTGCCAAGGACAAACACTGGAAGAAAGACAGCATCTTCAACAAATGGTGCTGGCTAAACTGGATCTCCACCCTGTGAAGAATGAAGCTAGGGGCTGGAGAGATGGCCTAGCGGTTAAGAGCGCCGACCGCTCTTACAGAGGACCCAGGTTCGATCCCCAGCACCCACATGGCGGCCGAGAGCCGTCTGTGAAACTCCAATTCCAGGAGAACTCCAGCTCCAGGGGAATCCGACCTCTTCTGACCTCCGCTGCATTGCACGACACGGGGTGCACAAACTTGCATGCAGACAGTACATTCTACACATATAGAAATTAAATTAAATTAAAAAAAAAAAAAAAAAAAAAGAATGAAGCTAGACCATGCACAAAAGTCAACTCCAAATGGATCAAAGAGGTCAATGTGAAACCTGAAACTCTGAAACTGTTAGAAGAAAACATCAGCATTAACCTACAAGTTATAGGTGTAGGAAAGGACTTTCTAAATCAGACATTAGTTGCTCAGGAATTAAGGTCAACAATCAACAAGTGGGACATCATTAAACTAAAATGCTTCTGTACAACGAAAGAAATAATCAAGGAAGTGAAGAGAAAACCCACAGAGTGGGAGAAAATTTTCACCAGCAACATATCTGACAGAGGTTTAACATCCAGAATATATAAAGAACTCAAAAAACAAAGAATCAAGAAAACAAATGACCCAATTAAAAGTGGGTATTATTTCTGAAGACAAGTCATACTTCAGACACAGGACTTGGAACAACAGAGCTGGAAATGATCTGGGAGCCACTTCCCTGAAGGCTAGCTCTCATAGCTCTGGAGCAATCTGCTATGGTAAAACATGAATCGAAGGTCCAATAACCTAATAATCACAATGATGACTGACATAACAAACTATATTGGTACAGTAGTGGCACTTTTATCTTGGGGGTAGTCAACAGCTACATAATTAGACTAAAGCTCACTCAATGGGAAAAATTCATTTGTAGTACTGCAAACTTAGCCAAATACACATGGCTGGAGAGGTCATAGATCTGAGAGAAAATCCCAAAGCTGTCACAGCCTTACACAACTGTAATTTCCTGCTATATGCTAAGTATGAATCCTTATATTTATAGAAGTTAGCCAATCACAACTCATCAAAGAAGCTTCTTTTACAGTAGACAGAGACTATTACAGACTTCAACTGGTCACACACAGAGAATGTGTCTATGAAATGCCCAACCCTAAATGACACCTAAGACTCATGGAACACTGTGGACTAAGGCATAACAAGAATACTAGTGCATCTCTCAACTCTCATCAATGAAGTTCCCTCATGCAACAGAGGGCAATGAATCCAGGGCTCAGGGACCATTGCAGAAGAAAGGGTGGAAAGATTGTAAGAGCCAAGGGAAGAGGTGCATAACCATCTGGAAAAAGAGTCTTACATGCTCCTGAGACCTTACTCATGTGAACTTACAACAATGGTGACAGCATGCACACGACCCAGCCAAACTCAAGTAGACAGTCTTGGCCTAGAACTGTGGAAATGGGCAGCAGGCCTCAATCTTAGCAAAGAACTATTGAACAGTTGATTACTACTAGTTGAGGAAGAGCTGATCTTCTTTATGGAGTGACTCTAGATAGGCTGACTAGACCCCAGTGGATGAACTTGCACTGAGGGACGTCAGGGGACACTAATTTGATGCAATAAGCCTTAACCTAAATGCGTGAAATCCGGCGGGAGGCGGGCCATGTGAAGGGGACAAAGGGAAAGCAGTATAAAAAGGACTAAGATGTTGTGTAGGAAATACACAAAAACTCAATAAAAATATGTTAAAATTATGTCTTGGAAGAAGAGGTGTTAATTGGCAGACATGAAAGCATTAGATTGATTGTACATCTGCATCAGAACTCTTGGGTGACCAGCTACATTGTGAATAAGCAGTGATTTTTTTTATTTATTTTATTTTTTATGCATACAAGTGTATTAACTGCATGTGTATAAGTGCACCCATTTCATGCAATGCCCACAGAGGTCAGAAAAAGGCATCATATACCCTGGAACTGGAGTAATAGATGGTTTTAGCCACTATGTGGGTGATGGGAATCGAACCCAGGTTCTCTGTGAGAGCAGTCAGTGCTCTTAACCACCGAGCCATCTCTCCAGCCCTGAGCAGTGATACGTTGAAAGGAGTCTTTTGCTTTTCTTCTGAGCAATAGGTTTTGACAGATTTGAGATACTAACTAACCCATGTTGTAAGCAGATGTACAAATCAAGCATTTGTTATTCCATTTACAGATCACAAAGAGTAAATTTAGGATCATTCTTCCAGAAACTAGGATTTTCAGAATGGTATATGACCACACATTAGTGTAAGAGTAAGCATCATGGTCTGAATGGTATCTCCCAAAACTCATGACTTAAAATCCCATTCTGCAATATGCGGGGGTCGTAGAGAGGTGGTTGGCAAAGACCACCCTCTCCAGCTTCCTCGCCGCTGAAAATCTTCACTCTGTCGGCCCGCGACGGAGTGAGGCTGGGGAGGGTAAGTGCGCTGCCGAGAAAGCAACCACAGCAGGGAGTCGAGTCAAAGTGTTACAGCTCAAAACTCACTTTATTGCAGGTTCACTGAGGCTTATAAGCCATGCTGGCTTCCCCACTCGGGCATGTTTCTCTTCCCAACTGGTCTTTTTAGGAGGCTTAATTTACAAGTTCCTAATTAATCCAATCCCTTCCCTTCCTAGCATAGTCCCTAATTATCATGTTAGTACACGGAAGCTAGCCTTCCTTGCTCGGATGGGTGGGGGTGAGTTCGCGAAACTCCAGCACAGGCTTCCCCTCGTCCTTCAGGCCCATCTTCTCGGCCATTCCATGCCGTCAGCAATATGACTGTATTTGAATATAATATCTTTAAGGAAGCAATTAAGATTAAATGAGATCATAAGACTAGGAATGCAACCCAGTAAAATATGAAAACCACTTTCAAGGCAGATGGAGAAACATCCAAAGCACCCAGCCTGCTAAGGCCTCAACCCTGGACCTCTAGTCTCCAAAACTAGGACACAATACATTTCTGTTGCATAAACCATGAGCTTACATTGTCGATGTGCATAGACAGATAAAAGATAAAATCAAACTTACAGGTTGCATTCTACCAATTTTATTTGTTCTTACTTACTTTGAGACTAACTGCTAAATTAAGCCCATTTGGATAACATATATGGAAATTTCCCATCGTGATTATATAGTCGTCAGGCTTGCCTGGTACTTCTAATAGTTTTTGTTTGATTTATTTAAATATCTCATGTTTGTTGCATATAGGTTTATGAATCACTCGTAAATTTTGTCTCCCATAATTTCATAGCATTCCTGTTTACCCTATTAATTTACTTGGTTTGTTTAGAGCTTTTACCTTCAGTTCTATTAATTACAGTATAATCTTAATATTGCAAGTACTGTTTTCTATTTGTATGTCCCTTTATCTAACTTCTACTTGTAACCTTTTTTCTCTCCTTAAGTGGTTCCTGTGAAATATATATTGTTTAGATTGGTTTTCTGAACTCCTACAACTGTTTTTGGCATTGTGTTCAGCCTTTTATAAATAATTTAATAAGGTTTTTTTCCATAATATTTAGCATTTACTTAATTTTTTTCTTTTTTTAGGGCACATTTTATAAAGTTGGTGTTTATTTTTATTTATTTCTTTTTTTGCTTTGACATTCTAACTCTACTCTTTATTTTTACCCATGGCAACTTAATTTCATGAAATATGCAAATGGTTTCTCCATTGTGTAATATTTATCCCCAGTGATTCTACCTTAAACCAATTAGGTTAGATCTTTACTTTGGTTACTAGCTTCTCCAATTACATGAAATCTATTTATTTTAGCTAATCTTTGCACTGTTACTTTTCCTGTAAGGGTGCTAAAATACCTGACAAAAGCAGCTTCAGGGGAAAGGTTCCCTGTTAGCTGAGGTTAAAGAGGAATCACAGTGCACCATGAAAGGAATGCTGAGGTGGCCGCGGGAAGCAGCTGACCTTGTATTCACAGCCGGAATCCAGGAGACAAGCACTGGGGCTCAACTGGCTTGTGGCCTCTCGCCTTTTGCTTCCATCTGGGAGCCTAGCCCATGAGATGATGCCATCTACCCTCAGAATTTCCCATCTCAATCGAACGCTCCAGAAATGCCTCTACACATGCACAGAGGCGTCTCCAAAGTAATTCCAAATCCAGTCAAGTTGGCAATCAAGACCAACGATTTCATGTAAAAGTATATTCGACAAAAAATTCCAAGTCTTTTCTTAGATAGTTTAGCACTGTAATTCCAGGCGGCTTCTGATCCCATTGAAACACAGTTCTTTGCTTGCATTAATTTTAATTTTATGGTTCTGTAGTCTGGCGTTTTTCAGGTACTCTGTCATATTAACTTAGCTACATATGCTGCTAGGCCACCACTTGCCTCTTCATTCGCCTCTGTTAAGATTTCCGGGCTGTGTTACTTGCCGTCTGAGCAGGATCCTCCTCTAATCCTAGACAGAACAAGTAGAGCTAGAGCGCATGCTTTCCAAGCCTTTCCCTATACAAACATACGTTTCTTTCATGTTTTAAGATGAATCTCAGTCCTTGAATATCAGCCTCATGTTTCTCAGCATCCAGGTTGCTGATGCAAAGTCTGGGGCGCAATGTAAACCTTTAATCCAGGGTTCCAGGCTACAACCGAAGGAAGAGCAATAGTTTAACCACATGCTCATAGTCATTCTAATTTTCTTATTTTAGAAGTAGCTTGTTCTTTCACCTAAAAGATTAGAGATGGCCTAGCGGTTAAGAGCACCGCCGACCGCTCTTGCAGAGGACCCGCGTTCGATCCCACATGGCGGCCGAGAACCGTCTGAAACTCCAGTTCCAGGAGAACTCCAGTTCCAGGGGAATCCCTGGACGCCCTCTTCTGACCTCCACGGCATTGCACGACATGGGTGCACAGACTTGCATGCAGACAGTACATTCATACACATACAGAAATAAATAAAATTAATTTAAAAAAAGATTAGAAAAATCCTTTCATTCTTTAAAGAAGTTCTGATTGACATATAGCACCTTTACATACTTACAAGGTAAAATAAAAGATGTGGATTCACATAAATCTTGGGTAATGATCAACTTGGGATAATTATATCTATCACCTTTAATTTTTATCATTTCTTTATGGTGAGTACATTCAAATCCCGCCTTTGTATTTTGAGACATGCAATCCATTATTGTCAAGTATATTCACCCTGTTGTATAATACAATAACTAAAACACATTCTTCTTATTAAACAATAACCCAATGCTTGTTGAGTGCAGGAATCCTCACAAAGCATACAATACTCATTTTATATTTTTATGAGGACCCCAAATCTTCAGAATCTGTGGTCAGAGCAGAGAATTCTTAATCTACTGTCTATCTTTTATCTTTTTTTCTCCTGCTGATGTTGCTATATAATTTGCTTGTAAGGAAACACAAATGTGTGACCAAATCTGTATATCTTTCACCATGTTCTTATTCTTTTTGGTGTTACTCTGTTATTAGGATTGTTTCATCCACTTTTCCCTTCTAGTCTCAATTCTCCTTTTAATGTATATACCACACTTTAGATTAAGAAATGATGATTTATTTGTTTTCTGTCAATCAAACCTGTGTTTTCATTAGATCAACATTTAGCTTTTTAAATTAAATTAATCTTGCCTAGAGAGATGGCTCACTTTTTTTGGTATTTTTGAGACAAGGTCTCCTTTTAGTCCCAGCTGGCCTGGAGCTCACTCTGTAGACCAGGCTGGCCTTGAACTCACAGAGATCCACCTGCCTCTGCCTCCTGAGTGCTGGGATTCTCAAGAATTGGCTCACTTCTCAAGAGTGTGTACTGCTCTTGCAGAGAACTGTTGGTCATCCCATTTATTTCCCTGGTGAACCATGTAGAAAACACAAGTGGGAATGCACAGCACATGGATGCATTGTAAGGTATCAAAATACAGAGAGAGCTTTATTCAAAAATAGCCAGGCGTGACTTCATTTCCCAGGGCCAAATCCCAGACCTTTGTGTCACCACACCCCACCCCATGAACGTGGCCAGGGAGTCCCATGACTCCCGCTTATGCACTAGGGGGCATTGGTTAGAATACTAGCCTGTTCATACCTAACAGTTGAATTTTCCCACAGAGGAGTCAAGTTCAGTTTCTAGTACCTACTTGAAGTGGCTAACAGGCACCTGTAACTCCAGCTCCAGGGAGATGTGACACTTTCGACTTAACTGGCACCTGTATTCATGTCCACATCCCAAGGCACAAACTCACAGGCATATACATAATTAAAAATAAAAAATACCCAGGCAGGGAGGCTTATGCCTTTAACATCAGCACTCTGGTGGCAGAGGCAGAGACAGGTGGATCTCTGTGTGATTGAGGCCAGCCTGGTCTACATAGTGAGTTCCAGGCCAGCTGGGGCTACAGGGAGACGCTGACTAAAAATAAATAAATAAATAAATAAATAAATAAATAAATAAATAAATAAATAAAGGCTGAAGAGATGACTCAGTAGTTAAGAGAACTGCTCTTGCAGAGGACCGGGATTTGATTCCCAGTACCACATGGTAGCTAACAACCAACCTTAACTCCTGTTCTAAGGGATCTGATCCCCCTTCTGACCTCTAAGGGAATTGCATGACATGGGTGCACACCTACCTACATAAAAGTAATACACTCATACACATAAATAAAAATAATAAATAAAATTGTGCTGGATAGCTTTAGTGTCAACTTGACACACCTGGGTTGAGGGAGCCTCAATTGGGGAAATTGCTCCATTGGATTGGCCTGTGGCCACATCTGTAGTGTACTGTCTTGATTGTTGAACAGTGACAGTATAAGAAGGCAGGCTGGGCATGAGCCAGCGAGCAAGCCAGTGGACAGCATTCCTCCATGGCCTGTGCTTCAGCTCCTGCCTCCAGGTTCCTGCCCTGAGTTCCTGCCTTGTGCTCCCTGACTGATGAACTGTGAACCAGGAGATGTAAGCTGAATAAACCCTTTCCTCCCCAAGTTGGTGTAGGTCAGAGTGTTTTGTCACAGCAATGGAAGACAAACTAGGACAAAAATATTTTATAAATAAATAAAATATAAAATTTTTAATTTGTCTTTTAACTGACACATAAAAGCATGAAACTGGATACCATGTGCAGATTCAATACATATCTATGTTGTTTGATGTTTCAATCAAGTTAAACACATCTGTCTGCTCAAACATCATTTATTTCTTCATGATGAAAACATTCCAAAAATCATTTCTCCTAGCTTATTAAAATATACAATTCATCGGGGCTGGAAAGATGCCTCAGCTGTTAAGAGCATTTACTGATCTTGCAGAGGACCTGGGTTTGGTTCCCAGCACCCACATAGTGGCTAACATCCATTCTTAACTTCAGTTCCAGGGGATCCAATACCCAATTCTGGCCTCCACAGGCACCAAGCATGCATGTGGTACACTTATATACATGCAGACAAAAACTCATACATATAGAATAAATAAAATATTTGAAATGTATATACATATATATAATGCATAACTATTGACTAAATAGGTTCACTGAGGTGTACTCTCTAAACACACTTACAAAAGACAAAAGGTTAGTGAAGAGAGTACCTGGGAAATGAGGCTTCCCAGGTATATCAGGTAAAGGACCCTGTGACTGAAGAAGGCCTACCATGTTTTGTCGTAAGGTATCAGTTCCACGGTGGAACAGGCTATGGAGAAGTGTGCACTTGCCGGAGCACTTCAGTAACAGCCCAAATACGCATGGCAGAGTGCAATTCCAAGTGCAATGCTGATTTATTCGAATGCAACATGTCATTTACATATAGGTAGTGTGACAACATCACTTCCCAGTGCCCAATCCCAGACCTTTGCAACATCACATCTTGTGGGTTTAAACAGAGAGGTCCTGTGACCCTCACTCATGCCTCTGGAACATGCTGGCTAGAATGTCCCAGAGCTCACATTCTTGCCTAAGCTCAGATCAGACATGCCCACAATTTTCCCAGAGCAGCAAAGCAGGCAGGAACCTGCAAGATGAAAAAGAACCATGCAGAAGAGTGCAGGTACCATGCAGCCATCTAGCCACCAGAGTCTCGATACTTACTAAGTGAAATGGAGACCTATTGCAGAGATCTGAGCAGACTAGTCATGTCTGATTAAGATTAAAGAATCATTGCCTTCTAGAGAATCAACAGAAGAGGGTGAGGATTGAAGCTATCACAGAATAATCCAGATGAAGAAAAGATAGCAATCCCAGTTACAGCACTAGCTATGGCTCATGCTTATTGAGTACAAGGATCTGGGTTCAATTCTTGGGGGAATAATTAGAACAAAGTGATAACAGATGAGGATGTGGTCAAATTGTAATATCTGTTGCAGGTAGAGCCCAGGGTTGGACTAAGGTATGAAATAGAACCATGAATGGATTCAAAGAAGGAAGTTGATGAGAAAGTGAAAGGTAGATGAGGAATAGGTTTGGAGAAGATCAGAGTTTGATTTTCGACATGAGTTTAGAATGTCTATTAGACATACAAGGGAGCACTGGGTAGAGTTTCACCTAGACATCTGAGTAGGCACCTGTACTGGAGATGTAAACATAAAGTTACTGGAGAATAGATGGAATTGAAAGTGCTGAGACAGTATGAGATGATAGAAGGAACTGGACTTGATAGAAAATGGCTAAACACCTAGTCCTATGGCTCTCCAACAGCAAAGGATTGGGAAGAAGAAAAATCAAACATCAAGGCAGCAAGGAGTGGAGAAGTTGAGTCACAAAATCCTTGGAGAAATAGAACTGGATACAGGTCCAGTTCCAGGGGAATCCGACTCCCTCTTCTTACCTCCGCGGCATTGCACGACACAGGTGCACAAACCTACATGCAGACAATACATTAATACAAGTAAATACATAAATAAATAAATAAAATAAAAACAAAAAGTGCTTCACGAAAATGGAGGAAAGAGATGGGGCAGAAGCTGGCAAGGGAATGAGGGCAGAAGCATGGATGTATAAGTGCTAGAAATAGCAGCACTTATACATCCATGTTTGAACATCGGGAAGAATAAATCCATAGAAAATGAAAACCTGATGGTGTAGAGGGTAGGAAGACACTGGAGCCAGGCCTTTGAGCAGTTGAGAAAGATTGAAATTTATTCCACCAACGAAGACAATTGACGTTAGAGGGGAGTTTATGTTCCCCTACAATTCTATGCTATAGTAACCAGAAGGAGAGTGGAGTGCATGGGCCCAGGAACTGGTTCTAAATGTGGAGGCTGGGTGTGTTACGTCTTGGCTGTTACATAACCCCAAAGGCTCATGTATTTAAATACCGACCCTATCACAGGTAGCCATACTTAAGGAGGTTGTAGAACTTATAGGCTATGGGGCCTACCCGAAGGAAACATTGCTAGGGTGGGCTTTGGGGTTTATAGCTCAGCATGCTTCCTGTGCTGTCTCTGCTTCCCAGTTCATTCAGACATGAGAAGTCCCAGCCACATGCCCACAACATGTTCTCTGCCATGCCTTCCCCACCAGACCACACTGTAGCTGCCCAATCTGTGAACTAAAATAAATCCTTCCTCTCTTGAGTTGCTGTTATCAGGGATTCCATCATAGAGATGAGGGGAGTCGATAATACAGAGTACATAGAAGCTTGCCTCTAAGTTCTGCTATTTTCTCTGTAAAGTAAGAGGCAAAGAAGTCAACAAGAGTTGCTGATATGTTGGGCATGGCACACACACACATAAGAAGACAGGTGTGAGTTATGACTCCCAAATTTATTGATATAAATAATGTAAAAAGATATGCTGCCATCTAGTCCTGAAGAGGGCACTGACTGACACACAAGAGACAATGGTTACATTTCTAAGGGTTCTATGAGCCAGCTGTTAACACAGATACTGTTGAAAATTAAGTTATTCAAGATTCCAAACAAATAATGTATTTTAAAAAGAAAGCCTGATACATATTCATCACTTAATTATTTATTACATTTTATGATACTGGTGCTCTTGATTCTTTCCTTAAATTATACCTATATGTAAATACAGGTGCACTATTGTGCACTTCTTCCCAACTATATGACAAAAATGCAAGAATTTTGTCGAGGATCACTAAAAGCATTCTGTAAGAATCTATTGTCCTGGGGCTGGAGAGACAGCCTAGCGGTTAAGAGCACTGACTGCTCTTGCAGAGGACCTGGGTTTGATCCCCAGCACCCACATGGTGGCTAAGAACCGTCTGTAACTGCAATTCCAGGATAACTCCAGTTCCAGGGGAATCCAAAACCCTCTTCTGACCTCCTCGGCATTGCACGACACGGGTGCACAAACTTACATGCAGACAGTACATTCATACACATACAAAAATTAAAAAAAAAGAATCTATTGTCCCTCAGTATAATACATAATTAAAGTATATGTGTGTATTTTTTTCAGGAAGCCAGTTGTTAAATATTTAGCAGCTAACCACTGCCTTTACCAAAATGGGAAATAGGGAGGTAAGAGCCAGTCTGTGGAGGATTTCCACCTGCACTACATGTTCTTTCTCAATCTAGTTACTATGACTTCTTAGAAAGTGTTAATTTCCTTTACTCATCTCTCCCTTTGGGCATGACAATAATCAACAGAGTAACAACAGAAAAGGAAGGACATCAGTTAGTCCTTCCTTCCTCCTCCTTGAGCCCACATAGTTTTCCAGAGCCTCCAAACCTCCAGAGGTTTCCTGAATACCCAGAGTAGGGGAGAAATTCCCAAAAAAGACTCCAAGTGGTATGGTTTGTGTATGAATTGACCCACAAGGATCATGTGTGTCTCTGCTGTTATTTTATTTGAACATATCAAATCATAATAAATGAAAAGAAATCATATATCATTATATAGCAGAGGCAGGCGGATCTTTGTGAGTTCAAGGCCAGCCTGGTCTGCAGAGCGAGTTCCAGGACAGCTGGGGCTACAGGGAGACCCTGTCTCCAAAAGACAAAAAAAAAAAAAGACATACATAGTGAAGATTATTTTATTTATGAATTTTCTTCAGCAATTGCTATTCTGAAGAAATTTTTATGCAATTTACTCTAGGAAGAGTTAGCTAATGATATTTCAGGTTATCCAGTACTTATATGTTTTATCTTAAAATAAACATAAATTCATGGGAAGCTATATAAGCAGAAATAGTATAGAGCTATATTGTTGAAAAATAATTGAAACTTTTATCCAAGGATGACAATTTCACATAACCCTTGTGCATCTCAGAATCTCCTAACAATCACTGTTTTCCACCCCTACAGTTTTAGCATCTCAATAATGCTATATAAATCTAACCACACAGTATTTTTCCCCATTAATCACTGTGTTCTTCACGTCCATCCAAATTACAGCAGGTCTCAACTGTCTGGGGTTTTGCTTTCTTTTCTTTCTTATTCCTCAGTAGAACTCCTTCTTGTGGATGGATGTACCAGAGTTTGTTTAAGCATTCACTCACTAAAGAACATTTGGGTTCTTTCCATGGAAAATTTGTAGCTAAATACAAATAACACCACTGAGAACATTCACGTACAGGATTGTGCATGAGTATAGGGTTTTATTTCTCTGGGATAAATGCCAAGAGTATGATTCCTAGGGCATAAGCTAAATGCATATTTCATTTTAAAAGGAATTGCCAGGAGATTTTTCTCAGTGGCTGTACCACTTTACATTCCTACCCATAATGATGACTGAGCTACTTCCTCCTGGCCTTCTATAGCATCTAGTATTATCACCCGTGTTGAATTCTACCTTACCCTACCGGTGTGTGGTGGCTTGAATGTGCATCTCCATAGTTACTAATGAACAACTTCCCACATACATGGTTCCTTTCCTTTCCTTTCTTTAATGAAATGTCTCTTGGTGACTTTTACTCATTTTCTAATTAGATTGTTTCTTTGCTCTTGAATTTTTGAGGCTCATTATGTTTTCAGGATACATGTTCTTTGTTTCATGTGTGTTTTGCAAATACTTTTACACAGTACTCTTATTATGAATTCCTAAAAAGGTGATTCAAAGGTAAGGCTCTCACAAACTCAAATGAGTGTGAATGAAGTAGCTGAAAAATTGGAGATGTACTAATAGATTATATATAGCAGTTATTTCAAACTTTCTCTGAAACAATGAGAAATTGTTATTGCATTTCAGGTAATAGATGCATGAAGGTTATTGAGACCCAGTGGGGAAACGTTACATTCCAGTATACCTATAGCAGACTGATTAATTTTCATTTCCTTAAATTGAAGACAGGGAGCAAAGAACATTGAAGTGGTTTACTAAGAAGTTCATCAAGTATCTGCCAATATAATTATTTTCTTAATCCAACAAGAAAAAAGGTGTCAATAAATAAGTCATTAATAAGCTAAAAAGTTTTCTTTCCTGTGCAATGAAATTGAAAGAGGGGCTTATTTAAAGATTAAAAAACACATCAAGGGATGCACTTCTCAAAGATTAAAGGGTAATGTTAATGTGTTTAAGTACTTACTCTCAATGACAGAAAGGTCCAGATTCAAGGAAAACTAAGTAAAAGAGAAATATTTAATTAACAAACAGAAAACAGATCTTGTTTGATATACTAACTAAATATCAAGAACTATTATCACTGTTACTAAATTAAAAACTGATAAGAAAAAGCAAATCATCTTATAAGGGTGGTAAAATTGATAGTTGCTTATTACCTAAGAAAACAAAATAACGCACTAGAGCATTTTCAAGAAAAAAACTAGTAATTAAAATAAAATTATATTTAATGGATCAGATTGTGGATATATGCAGTAGAGCAGCACTATAATGAAGCATAATTATGAAAATGGAATTCAGTGCTATTGGTGAGACTTTGCTTCATATTATCAAACTCTAGACAAACAGAGTAATGAAGATAATGATTTTAACAGATGTGCTCACCTTGCATTAATGTAAATGTTAATATAGTTTTAAGATTGTTCTAAGATTACCTGATAACTTGTCTAGAATATTCTGAAAACTATGTTTCTGAAAAACCCTATTTCAAATGAGAATCTCCTTTTTCTCTGCTGAGGATAGAGCCAGGAGCATCGTGCCTGCTAGACCAGTACCCCAAGCTCTGGCTACCTGCCTGTCTCAGCAAGAATCTCTCTTTAAGTCTTACTAAATACCTCCTATGTTGAAGAAATCCTAAATCACAAAAATTGACAGACTGTCCTACCTCTGTAGCTGAAAACCAACAAATTTTCTGAATTTTCTGAATTCAAGCTCTTCGTGTTTACTGCTAGATTTGGAAACAATCAAACTAGACGGCACCCTTGCCTACATCTGGGAATCAAACTACACAGCCATCCATGTCTACATCTGGGAATCAAACTAGACACCCATCCATGCCTACATCTGGGAATCAAACTAGACAACATCCATGCCTACATCTGGGAATCAAACTAGACAACATCCATGCCTACATCTGGGAATCAAACTAGACAACATCCATGCCTACATTTGGGAATCAAACTAGACACCCATCCATGCCTACATCTGGAAATCAAACTAGACACCCATCCATGCCTACATCTGGAAATCAAACTAGACACCCATCCATGCCTACATCTGGGAATCAAACTAGACACCCATCCATGCCTACATCTGGGAATCAAACTATACACCCATCCATGCCTACATCTAGGAATCAAACTAGACAACATCCATGCCTACATCTGGGAATCAAACTAGACACCCATCCATGCCTACATCTGGGAATCAAACTAGACACCCATCCACACCCACATCTGGGAATCAAACTAGACATCCATCCATCCAACATCTGGGAATCAAACTAGACATCCATCCATGCTATATCTGGGGATCAGATTTAACAAAAACAGCTATCAATCAACCAAGTTCCTATTGTACCATCCAAAACCATCCTACCAAAATTCTTGGCACAACAAACTATCAATAACATCCTATCCTATCAATAACACACTATCCTATCACTTTGAAAGATCTTGAGCTTCAATTATTATATCAATTAACCACACGTTCTACCAGAATTACATAGCAGAAAAGGTTTGTTTTATCACTGAAGCCAGGAAATCAGGGGTTTGAAACTTTAATGACCAAGAGCCAGAAAATAAATGTCATTTCAAAGAACCTAGTCTTTAATTTCATTAATTAATTTTCTAACTAACAAGTGATAATTGTTTGAATTTTTGTTTAATCTTTGTTAAGGGGAAGAGGCAGAAATTCAGCTGTAGAAGAATACAACATTTCTTAGGAAAAAATCAGCAAAATGGGTCTCTTAATGCCCTAAATGTGAAATGTCCTCTCATCTTGAGGGGACTCTGAAGTCATCATCATGCCGAGTATGCTGCATAGAAATGCAAACCACCTGTGCAGAGTGGAGAGGACACCAGAAAGGGGAACAGAGAGGCCAAGCAGCCATTGATGCTGGTCACTGAATTGCCAGCTATTCCTTCTGGTACGGAACTTTCTGGTTTGTTAACTACTTTGAATAAGTTTGCTTTTGGGTGTTTCTGGTCATTGGAGGTATGATATTAAAGAAAAATTGCCAACTTCAGTTCACATTGGAAGAGATTTGGGGCTAGATTTCTGAGAGTTCTCCTGGTAGGACTTCCAAAGGATGATTAACCCAGAGTGCACAGATACAGGGCCTGCAGGTGCTCTTCTGCAAGGCCTCATGTGGTTTCTTCTGAAGACATTGCCATTGTTGACATCTTGAACCTTCATAAGTCAGGAACAATTGCCCCTGCCCTCTCTAAGTAGCATGGTAACTGAGCTCAGGCCCCACTGCAACTAGTAGTGTGGGCATGGGGGGGGCACTCTGTGAGACTGGAGGGGGTACAGACACATGGCCAAAGCAGAACTGTGCAATGTCAAAGAATCAAGGCTCATAGTCCATTGTTAATTCATTCCGATGGCATTTCCCTTGTGCTGTTAGGGCTCTCCTTCTATGATGGATGCAGGCAGGTCCTGCTAAGGGTAAAAAGGAGAGGAGCCGCCAGCAGCTGCTACTGGGAGCTGGCACAAAGTGCAGAATGCTGGCTGGCAGTGGGAACGTTCACCCCACAGCCTGGCCTGGATGGCTATATGCTGGCACAGACCCTTGGCCTTGGGGGCTCAGCAACTACCCGGTTATGGTCACATTAATTGCACCTGCCGGGGACTGGCAACACCCCGAGACAGAATCCTCAGACTGGTGGCCTCCTGCAGCCTTTTTCCAGTCAAAACCCCACCAGCAACTGGATACTCTCTCTCTCAAGGTTGGTTGTCCAACAGAAAGTCTTTTTTCCAACCAATTCCCTAGCACTCAACACTGAAGCACAAGCTTGATGGGCTTAACTTACACATGCATGGAAATAACGAATCCAATCCGGGAACCTGGTCAGGTGGTAATGGAGATTCAATTTATTGTATAGAGCCCATCCTTTATATACACAGAATGATGTCATCTCTCAGGCTCCACTCCCAGACCCCCAGCATCATGCTCTGTAAATGTCAGGGCTCACCTAGGGGGCAGGGGCAGGCAGGCAATTTAAGATAGTGCAGGCACAGGTGGCCTGCCTCTACCTACACCCTTCACCATCTGTGAACTTTCAATATTTGCATTGTCCTAATAAGACACACGTTTGAGCTCATTTCTGTGAGTGAAGGTCATAACCTATTTACGAGGTATGCTAAAAGACAAAGTGGCCTCTCTGGTGGCACCTTCATTCCTGGCTGTAGATGTGGACTGAAGCTCAGGTAGAAGCAGAAGTCTTGGTGAGGGTGCTGGATTGGCAAGAGTTGGCGAGAAGTGGAGGTCATTAGACAGGTCTCTCAGGAAGGAAAACACTAAAAGGAGGACTGTGTGAGGCCTGATGTCCTAAAACTCCCAGTAGCCACTTACAACTCATCATTGATGAGGCTGTTTTTATTTTTTTTGAGACAAGTTCTCCCTGTAGCCCCAGATGGCCTAGAACTAGCTATGTAGACCAGGATAGCCTTGATCACACAGAGATCTGCCTTGCTCTGCCTCCTGAGACCTGGAATTAAAGGTGTGTGCCACAATGCCCAGCTGTCAGGAGCATTTTCACTTAATAGGACCTGTAGACTGATAGGGCTGAGGAGGTTCATAAGAATGGAATGTCTTTGGAGTTTGTTTTGGTTGAATTAATTTTTTCAGTTCACATACAAAATAATGGATTTCACTGTGGCATTTTTCATGTGTGTGGTATATGTGCATGTATGTATGCATGTTCATGTGTGTGCACGTACACACTTGCATACGGCGGAGACTTAGAGCTGGGTTGGCACTGGATGTCTTCCTCACACGCCCCCACTCTGTTTATTCAGGCAACCTCTTGTGCTGATCCCAGTGCTCGATTCCATCTGCTCTGGCTAGTAAGCCTGCTCCTGGGATCCCCTGTCTGTCTCTGGGATCGCAGGCAGCTGCCACAGCCTTCCTTTTGACACTGCACGCTACAGATCCTAACATCACTCCTCAGGCTTACACAGCAGGTGTCTCACTCACTGAGCCATCTCCCCAGCACTTTTTTTGTCTTGCATTACTGCAGCAACACATTTATAATACGTCATTATACTTTGTTCTTCATGCCACGCCCAGATTCCCGCTGTTGGTCCTCCTCTCTTCCCCAATGCTACATGTATTCCTCCACCCTCTATTTTACTCCCTCTTCCCTTCCCTGACAATCTTTTCCCTATTCTCATGATCCTCTTTCATAACAAACACACACACACACACACACACACACACACACACGCACACACACAAATGAATTCTAGATTTTGTATATATAAGACAGGGGTTTGTATTTCTGAGTCTGGTTTCTTTTGCTTAATAACTCTTCTTGTCATTTGCCTTCATGTATGATTCTTTCAGTTTTATTTATGGCTATATTGAATTCCATTGTATATAGGGTGGATGGCACCATCCCATGGGCTAAGATCCCAGAAATACTGTATCACTCTCGAGCTGATACAGTTAGCTGGGCTGTACTCGCTCCAGAGGCTGTCTGGGATTCTGTGCCTAGTTTCTTTCAGTTCCTGGTTGCTACCGAAACTCCTTAACTTGTTGCCACAGCTCGTCAATGCCTGTTTTATTTTCTTCAGTATCTTCTCTGGGTGGGTTAAGTCTCCCTCTACCTCTCCCATAAAAATATGCATGTGATTACATTTAGCATCTGCCCAGATTCCCCAGGATAATCTACTCATTCCAGGATGATGGATTTAACTATACAGAGATTCTTAACTTCTGTTTTCCAAGTAAGGCTACACTGATCGATTCAGGATTTGAGACACAGATACCTGGTTGGGGATCACTTTCTGGTCTGCTATAAAAGAGATAGACACAGCACAAGACCAGCGGGGCAGACTTAACCCGTGTCCTGCAGAATGCCAACGTGCAAAGTACCAGGTGGGGGCTGCCTTCCTGGGGACTTTGGGCACCCCTGTGCCCCGTAGAGGCCTGGTATCTCCCGCTACCTTCCAGCTCCAGCATGCAGCATGGGTGGAGCTAGGCTTCCTCCACACAGCACAAGACCAGCATGCACCCCGCTGGGCGAGCAGATGTGTATCCTGCAGAATGCTAACCTGCAAAGGACCAGGAGAGGGCTGCCTTCCTGGGGACTTTGGGAACTCCAGTGCCCCGTAGAGGCCTGGTATCACCCAGGACCTTCCAACCTTCTGGCCCCAGCATGCAACGTGGGCGGAGTTAGCCCCACTCCACACAGCACAAGACCAGTGTGTGCCCCGCTGGGCAAGCAGACTTCACCTGAGTCCTGCAGAACACCAACCTGCAAAAGACCAGTCTAGGGAAGTGGTGGTGCAAAGGATCTAGCTGTGCAGCCAACGTTGAGGCACCAGAACCCAAAGAAACAAATCCACATGCCAAAGACACAAACAAACAAACAAACAAACAAACAAAAAACCAACACGGGAAAAGCTCATAATAAATCCACAACAAACTCTACCAACCCTACAGAAGATTCCGACAACGAGATCTCCCTGGAAAGAAACCAAGACACGGACTTTTGAAAAACAGTTGTGGACATATTCAAACAAATTAGAGAACTAAGGGAAGAGAATGAAAAACTCATGAAGTACCAAGAGGGTGATAATGATAATCATTGGAAAGAACTAAGGGGAGATATTGAAAAGCTCAAGAAGGACCTAGAGAGAGATAATGACAAACGTTGGAAAGAACTGAAAGGAGAAAATGACAAACTCCAGAATGAAGTGGAAGTGCGAAAAGATCCCAGGCTGAAAGGGAAAAAGAAAATGACCAACGAACCAAGGACCTACAAGATGAGAATGACAGGCTCCAGAAGGAAGTGGAAACACTAAAGAAATCACAGGATGAAATGAAAAAGGAAATTGAACATTTAGCCAATCAACAGGAAAGGATGGGAAAAAGCCTCAGAAGCAGAATGGAAGAAGCAGAAAAAAAGAATATCAGATATGCAGGGTAACATGGTCCAACTAGAATGCTCAAGTAAAGATAAGGAAAAATTAAAAAAAAAAAAAACACAAGAGTGGAACAACCAAGAAATGTGGGACTCTATGAAAAAAAACAAACCTCCACATCATAGGGATAGAGGAAGAAGAATCCCAAGACAACACTGTTGTCCAGATCTTCAGCAGGATAATAGAAGAAAATTTCCTCAAACTGAAAAAAAAAAGACAAACCCATACAAATACAAGAAGCACATAGAACACCAAGCAGACAAGACCAGAAAAGAAATTCCCCACACCGTATAATTGTTAAAACACTAGATGCTCGAAACAAAGACAAAATACTGAAAGCCTCAAAAGAAAAACAAGCTACATATAAGGGGAAACCCATCAGTATCACAGCTGACTTCTCAGCGCAAACTATGAAAGCTAGAAGAATGTGGTCCAAAGTATTCCCTGTACTAAATGACTTTAGATGGCAACCCAGACTACTATACCAGCAAAAATGTCAATCATAGTTGAAGGACAAAGAAGAATCTTTCATGACATGAACAAGATGAAAGAATACATGTCTAAGAAACCAACACTTCAGAAAATCCTGGAGGCAATCCAAAGAACAGAGGAAAGAAGCAACTATCCCTAAGCAATTAAAGCGAGAAAGTAACAAAATCATAACAGAGTAAATATAAACCTAGACCAAGAATGCAAACCAAAAAGAAGGTAAAAAGAAGCAACACACATCTCTCAATAATAACCTTAAATACTAATGGTCTAAACTCCCCAAACAAAAGGCATAGACTGGGAGAATGGATTAGGAAAGTGAACCCTTCTATATGCTGTCTACAAGAAACCCATCTCACTCTCAAGGATAGATACCACCTTAGAGTGAAAGGATGGAAAAAAGTATTCCAAGCAAATGGTACCAAGAAACGAGGTGAGTGGCTATTCTAACATCAGACAAAATAGATCTCAAAGTAAAATTAATAAGAAGAGACAAAGAGGACCATTACATCCTTGTCAAAGGAACAATGAACCATGAAGACTTCACAATCCTAAATGTCTATGCACCAAACTCTGGTGCACCTAACTTTATAAACACAACTCTGCAGGACCTCAAGACACAGATTAATCCTAACACACTAATAGTGGGAAACTTCAACACTTCACTGAGCCCCTTGGATAGATCAACAGGACAAAAAATAATCAGAGAGACATCAGAATTGAACCATACAATACACCAAATCGACCTCACAGACATCTACAGAGTATTCCACCCAAATACAAGAGAATATATTTTCTACTCAACACCTCATGGAACATTCTCCAAAATCAACCACATACTGGGGCACAAAAGGAATCTCAATAAATACAAATGGATAGAAATTATTCCACGCATTCTATCAGACCACAGTGCAATAAAGCTCAATATGAACCCCAGAATAAGTCCAACTAGCTACAAGAACACATGGAGACTAAACAACATAATCCTGAACAATGAATGGGTCAGGGAAGAAATAAAGAGTGAAATAAAAGTATTCATGGAACTGAACAAAAAGTCAGTACAACACAGCAAAACCTGTGGGATACTTTAAAGGCAGTCTCAAGAGGGAAATTTATGGCCCTAAGTGCCCACATCAAAAAAAAAAAAAAAGGGAACAAATAAATGACATGACACTGCAGCTAAAAACACTTGAGAGACAACACAAATGAACCCTAAACCCAACAGACAGGAAGAAATAACAAAAATCAGAGCAGAAATCAATGAAATAGAAACAAAGAAAACAATACATAAAATCAATGAATCCAAAAGCTGGTTCTTTGAAAAAACAAACAAAATAGACAGACCTCTAGCCCAGTTAACCAAAAAAAGAGAGAGAAACTCCAAATCAATAGTATTAGTGATGAAAGGGGAAACATGACAAAAGACAAAGAAAAGATCCAGACAATCATATGGGAATACTTCAAAAATCTATACTCCACTAAATTTGAAAACCTAAGCGAAATGGATGAATATCTGAAATACCAGGAACCAAAAAAGCTTAACCAAGAAGAGACTGACAGTTTAAACAGACCCATAATAACTGAGGAAATTGAAGATGTAATTAAAGACCTCCCAACTTAAAAAAAAAAGCCCCCATCCAGATGGTTTCACAGCAGAATTCTATAAAACATTTAAAGAGGTCTTACAACCATTGCTACTCAAACTGTTTAGAAGGATACAGAGGGAAATCTCCCAAACTCCTTCTATGAAGCCAGCATCTCTCTAATACCAAAGTCAGACAAAGATGCAAGTAAAAAAGAAAGCTATAGACCCATCTCACTAATGAATATAGAAACAAAAATTCTCAATGAAATACTTGCAAATCGCATACAGACCCACATCAAAAAGATCATCAATCATGATCAAGTTGGATTCCTACCAGAGATGCAGGGATGGTTCAACAAATCAATAAATATCATAAAACACATAAATGGACTGAAAGACAAAAACCACACCATCATCTCAATTGATGCAGAAAAAGCCTTTGACAAGATCCAGCATCCCTTCATGTTTAAAGTCCTAGAGAGAACAGGACTGAAAGGAACATTCCTCAACATGATCAAAGCCATATATAGCAAACCCACTGCCAACATCATCCTAAATGTAGAAAAATTGGAACCATTTCCCTTAAATGCGGGAACCCGGCAAGGCTCCCCCCTATGGACACTCATCTTCAACACAGTGCTTGAAACACTTGCTAGGACAATAAGACAAGAGAAGGAAATTAAAGGAGTATTAATCGGAAAAGAAGTTAAGCTATCCCTTTTTGCAGATGATATGATAGTTTACCTAAGGGATGCTAAAAACTCCACCAGAAAACTTCTAGAAACAATTAAGAGTTTTAGTAAAGTGTCGGGCTACAAAATTAACCTAGAAAAATCAGTAGCCTTCCTTTACACTAACAATAAACAAGTGGAGAAGGAATACAAGAAGACCTTCCCACTCACAATAGCCTCAAAAATAATAAGATACCTGGGAACAAACCTAGCCAAAGATACCAAAGATCTCTACAACAAAAATTTTAAACCTCTGAAGAAGGAGATTTAAAATGACATCAAAAGATGGAATGACCTCTCATGCTCATGGATTGGGAAAATTAATATAGTAAAAATGTCCATTTTACCCAAACTGATATACAGATTCAATGCAATCCCAATCAAAATCCCTACGAGCTTCTTCACAGACTTGGAAAAAAAAATCATTAAATTCATATGGAAAAACAAAAGACCCCGAATAGCTAAAGCAACCCTGAGTGAAAAATGCAATACAGGGGGGGATTGCCCTACCAGACTTCAAACTATATTACAGGGCCATAGTCATAAAGACAGCCTGGTACTGGCACAAAAACAGACCAGTTGACCAATGGAACAAAATTGAAAATCCAAATTTGAGCTCATACAATGTCAGCCACCTCATATTTGACAAAGGAGCAAAAAATGCTCAATGGAGGAAGCATAGCATCTTCAGCAAATGGTGCTGGCAAAATTGGATCACTATCTGTAGAAGAACAAAATTAAACCCCTACCTCTCACCCTGTACAAAAATAAACTCCAAGTGGACAAAGACCTCAACATGAAGCCTGAAACCCTGAAGGTGATAAAAAGAAAAAGTTGGCAACAACCTACAAGACATGGGTGTAGGAAAAGACTTTCTAAATCAGACAGCAGCCACACAGGAAGTAAGGTCAACAGTTGACAAATGGAACCTCATAAAACTCAAAAGCTTCTGTACAGCAAAAGAAACAATCAAGGAAGTAAAGAGAAAACCCACAGAGTAGGAAGAAATCTTTACCAGTGACACATCTGACAGAGCATTAATGTCAAGAATATATAAACTACTCAAAAAACAAAGAAGTAAGAAGACAAAGGACCAAGATGGAGTAAAGAGCTGAACAGAGTCTTCGCCGGTAAGGAAGTAAAGATGGCTGAGAAACATCTTAAAAAGTGTTCAACATCATTAATCATTAAGGAAATGCAAATTAAAACCACTCTCAGGTATCATCTCACTCCAGTATGGCTAGCTAAGATCAGGAAAACAAAAGACGACAGATGCTGAAGGGGTTGTGGTAAAAGGGGAACACTCATCCACAGCTGGTGGGAATGTAAACTTGTACAGCCACTATGGAAAGCAGTGTGGAGAACCCTTAAAAGACTCAGAATGAGCTTACCACCTGACCCAATCATACCACTCCTGGGTATATACCCCAAAGACTCATCCTACCGCAAAGATACATGTACATCCATGTTTATTGCAGCTCTCTTCACAATAGCAAAGAGCTGGAACCAACCCATATGCCGTTCAACAGATGAGTGGATGACAAAAATGTGGTACATCTACACAATGGAGTACTATTCAGCGGTAAAGAAAGATGGCATTATGAACTTTGCAAGTAAATGGATGGAGCTCGAAGCCATTATGGTGAGTGAAGTAACACAGTCCCAGAAAGACAGAGAATGTTTTCCCTCATTTGTGGATGCTAACATCAAATCCCCCAGATGAAAGGCAAGCTGAACCGCATTATGGTTATATTTTTGTTTATCTGAAAGCAACTATATTGTTATAATGTGAATCTCTCAATGGGCTCTAGAATTCACCCACCAATTATTTTCAGACTCTGTAATTACTGTATATGGGTGAGGAGTATGTATCCATATTTTAGAGTAATATGAAATTAACAGAGGAAAATGTGAATTCCTAAACATAAAAAAGACTGAGAGAAAGATGCAGGACAGTTATGGCAGAGTGCATGATCTAGGATGGGATGGGTTGTGGTGGGGGGAAGGGAAAGGGGAATATGCCTGAACAGAAATGAAAAATGATGTATGAAATATATAAAACATCAATAAATAAATTAAAAAAGAGATAGACAAGGGCATTCTAGGCAAAATATGAGGAAATGTAAAGGTGGAGAGATGTAAGGGGGTAGAGGGTGCTTTGGAGAGAGCAGAGTTTAATGTGGCTGGGGTGCTATTTTTAAGACCAGACTTGGAAAGGTTAGATACTAGAAGGGAAACATGTTCTTCTATGTAAAAGAATTTGGGAGGGCTAAGAGACATGGCTCAGTTGTCAGAATCCTGGCCTAGCATGCATGAAGCTCTTGGCTTAATTCCCAGCACCTTGTAGGCCAGGCATGGTGATATGAACCTGTAATCCCAGCTCTCAGCACTTCAAGGAAAAAGGATCAGAAGTTCAAAGTCAGCCTTGGCTACATAGTGAGTTCCAGGGGATCTGACATCCTCTTCTGGCCTTTGTGGGTATTGCAGGACATGGGTGTACCTACACACAAGCAGACTACACACATGCACATACATTTTTTAATTTTTTAAATGTTTGTGATTTATTTTCTTGAAACTCAGAGGAGAACTGCACAAAATAGCAGCATGATCTGACTATCCCTGTGTGTCCTTGAGCACTGGAAGCTCCTCTAGGGATGTGAACTGAGCAAGAGAAAGAAAACAATTTCAACAACCAGAGCTGGCCTGCACCAAATAGTTCTGTAGGTCTCTTCTGCAGGGAATCGCCAGCCCTTGTGACTGGTAATCTTAGGGGTGCTTAATGACGAAGGGACCTGGTAGACTGCAACTTCTTAGCAGAGTCACTCGGACATTTCCCACCAAAACAAGGCAAGGTAAGGTTTGTGGCTATAATAAATGAGCTTACACACGTTTCATTACTCTGGAACTCCTTGCTTGCAAACAAGCCTGTGGGTTTGCTCGAGAAGCGCCAACCCGACGTTCTGTCATCGCATCCAATCCACTTAGCCACCACGATTTCCCTTTTTTTCTAACAAGGAGTAATGGCAGAAAGGCCTTGGTATTGACATTTCTCTTCTTAACGATTTGGATTTCTGTAAGTGAGAGAAAAAGCGAGAGATGAAGCAGGCTGTACATAAAAGCAGGCAGAGGAGAGATGCGCAGAGATGAGAGGAATTACAGGAGTCGGTTCACCAACTCACTCAGTGCATGCCAACCGTCTATTCTGTGGCAGAAAACATTCACATTTGTACAAAATGGACAAGAGACAAGAAGGTCACATTCCAGAAGCTTGGTGTTGGCCTTCTTGTCTCCTAATCCAGGCTCAGCACTGTGCTGAGCTCTTGACTAGTGTTCTCTTTAAGCCCTAGAGAAAGGGAGATGAAAACAAACGTTTGAAGGAAGAGAAGGGCATGGCTCCCAAAGCGGATGAATGCGGGAAGGAGAAGGGCAGTCTGAGCCGTCTCTGAACCGGCCTTGCCCACAGAACCCTGTTTCCTGAAGATACTCATTTCCAACTCCAGTCTGAAGTTAGATGGCTCTCTGAAATTCCAGCCAAGGCAAGCAAAAGCATTGTAAGGATAAATAAAGGGGAAAGTTCCCGAGTGTGACTAGCACTTTTGGTCATGTTAAGTGACGAGGACTTGGCTGGGTACCCTCGGTTATTTACAGAGCAAGTGAACACTGAAACAGCCTGTAATTGCAGATGGCCAGGCCAGATGATCAGTCATGGTCACTTCAAGTTCCATTTATTTTGTGACTTTTTAAAATTTTGTCCTAAGGATCTATCACAAGGGCTAACAAGTCAACCATTATTAAGAGTGAGAAAAGAGGACCAAAGATTTTGTGTAGCAAAATCAACTGAATAATATGAAGGGAGCAAATGTATTCTTCTAAAGGAGGGAATAATTGCATTTCTGACTTGAGAATAACAGAGTGTCTTCCAGTGGCTTGTGCTGAAGGGGAATTCTATAGCTATAAAACCACAAAGAACCTTGGAGACATGGAAACAACTCCTTCATTTTATAGAAAAGGCTACTTAGTCTCAAAGAGGTGATGTAAACTGTCTACATCTTCTGATTGCTTGCCCAGTGGTCCCTTAGAAAAACCCCCATGCATGTGCTGAAGATACCCTGGTTCAGTTATGAGCACCACCATGGCAGCTAACGACCATCCATGATTCCAGTCCCAGGGGATCCAATGCTCTCTTTTGACCTCTGTAGTCATTGTACAACACGGGTGAACTTGCGCACATCCAAGCAATACACTCACCCACACTACAAAGTAAAAAATAATTAGGAACTCAATTCAAGTCATTTTAGTACAGAGGATTTTTCTCTTTTAAGCAACTCTGAGAAAATTCTAGTCCCAGTAAAAAGTTTAAAAAGATACATTTGATATACTAATGCATATAATTTGTGATTACAGTGGAATTTTTATATAAGTTCATATAAAATTTAATGATTATCTATTGAGACAAGTTCTCCTAACTCAGAAGCTATACCCAGGAGTTATTTAACTCTTACAACAAGAGTGTAACACTGAAGTAAATTATAGTCTCAGTGGTATATTATATTATGTCTTATTTAAATAATTTCCAAGGAAATGTAACTTAAATCTGGAGCTTAGCTCACATTTGAGTTCCCCTTGGGATGGTGAGGAATAATCTGGAAATGAAATATCCTAGCTAGAAGTTTTATTCATCTGCATAAACATAAGCAAAATATTTTATATGAGGTACAATAAGACTCAAATATTTTTTTCAAATGCTGTTGCTTTTCAGTTGAGAAACACCTTCATTGATTTGAAGAATAAGAACACATCAAGTTGTTTTCTCTGTCCAGAGTAAAAAAATCAAGAATTAAGTGTGTCAGAATCTAGCAGTCAACAACCATGGCAGATGGTTGTTACTCCTGTACATTTCTAAATCAGTCCAATGACTGGATGTTTGAAAGACTGACAATGTATTGTATAGCTTAAAAATACCAAAGAGTGGATATAGAATTGCCAGGACAAGTACACTATGTGAAGTGTTCTAGTTTCTCTTCAATTGCTGTGACAAAACACTCTGACCAACACCAACTTGGGGAGGAAAGGGTTTATTCAGCTCACATCCCCTGGGTCGTAGTTCATCACTCAGGGAATCCAAGGCAGGAACTCAGAACAGAAACCTGGAGGCAGGAGCTGAGGCACAGGCCATGGAGGAATGCTGCCCACTGGCTTGCTCTCCCGGCCCATGCCCAGCCTGCTTTCTTATACCATAAAATAACAACCTGCCCAGGGGTGGCACCACCCACAGTGGGCTGGGCCCTCCCGAATTGCCCAACAATCAAGACTACTCCACATATGTGCCCACAGGCCCGTCCAGTGGAGCCAATTCCCCAACTGAAGCTCCCTCAACCCAAGTATGTCAAGTTGACACTAAAGCTATCCAGCACATGAGGTAATACATATCTGGCCATAGCCATTCTACTATATATTTCATACTTAGAGTATCATGTTGTACACAACACACAGGGACAATTTTACATGCCAGTTGAAATAAACAAATAGGGTGAACATAGAGATGCACTTGCACCAGGGCCTGAGGACCTGAATTCCATTCCCAGATTCCACAAGGTAACAGGAGAGAACCAACTCCAAAGAATTGTTCTCTGACCTCCACGTACTGTGACATACACGCCTGGGCAACACACACACACACACACATACACACACACACACACACACACACACACACACACACACACATGCACACACACACACCAAACAATTTAAATAAATAAATAAATAAGCAAGAAAATTTGAAAAAGATTTTAGCCTTTCTTCCCCCTGCTAAGCAAAACAGGCTAATCATTCCATAAATCATATAAACGTCTTCTAAAACGTAACTAAAGAGAGAACATTTTCCCGTCACTATAGTAGCCTCTCGTTCAATAACTTTTATTTAGCTATGGTCTCTCCTCACCCAATGCAAAAAGCAAAAGGGACAGCCAGGCATCATCCTTGCAGAAAATCTATTATTACCTCCACAGGAAGCATCACTCTTTATTTATGATGAAAATCAATGTCCACAAAAGCTTCTTACTGATAGCTTCAGGAGAGAAAGGTGCATTATGACTCTGATAAAATAACTTTGTGTTGAATAGAATAGCAAAGAAATTAACATTATTGAGTTCCTACAATTAGCTAAGTACTTGACACACTTATGTCATTTGCTCCTCACTGAAGTGCTGTAGGTGCCCATTTGGCAGAAATAAAGAGAGAGAGAAGAAAATTTACAATGGATAATGGTCCAAAGCCATAAATAATAAAAGCTGAGAACAGAAAGTTCTTTCTTCTACCATGTTTATGTCCCTGTATCATCGAGAGTTTTTTTTTCACCAAATAGTCAAAAGAGGTTATTAAAACAAGCTTTTTAGAATATAAGGTTGCTTTCTCTTTTCATTAAAAGAAAAAAAAATATGTGGCTGGAAAATATGCAATTCCTTTTGTTATAATTATGGGTCAATTCCAGAATGATTTAACCAAGAGTTTCAAGGATTTTGTGGTCATGGACCTCCAGCCATCACCAAGGAAAGTTCCAGATGGCCCCTACTGCTGCTACTCTGTCATCCTTGCCAAAAGAAACCTTCTGTTGTCATCTGAGAACACCAACATTTGTTGGCAGTTCTCTAAAGATGTTAGAGTTAGACAGAGTGGTGCATGTTCTCTAAATGGATTCTTCTCTATAGGATCAAAATACCTGGGAAGACAGTAAGAACTTGTGACTTATGAGAGTTTCCAACTGATGAGAATTCTGTTGACATGCACCCAGGCTCTGAAATGGAGGAAATTATATAGTATCTGTCAGGGGGTTATCCGTGCTGTCCTATGCATTTGTGACAAGGAAGGTTTTCTGCCAAATGGATTGTACCCAAAAAAGACATTTTAGGTGCTTTATAAAAAATTTTATTTAGCATTATTTTTATAATGTTACTACTGAAAAAAGTAACAATTTCTTAAAATCCTACTGTGTACAAACAAATTTTTGTAGCTATTTCAGAAAAGTTATGTGAAAGAGCACAAGACAACAGTATATGCATGCCTGTGTATGTGTGTGTGTATGTGTGTGTTCCCATATATCATTATTTTGCTGAGCTGTGAATGTCAAGTGGATTAAAAATAGAAAGTGTTTCCCAAAATATTTTCTCTATGTGGTTGGTTCCAGATTACATCTGGCTGAAATAAAGGGATTTGTATGAGCATTTGAAATGCAGAAGTTAAGGATAAACAAGGTCAGATTCAGTGGTGAAGAGGCACAGGTGCTCAGCTTACCCTCTGTAAGTCTCCCCAGCTGTACATCTAGCTCTTCTTCCACTGTAAAAGCAGTGGACCACAAAGGCGGTGGCTGCCCCTGACCTGTAATTTGGTTTGGTTTAATTTGGATTTTATTCCAAAATACATACTGCTATGTCTTTCCAAACCAATCTGGTTAGTAAAGTTCCATACTTTATACACACATATATACACATGTATAATTACTCATTACAGAATTATAGTTCATTATTCCTATTAAGTGGTTAAATTATAAAATTTATTATCATTTAGTTTTTGTAAATAAGTATCCAAGTAATTTGCTAAATTCTCAAAATCTAGCACTGTATCTGATACAGAATATGTGCTGGATATTGGTCAAATGGAAAATGAATGACAAACTAATTTTTAGATCACTTGAAATTTTATTTTACCCAATAGAATCTATCTTCTTTAATTCTGGGAAAATGTACTAAATATCAAACACTCTTATATTAAATTCTTAAATGTATATTTATGTTTCCAAATATAATATGTTATGAAAAGTGGTAGTCAGAGACGATAGATTCCAGACCTGCTTGGTTGAACTCTTTTCTGCATTATGCAAACTCTTAATGTTCCCCCTTAAAACAGAGACTTTCAAGTGCATAATTGTGAGGGGACTCCCTGCCACAACCCTGTTCTATGCTGTGTCTAAAGTTGTTATGTTTTAGTCCAATAGATTTATTCTTGGACAATAGGCTAGGACAATGTCATATGCCAGTGAATAGGCAGGAAGAAATGTCCTCAAAGAGTAAATTAAGCCGCTGAGGGTAACGTACATGTAGCGAAGGCACCATCCTGTTGGCCTAAAATTAGAGAGGAGATGCCCGGTTCAGCAGGGATGTTTAAGGTAATCCCCTGAAAAAAGGTCTGGAGATGAAAAAGAGCTTTGAAATAGTGCACTGGTTGGAGAGCAAGCCGGATGTTGTCATTAGTATTGTCCAATTTATGTCATCCCATATTAACAACAGCACCAGGGAGTGCCACTGTACAAGGACCATGTCTGCTTCACTCACCAGTAAATCACTATGCCTAGTACCATGTCTAGCATAAAAAGCTCCATATAAAAGCTTGTGGACAGGGCTGGAGAGATGGCCTAGCAGTTGAAAGCACAGACTGCTCTTGCAGAGAACCTGGGTTTGATCCCCAGCACCCACATGGCAGCTGAGAACCATCTTGGACTCCAGTTCCAGGGGAATCCGATGCCCTCTTCTGACCTCCGGAGCATTGCATAACATGGGCGCACCAACCTACATGCAGACAGTACATACATACACATAAAAATAAATTAATTAATTAATTAGATTTTTTTTTTATTGATGCTTTGTGCATTTCATACATTTTTCCAATTCAGTTCAGGCTTATTTCCCTTTCCCTCCCCCCCACCCCCACCCCATCCCAGATCATGCATTCTGCCATAACTGTCCTGCATCTTTCTCTCAGTTTTTTTTTCATTTTTAGCTATAAGTGATAATCCATGAGTACAAGCATCCTTCATGCAAAACCTATCTGCAGGCTGTTGTGCCCAAACACCTACAGCCCCACCATCCAGTGGGGGGTGACAGGTTGTTTGTTCAATCAAGTTGATCAAATGAGTGTCCAATTAGATTTTTTAAAAATTTAAAAAAATAAAAAGCTTGTGGACTGAGCAACTACTGGGATTTCAGCCTCTTCAGAGTGTAGACTGCCATTGTTGGACTAACCAGGCTGTGTCATGGAGGCCAGTGCAGGAAGATCAAGACAGGACACACGCTTGCTAGAACTCAAATGGGTGACCATGGCTGGGAGGGACCCCAGTGTGGAGCACGAGGCAGGATTGATAGTTGTTTGGGTTTGCCAAGGAGGAGCCTTCAAGCACTTCCTTGGGGAAAGCATGACATGTTTTGGTTAAAAAAAAGAGAGAGAGAGAAAAGAAAGAAAGAAAGAAAATCCTCCAACTCAGTTGATATGTGTATGTATGTATGTGTGCTGGATAGCTTTAGTGTCAACTTGACACACCTGGGATGAGGGAGCCTCAATTGGGGAATTGGCTCCATTGGATTGGCCTGTGGCCACGTCTGTGGAGTATTTTCTTGATTGTCAGGCAATGTGGGAGGGCCCAGCCCACAAGAAGTAGTGCCACCCTGGGCAGGTTGTTGTGTACCTATAAGAAGGCAGGCTGGGCATGAGCCAGGGGAGCAAGCCAGTGAACAGCATTCCTCCATGGCCTGTGCTTCAGCTCTTGCCTCCAGGTTCCTGCCCTGAGTTCCTACCTTGGGCTCCCTAAGTGATGAACTGACCCAGGAGATGTAAGCTGAATAAACACTTTTCTCCCCAAGTTGGTGTCGGTTAGATTGTTTTGTCGCAGCAATGGAAAACAAACTAGAACAGAAATTGGTACCATGAGTGGGGTATTGCTGTGACAGACCTGACCTTGGTGTTTTGGGGAAGGATTGTGGAAGCATTTGGAACTTTGGGCTAGAAAAATCATTGAATGCCTAAAGATTGTGGCTGTGGAACTTGGAACAGTTTTGCTGAAACAGTTGTAGACGATGGAGGCCTGGCTTGTGAAGTTTCTAGTTTCCAAGGGAAGCAGAGATCATCAAGACTGTTTAATCTGTGGGTTCTTGTCAGCTGGGGCTGAAGAATCAGCTGTAAGTAACAAGAGACCAGAACCTGAAGTGACATATTTGTTGTACTGGGACAATTGATGCTGGTTAGCTGGAGCTGAAAAATCAGCTGTAAGTAACAAGAGACCAGCGTCACTGTGGTGAAATCTTCTGGGAAGAATTTCTTCAGGGTCAGCACACAGAAGCTGTGTTCCAGAAGGGGCCCAAGCCTCCATATCAAGCCAGGAGCAGGACTTGGTAGTGTGTAAGAGTCTCCTATATGGTTCTGGTGTTGAAATTTGAGGGGGTCACAGAGAGCAGCCGAGGCTTGGCACTGTGAGAGGTCAGGAAAGACCACTGGTGGAAGTGTACCTCGGTTGCAGTGGAGACCCCAGGATTGCAAGGGTCATGGAGAGAAGCTGAGGCTTGGCACCAGGAGAGGTCAGAAGAGGCCACTGGTGAAGGTGCTGCCTCAGTTTCAGTGGTGACCCCAGATTTTTGGAGATGCCGGGACCGTGGGATGACCACCAAGAGCAGTGGCAGTTGTGGAATGGAGTCAGCCTGGGCCTGCGAGATGAGCTGTGTGTGCCACAGACTTCAGAGTCAGAGAAGGGGAGCTGCCAAAACCCTTCGGAGCCCAGAAGATTTTGAGTGAGTCCCAGGTGTCCAGCCTTGAGCTACTTTGCTGGACTTAGGTTTTGTTTGAGAGTGCCTGATTCTTCCCTTTGAAATAAGATGGTACTTGTTTTGGATTTTACAGCAGCCCACAGTTAAGAGACTTTTAACGGACTGTGAATTTTTAAGTGTTTGGACATTCTAAGGACTGTGGGGCTTTTAAGGTTGTACTATCTTAGGTTGTGGTTAATGTTAACGTCATACTTTGGGGATAAGAACTGGAAAGGTGGTGGTTTAATAGTGATGTGTTTTGTGTGTCAAGTTGACAAGGGGTCAATTGTGCTGGATAGTTTTAGTGTCAACTTGACACACCTGGGATGAGGGAGCCTCAATTGGGGAATTGGCTCCATTGGATTGGCCTGTGGCCACGTCTGTGGAGTATTGTCTTGATTGTCAGGCAATGTGGGAGGGCCCAGCCCACAATGAGTAGTGCCACCCTAGGCAGGTTGTTGTGTACCATATAAGAAGGCAGGCTGGGCATGAGCCAGGGGAGCAAGCCAGTGAACAGCATTCCTCCATGGCCTGTGCTTCAGCTCTTGCCTCCAGGTTCCTGCCCTGAGTTCCTGCCTTGGGCTCCCTAAGTGATGAACTATGATCCAGGAGATATAAGCTGAATAAACCCTTTCCTCCCCAAGTTGGTGTCGGTCAGAGCGTTTTGTCGCAGCAATAGAAAACAAACTATAACAGTATGTATATGAATATATATGTATATATGTGTGTGTGTGTGTGTATATATATATATATATATATATATATATGTTGAAGCAATGGAAGTTGGAGAGAAAAATGGAATTTCCATGTTAAAACATCACTGTATTGTTTTGGGGGGTAGCACAAGTTAAATTTATGTTACTTTGATGCTACTGTACTCTGAAGTTCAACTTAAAATTTTTTTTAAAAAGCTTGTGTACAAACACATGAATGGATATTTTCTCACAGCAACTCTAAAATCATTCAAATAGACCAACCTTGTCTAGCTGTCCAGTGGAAACAAAAGATTCAGAGAAACAATATTTGTCCCTTAGATCCCAAGCCCTGACCCATACCGAAGTGTACATACAGAGGTCATGAGCAAGGTTCCCACCCATGACGAATTCATGAAGAAATGGTGAGGAGCCTATATTCTGTCCTCTCCTCTCATAAGAACAGTTTACTTTCCTACAAGCACAGTAGGAAAGTTGTTCATCAAGAATTCAGTGCATAAGAGTGATGAAAAATTACTTGACACAGATTCTTCAGAAGTAAAGTCGCCCTCCCCTCCATAGCTTAATCTCCTAACGTCTGGGTTTTCCTGGACCTCACAAGGCAGGTGCATTTTGTGTTGTTTTGAAGGAGAAATGGACCAGGTATTTGAACACTTGATCCCCAGTTGGTGGCGCTGTTTAGGGAGAGTTAGGAAGGTAAGGTCTTGCTGAAGAAAGCAGATGCCTGGTGTTTGCTCTTTTGATTGCTGTGCGGTATTAGTGGTTGGATGCAAGCTCTCAGGTCCCTGCTCTTGCCACTGTGCCTGCCACTTGCTGCCATGCCTCCCCACCATAATGGACTCTTACCCCTCGGCAGCCTAAGTCTAAATAAATTCTTCCTCCTATGAATTGCCTTGGTCATGGTATTATATCACAATAACAGAAATATAACTAATACAGAGTTGAAATAGAAGTGTAGACAATGTCTACTCCACAGATCTTAGACAGCTGTCCCAAAGGAATGGTTTGTTTTTATACCATGTGTTCAGTACCCTGAACATTCTGAGTTATCTGCTAAGGAAAGAAATCCCCACAATTGCCCAATGAAATCCAGTGTATATCAAGTTCTTGTTTTAATAAAATTATATATATATATATATATATATATATATATATATATATTTAAGTTTTATTATATGAGGTTTTGGTT